>OZ034976.1:21022631-21100131 GCA_964030785.1 Siderastrea siderea | reverse complement strand
CCCAGACACAGATGATATTAAGTCCGTGGATCACAATCTCTCTGTCTTACCAGCATCCCTCCGTAGGCTTCTTGGTGGAATAATTAAAAGCAAGAATGCTGACTTACAAACGGCATCTATTGGCCAAGCCATTATGAGCGCCACGTGTCCAAGAGGCTTCCTATCTCCTCTACAAGTTGGTCTGTGTGTGACATTAGACCACAAGTATGGGCGCCGTGATCTTATTGATCTTCTTAGTAAATTTGGTTTCTGCGCATCGTATTCTGAAGCCACCCTTTACAAGAAAAATGCGGCCATAGCGCAAGGGGTGCGCGTAGAGGAAGTTGCAGAGAACGCGGTCCTTCATTTGATAGCAGACAACGTGGACCACAACGCAAATACACTAAATGGCGAGAACGTCATTCACATGATGGGACAGATGGGAGCAGTTACCCCGGCGGTAGCCCATAGGAAGCATATTGCAAGAAACAAGATCTCACTTGAAGAAATCAAGAGAATAGGCCATCATAATATCATTTTCCAACGGGATCCCAAAGGAGCTCTCCAGCGCTTGAAATATCCCACCATCCGTCTGCTAGCGGAAGATATCGAGAACACCAAGCTGGATATCCTATGGCAGGTGTCTATGCACATATCTCAGCCTCGCCCTCTATGGTCGGGGTATATGCAGGTCTTGCACCATGAGATGCGCAACCCAGGGAAAAGTACTCAGCTCTTCTTACCGATGATAGACCTGCCGCCGAGTAGCCCTACATGCGTGCGCTCGACATTGGAGTATCTATGTGACGTAGCAGATCAACAAGGAGTTACACCTATTATCACTTTTGACCAGCAGCTGTACTGGATCGCACTCATGATCATTGAAGACCAGCCAAACAACAGCCGTCTGCGACGCATTGTGTTACTGCTTGGAGGATTTCACACGCAGATGAGTTTTTTAGGCGCGGTTGGGTCGATTATGGATGGCTCTGGTCTGAAGGAAATGTTGACACAGGTGTATGCGGAAGGATCTGTCGACAAGATGTTAAGCGGTAAAGCAGTCGCGCGGGCAGTACGAGGTCACCTACTCATCGATAGTGCTCTCAACATAATCGCAACATCAGCTGCCCTCCGACTCCCTCTACCCTTCCTAACAGGTACACATTTAAATATTTCCTCTTCTATCATACTTGATAATACAAAATGATATTAACAAAAACTTGATCCATTTTCTAGACAACGCCGTTCCTCCTAGTACCGTGACTGGTCCGTCAGCTCCTCCCAGCAGTACCGTTGTTGGTCCGTCAGCCCCTCCCAGCAGTACCGTTGTTGGTCCGTCAGCCCCTCCCAGCAGTACCGTTATTGGTCCGTCAGCCCCTCCCAGCAGTACCGTTGTTGGTCCAGTGCCTCCTAGTACCCCTTTAGGTAAGTTGAAAAAAGGAAATAATTATGAAGAATGTTACCCGATATTAAAGTTTATTAACACTGCTTTTGCCCTTTCAGATGACGAAGATAATACCGCTCTCGTTGCGCGTATAGGCCTTCTGGTCAAAGCTGTCCAAGAGAAGAAATTAAGCCTGTATGAAGCCCTTGAGAGTAGTGCCGTTACAAAAATCAAGTCTGCCATTGACAGCTGGCGAGATATTATGGAACATAACCATCAAACCGCGAAATTATGGCTTCAGTACCAAAGGATGATCCAAATTCTGAGATCGTTTCTTCGTTCAATCAGAACGGGAGATTGGAAGTTGTACCTCAAAAGCTTGTGTGATATGCATCCGTATCTTGCAGCTGCCGGTCATAACAACTACACAAAGTCCCTGGCACTGTTTATCCCAAGAATGCAGGATCTTGAGCGTACTCACCCTGAAGTAAACAGAGCATTTATGAGTGGCTTATTTCCCGTGAGAAGAACAGAGGGCGCGTGGTGTGGGATGTTTACTGACTTGTTTATCGAGCAAGTTCTGATGGCCGGACTCAAGACAAGTGGCGGGCTGACGCGTGGACGTGGATTCAGTGAAAGTACCCGTCTCCTTTTCCTTCTTTCAAGGCCAATATGCTCAGAGATAAGCCAGTGCGTATTCGAAATTGCCGGATTATCACCAGATGATGAAAATGGCCATCGTGACCTGACAGCTTACCGAATTAACAGGGACATGTCTGACATAAGAAAACTGGTAGAGGTTTTCAACGAGCGCGGTGTATTCAACACGTCCTTCGCGAAACTTGTAAGCTTATCGACTGGACTAATTGCCGACGACTCCGTGAATGCTGATGATGCAAAGTCGGTCGGAGCTAAAATTCTGCAGTCAATGGTTGGTGAGACGGTATCTGCGTATTCGTTTTCACAGAAGAATCAAGTCAAGACCCTTGCCTCTGCTGTATACGTGAAAACGCCCTCTGGAGGACAAATAGAGCTGGATCCACAACACTTGTATCAGCGGCTTCTTCTCATGGGTGTCGGAGACATCCCTCTTTCTGAATTACTCGGCTACGAACTGTGCTCTCTACCGGCCGCTCTTTTTGACAACTACATGCGCATGAGAACCGGCGACAAAGCAGAGCTAATTCACCATTTAGTCAAGCTCGTCCCTGAAAGTGTTGTTTCGACACTCCCCAGTACAGGCCTGCGGTATGTCATCGACGGAGGAGGGCTGCTACACAAGTTCGCATGGCCAAAGAATTCCACTTACGCTGAAATATGCACTCTGTACGTTCGACATGTGAGTAGCAGCTACGCCAATGTCACGGTGGTTTTTGATGGATACCATGGCCCCAGTGCAAAGGATGAAGCCCATCGCCGTCGATCAAGCAACGACGTTGGCGCAAAAGTGTCTGTCACCAAAGAAATGCGCCTGACGATGTCCAAGAAAGCTTTCCTTGGGAATTCCTCCAACAAACAGGCCCTCATCTACCTCCTCGCTGACGAAATGAGTCGAGCTGGAATCCATGTTGAGCACGCCACAGGAGATGCGGACTACAAGATTTGCCAGAGGGCTTGTGCGTATGCCCTAGGAAGTCCAGTAGCTGTCGTTGCAGAAGACTCTGATGTTTTCCAGTTGCTAGTTCACCACACAGATCCTGCTGCTAGTGATGTATACATGGTCGCTGCAAAACGAACTGTCTGCGCTAGCACCATCAAGCGCAGAGTGGATGTTCAGCTGTCAGAGTCACTTCTTTTTCTACATGCTGTTAGCGGTTGTGATACAACCTCAAGGCCACATGGAATCGGGAAAGTGGGGGTTCTGAAGAAATATGCTGCCCTGGCAGAAAGTGCTGCAACGTTTATGGCAAGCGAGTCTTCAAAAGTGGCCCTAGAAACAGCTGGCGAAAGGGCCCTACTCATCATGTATGGAAGCCAAGTAGATGATTTGAAAACTGCAAGGCTTCAAAGGTTTCAAACGAAAGTGGCCACAGCAGCTGGATATGTACCACCAGAGAAGCTTCCGCCGACATCAGACGCCGCCCGATTTCACAGTCACCGTGTCTTTCTCCAGGTACAAGCATGGAAAGGGAACGATCTTCCTCCCGAGGAGTGGGGATGGGCGAGATCCTCAGCCGGCCTTGTTCCTGTGCAGATGTCAGAGCCAGCAGCCCCAGCGCAGCTCCTGCGAAACATCAGATGTAATTGTGGTGGCAGATGTGATACACGATCTTGCACCTGCTTCAAGAACGGCCTTCAGTGTACTCCAGCGTGCGGCCAATGTAAGGGCATTGCGTGCCTAAACTCTCCGCAAGTGGATCGTGAGGATTTTGATGATGCTGCTGATGATGATATCTGAGACAACTGACACTGCAAACAATAATTGCTACGTGAACTTTAATTTCTTGTAGATTTATAAGTAGAATTACGAGTAGTGCAAACATATCAAATTTTGCCACATCCGAAAGAAAAAAAGGGAATGAGTTTCGTCAAGGAAGAGCTGCGGTATGATTTACTGGCTCACTTTTATAAAGCCCGCAAGAAACACATTTTAGTTAAGCAACAAAACGCATTTCCAGTGTCTTTACGGTCCTTTTTTATACGAGTGTGATTTTTGGAGAATTGATCACATCGAAAACTAGGAGCTGTGTCCTTGTAAATGGGTTTTATTGCTTTTATAAAATGATTTTACGCATGAAAAATAATGTTTAATAATCTAAGTATCTAGTATTTGGTATTTATTTGCTTTTCTGTGGAAAATAGTGCCTAATACATATCTAAATCAGCTTGACGGCGGCCATCTTGGATTTGGTGGCCATCTTGGATTTAACAACTTTAACAAAAATATGTTTTGCAAGCTCAGATTTCGATTCAATGCCGGTTTTACATGTATTGATAGGCAATAAACATGCCTAGAGGCTTAACTCCACCAAGTGTAATTGTGTAACTTTTATTTTGGTTTTTGTTCAAAAATGGCGGCCATCTTGGATTTGGCGGCCATCTTGGATTTTCGATGGTCGAAATAAAGAGGTTGCCATGGTCGGATTCGGGTGGATTTTTATGTGTGCACTATTTAGACGCATATAAACAGATTTAAGGTGAATGGGCTTTGTTACAAATTTTGTCGAACCTAAGTCATTGGTTTACTGGACTACGAGTCGTACCACTTGAAAGGACTCCCTTCCTCACAGCTCTACCGTCCTGTAAGTAAGAGTAATAATATGCAATTTCACCACTTGAACGACTTGAACGAGTCGTACCACTTGAAAGGACTCCCTTCCTCACAGCTCTATCGTACTGTAAGTAAGAGTAATAATATGCAATTTCACCACTTGCACGACTTGAACGAGTCGTACCACTTGAAAGGACTCCCTTCCTCACAGCTCTACCGTACTGTAAGTAAGAGTAATAATATGCAATTTCACCACTTGCACGACTTGAACGAGTCGTACCACTTGAAAGGACCCCCTTCCTCACAGCTCTACCGTACTGTAAGTAAGAGTAATAATATGCAATTTCACCACTTGCACGACTTGAACGAGTCGTACCACTTGAAAGGACCCCCTTCCTCACAGCTCTACTGTACTGTAAGAGTAACGATATGTAATTTCACCACTTGAAATCAAACAACGCTCAAATTCTAAGTGTCTATAATGATATGCATATAACGTCTCACATTCACCACTTCACCTCTTGTACAACTTGTACCAGTTGCACCACTTGAATCACCACTTTCACGACTTGAACAAGTGGTGAGTATTGGACAACCCTCACAACCAGATACTTATAACATCTACTGACGATTCACAGTTCACTTGACTCTGATGATGACTTCCGCTCAGGTTGTCGAAATGTCAGTCAATGTCACCACAAACAGTCCTTCTCAGGACTACACTCACCCAGACGATCATAATTTACCGATTTATGGTCACTCTTCACTGACACTAAGGTGAATAATTGTTTTAGTATCAGAGAAGTGGATAGCCAGCACCAAAAAGTTCCTTTTTTCTGGGAAATTAGACAAAACTCACATGTGAAATCCGGAAAAATGCAGGGAATTGAATAACAGATACTATGCCTGGTTTGAGTAGCTAATCACAGTGTGAAAAAAACTATCCACTGGTTTGGTGTATAGAGCGGTTTTCAATTGAGTGTCGAAAGTAATTCGCGTTTTGCTTTGGTTTTGCTTTACTTCGCTCTGTGATTGGTTAAAAAATCTCGCGCCACTTTCTCGACCAATCAGAAGTAAAACTCAAACCAATTGTGACTTGCTCGCACGCGTTTTCCCGCGCTTGACGCCGGTTACATGTACTTGCTTCGAGTTCTGATTGGTTCATTGGGTAATTTGTGTTTGTTGTGATTGGCTGGGATAATTACTTTGGTTTTGGTTTTACGACACTCATTTGAAAAGCGCTCTACTAAAAAGTGATTATAACCAACTCGGTGTTATGTGCTTTATTGGTTACCGCTATTTACTACCCCACAACGCAGAATAATTGTTAAAGGCTCCACCACCCTGTCTCTCCTCAGCTGCCACCCTTTTTACTTTCACATAATTAATATGCTTTTGCTATTTTGCCATTTCTTATACTCAAGGGCCTGAAACAGGGTACTGTACTATAGCTACAGAATTGTAGCAAAACAAGTTACACTAAGCCGGTAGTTAAGCAATTTTTGTGGAAAAAATTTATTATTATCTGTGTTGTATAGTAAAGTGGAACAGCCACGAAATGAACAGACTTAAGATCTTTCTGACCACCAGCCCCTCTCCCTCCTGGATTGATTTCTTTTCAAATGTCTAGCCACTATGATTGAGCCTGTGCTGTCCCAGAATATACCTGGCACGTTTTTGGATGGACTTTTAGGGGTTGTGTTTCTGGTTGTGGCACAACGACCACAGCTAGCTCCTTTTTAGGGGTTGTGCCTCAGGTTAAGGCACAACGCTAACAACCCAGATGACTGTAGAACACTAGACAGTGTATTTTACTGCGAGGGCAAATAGACAGCTAGTAGTAAGTATTATACTTCATATAATAAGTAAAGCCTTTATTTAAAGAGGGTAACACTAAATAGTGCACAGCGCTAATAAACTTGTGGCACTCTTGCTGCACCGCTTTTCTCCATTCTCAGAAATCAAATACACAGGCATTTCAGTACTTTCCTCTCTCTTAAATAATTCAATGGAGCATTGAATTTCATTAAACCCCACAACCCTCACAACTCCCACAACCTCCACAACCCCTACAACTCCCACAACCCCTACAACTCCCACAACCCTCACAACTCCCACAACCCTCACAACTCTCACAACCTCCACAACTCTCACAACTCCCACAACCCTCACAACTCTCACAACCTCCACAACTCCCACAACCCTCACAACTCCCACAACCCTCACAACTCTCACAACCCTCACAACACCCACAACCCTCACATCCATCACAACTCTCACAACTCCCACAACCCTCACATTTCCCACAACCTCCACAACTCCCACAACCCTCACAACCTCCACAATCTCACAACCCTCACAACTCCCACAACCCTCACAACTTCCACAACCCTCACAACTCTCACTACCATCACAACTCCCACAACCCTCACAACCCTCACGACTCCCACAACGGATTTCCATAACACCCACAACCTCCACAACTCCCACAACCTCCGCAACTCCCACAACCCTCACAACTGTCACAACCCTCACAACTCCCACAACCCTCACAACCTCCACAACTCTCACAACCCTCACAACTCCCACAACCCCCACAACTCCCACAACCTCCACAACCCTCACAACTCCCACAACCTCTACAACTCTCACAACCCTCACAACCTCCACAACTCCGACAACCCTCACAACCTCCACAACTCCCACAACCCTCACAACTCCCACAACCCTCACAACTCTCATAACCATCACAACTCCCACAACCCTCACAACTCCCACAACCCTCAGAACACCAACAATCCTCACAACTCTCACAACCATCACAACTCCCACAACCCTCACGATTCCCACTACCCTCACAACTCCCACAACCCTCACAGCCATCACAACTCCCACAACCTTCACAACCATCACAACCCCCACAATCCTCACAACCATGCGAACTACCTCGACAGCTACGCCCATATGCAACAACCATAGTAGCACGTGTCAAACACAAGCAACTTAAAAGTATGCATGTGTAAACATGGTGAAACCCTCATATACCCGCATTTTGTCCTGTTATTAAGGACTTAAAACACTTTCGAATGTCAACACCAACAACTCATTAAACAAAACTGTTCTCCCCTATATAATGTGGCAAAAATGTCGACAACATGTGTAACCATACTGTTTTCTGAGATGTTGCATTGAGATTTGACCCTCACCTTTTAACGCAAATTTGTACTTACATGTAATACTGCGAACCAGAAAATACAAACGTATGTGAATTAAATTGCAAAACCAGAAATAATGTTCGACTGTTTTTTTTTTTTTGCTTGCTTTTTCTCAAATCTTAGCTCGTTCACCAGTTTGCTTACAACCAATATTCAGTATTATGCATTTTTGTTGAAGAATTGAGAAAAATTTATCTAGTGAAATGTTTCTTTTGTCATACAACAGCCTTTTGGGAAACTTGACTTGTACTATATTTCACCAAAAGAGTTAAGAAAATTTAAAAGCCTTTCCAAATTAAAGGCAAAAGGCTGGGTCACGGAGTTAAAAAAGCACTCGGCAAATGCTCATGTTAAAACACAAGACTGTATGGACTACGCAGACTGGTAGTTTTTTTAAGTAAACTTTGATTTGTTGTACTTTTTGGAACTTTTCACTATTTGTCGTATTAAGATGCCATGGCCAGCAGCTTGGCACTGGGTTGTCAAAAACTAAATGCTCCGCAGGTGGGGAGGAGCGTTGCCTGATGATCCTAAAAACAGCTGTGTAGGAGACTACACAGTAAGAAATTATCGAACAATTTCGGCGGAAAGACAATTCGCACCTTCTGGGAGTATGTCATATTTTTTGGCCAGGCAATTCAAAAGTGCATGAACATACCATGAACTCGTTATGTTACTGTGCGGCGCATCTTACCTTGGCTAAAGTAGAGAGCACAAAATTTGCGTGACGTGCAGGGCTCCTTGTAAATCTTTACTTGTCACGCAAACCCTACAGTTCCATTTGCACACTTTGGTGGAGCTGAAGTTCCAGTTTTTCTCCCCCAAACTTTACAAATGACACTTTGCTTATTATTTGGCGTTTGAGAAGAATAAAGGAGCCTTGGAAAGGAAGATGAACCATTCACTGCCTTTCCCAACATTATGAAATTTTTAATTTCCAGTATTGGATGTTGCCATGAAACTCCTCGCATTCCCCACTAAAACATCCATTTGCTATTTCTTCATTGTGGCTCCTTGGCATTTGTATCGGGAAAAATCTATTCACGTTTACATTTATTTTGCTAATAAAAATCGATTTGCATTCGCTGAAATCTTTTCTCTGAGCAGTTTGAATGCAAGCTGTACATAGAAGGTAGCAATTGAGCAATTCCAAATGATTTTAAACCGATGCGAGTGAAATGTTTGCACAGTGTTGACATCAACTTCATTATTGATATAAATGGTGATGGTGAATATTAAGCCTGGTGAATATATGAGAAAGATATTTTAATCAGTTAATGACACACGTCAGGTGGCTCGGAAAAAATCCGAGTTCTCCCAACGGGAGTCAAACCTATGACCTTCTGGTTACTAGTCCAGATGCTCTACCACTGAGCTACAGGAGACTCGTGGGAGTTAAGGCCCAGTGTTCAATCTAGGCTGCGTCTTTGCGTCATTGACGCGGTAAATCATAGCCTGACGCAAAATAAAGTTATCGTGGGGTGATACCGACGCAAAAAAAACAACAACAACAAAAAAAGAAGTTACCCCACATAGAAGTACTTACAGAGAAGCAGGCATTCGGCAATAAATAAAAGTAAAAGCGCACGCTTACGAGTACTTTTTGTGTCAGGCGTTCCACACAATTCCGAGAGAGACTAGAGCCCACATTTCGACATTTTGCAAGCGTTGCTTCCGCCATCGATGTTTTTCGTGGTTGGGTTTTTCTTTCTTTGTAAAATTAACATGAAACGACAACAAAACCTAACATTTTTTCATTGAAAAGAGAAGGGCCGTTGAACCTCCTGAGAAAGATGAAGGACTGGAGAAGGATGGTGAAAGATCGGAAGAGAGTGCGATAAGTGTCACTGAGCTAGAAGTCAACTTCACGAGCCAACTGCCAAAACATGATTTGAAGTTAAGCTTATAATAGTTACTGGTGATAAGGAAGCATGAAATGAATAAATTAAGCTTAAGTGTTTTTCAAGATTTTTTTATTTAAAATTAGTCTGTCATTTTTTAAAAATAAGTTTCAGCTTTATATACCGTACCACCTGCAGCAGTGCCGTATGTTCATGTAATCCGACTTTTCACTTCAATAAAGGAATCAAACTGTGAAAAACATAAAGAATTGGAAACATATTCTTTGAATGGTTTTGATGAAGTTAATTTTCCAAAGTTTTTTTTTTTTTGTATATCATAGTTTGACCCGGACCATTTCTAAAATGACCCAATTTAAAATGACATGTGGGACATATGACCCACTTTGACTAATTTCTAGATTGAACACTGAAGGCCATTAAACTAGGCTCATGTGACAAAACGCCCTGCATACTGCTAGGACTGAAATGTCGATAGGTGGCATATTTGCAATGATGTAAATGTGATGGTGAATTTTAAGCCTGGTGAATATATGACAAATATGCTTTAATCAGTTACTGACACAGGCAACTCTGAAAAAATCCGAGGGAATGTGAGGGTTGTGGGAGTTGTGAGGGTTGTGGGAGTTGTGAGGGTTGTGGGAGTTGTGAGGGTTGTGAGAGTTGTGAGGGTTGTGGGAGTTGTGAGGGTTGTGAGAGTTGTGGGGCTTGTGGGAGTTGTGAGGGTAGTGGGAGTTGTGGAGGTCGTGGGAGTTGTGAGGCTTGTGGGAGTTGTGAGGGTTGTGGGAGTTGTGGAGGTTGTGAGGGTTGTCGGAGTTGTGGAGGTTGTGAGAGTTGTGAGGGTTGTGAGAGTTGTAGAGGTTGTGGGAGTTGTGAGGGTTGTGGGAGTTGTGAGGGTTGTGGAGGTTGTGGGAGTTGTGGGGGTTGTGGGAGTTGTGAGCATTGTGAGAGTTGTGAGGGTTGTGAGAGTTGTGAGGGTTGTGAGAGTTGTGAGGGTTGTGGGAGTTGTGAGGGTTGTGGGAGTTGTGGAGGTTGTGGGAGTTGTGAGGGTTGTGAGAGTTGTGAGGGTTGTGAGAGTTGTGAGGGTTGTGGGAGTTGTGAGGGTTGTGGAGGTTGTGGGAGTTGTGAGGGTTGTGACAGTTGTGAGGGTTGTGGGAGTTGCGGAGGTTGTGGGGGTTGTGGGAGTTGTGGAGGTTGTGGGTGTTATGGAAATCCCTCTTTCCACTGGATTGCATACTTACGAGACGCAGGCTCTTTTAATTTACCGTTACTTAAAATGTATAGATTTCTTTGTGCAGGGAAAAGCGAAGCTGTAGCTTCGTATTTGCCCTCTAAGACGTAGAAAAGTACACTGTCTGAAGTTCTACAGCCATAGTGGGTAACAACGGGCTGCTTGTGGCCATTATGCCACAACCAGAAATACATTAACTCATACAAACTTACTGGTTGTGACCATTGTACCACAAGCTGAAGCAGAACCCCTAAAAACCAGCTGGTTGTGGCTGTTATGCCACAACGAGAAATACAACTCCTAAAAACTTGCTGGTTTTGGCCGCTGTGCCACAACCAGAAGCAAAACCCCTAAAAGTCCATCCAAACACGTGCCACATTTGTCCCAGAGACTCACCATTTATGCGGATGTCGTCACCTTTCAGAGGGTCCCTGTCAGGCTCACAGTCATGGTAATTGACATTTTCGTCTTCTAATTCAAAGCTTGAGAAAAAGAAATGGACAGTCCTTGACTGCAATGGTTCGATAGACCACACACAGGAAGAGCCGGCAGGATACTTTAGTGGCCAGTTCGGAGTGAAGATTGTTCCATGGGATGGAACTTGCAGGAATCTGATGCTACAAAAGAGAAAAGAGACATGTTATTAAGCACTACATGGTATAACCTACAGTGAGTGGCAATTTTTCATTTAAGGACGTTCGCACTCATTGTTTGTGCACATCCTTACTGCGCACGTAATTCACGTCACAATGTCATGCCACATCATGCATTGAGCGCGCGGGCTGAGTAAGAAATATAGACAGATGCGGTGGTGGTGGGTATTTTTGTATCTATAAACATGCTTAACTCTCTTAAATGCACGGTGACCCAGGACTTGAAATAATTTCCCGGCTGGCGCCGGTCAAGTTGTCCGGTCAAACCTATTTTTGCTCGGACACAACCCATTTTTGGCCGGACAAATATCCATTACGTCATATCTCTATAAAATTCTCCCCCCCCCACCCCCACATGATGTTTACATATCAAACAAGTACATTTTCTACGCCTTTATTGTACATGCAGCCTCGAACTCATTGCAGGAAAAGTGGAACGCACGGTGTAACCGCAATGTTCGGCAAAATCATTATTACATTTGTGCATACAAATATCGCTTCAGTTCCATGTCTTCTATACGGTGAAATTTTAATACCCACTAAAGTTATGAAGTTGATGAAATTGAAGCTTGCGATGTAGTTGATTCTCATAATAATACAAGCTAACTGATGTGAATATACAACAAGAAACACTTACAAGTAGAATCCATATCCACTGATTTGATACAATGTAAGCTTAGAATGAATAAACTTAAATCTTGAAATGTTTCAGTACTATATCTTATTAAAAGGGGCCGGGGAAATGATAGTAACAGGCAAATCTCTTTTTTCATTTAGAATACTTGAAAGCGAAAATTTGCAACCACCGGAAATTTTACAACCACTATTATGAATCATTTATTCAAAGTTCTTGGTCTGGTAGTGTCTCATTCTGTCTTTTCCCCTTTTTATTCACTAACGCCAGTAATGTTGAACCTTTAAAAATTTAAAACCTGAAGTTGTGCGTTAACTTTTTCTTTACAAGTGTAAACGACCGGACACATTGTCCGGCCATCCAAGGATTTGACCGGACAAAACCTATTTTTGACCGGACAGTGTCCGTTGACCGGCCGTTATTTCAAGCCCTGTGACCTAATTCTTTTTTTCAATGAATCACATCCTTTACTGGTTCTCTGCATTTTGTCCAAAAACAAAAAATTCTGAACGTGAGAGGTTTTAATTTTATTGCTATTTCTACTCAAATATGATCAAATTTTTCTTCGAATGCAGGTATATGTGACTTTCAATTATCCTTCGGTGAGGCTAATTTTACCTGAAGAAATGATATTACAAGCAAAAAATGTACTAAATAGGCCTATTTGCAAACAAAAAAATAAATAAGCATTTTGACTAGAGTCCTCCACGTAACTTATTTTAATCCTTGAAGCAAGAAAGCCAATTTCGCCTTCCATAACCAAAACTTCTAAAAACACCGTATTTCCAACACGCTTTATTTCCGAAACGAGCACGGTGACCCCCCAATTTTTTTTGCTTTTCTGACATGAGTTGGCCTTTATCTAAAAACAGCAAAAGTTTGGAAAAAATCTGAATGTGGGAAGATTTGGGCGCAAATGTCCTTAACCGTGTGTCACAGTAGACAATTTTGAATTTAATAACTATTGTTATTAGCTACTTGCAAAATCCAGCAGGTAAGGGTACTACAAAATCTTGAATAAGATGTACCAGGATCCCACAGGTTCTTGTAGGATTCTACCTAGGATCTTACTGTGTGGCTATACTCCAAGTGGGCCAGTCAGAACTTAGAAAACTGACCAATCACCCAGGGTTCAACATCTCCACTCGCCCGGTCACCTGAGGCGAGTACAAATCAAGCAGAGCTAGTAAATATTGTGCGTTCGGTAGTCCGCGGGCCAGTAGAATCTTGCGGATTTTTTTTAATATGCCATAAAAACTCTTTGGAACCACACTGTGAAGTTCTTATTATTCTTGCTGGAAACTGTTCAGTAAAACAAAACAACCTCAGAACCACGGTGTATTTCACTCAGTCTTTTGCACATCCATCGCGAGTGTACTGCACATACTTGAATTGGTATCCACATAACCTCCGGCTTTTGTTCCTCAGTTAGGCAACTGTGTTGTCATTTACGCTCGTCTCTTTCAAGCCTCTAAAAGTATCCTTAAAGTTACAAGGTTTATTAAAATTCAAACATTTCGAAATGCAAGACCTGTTCTACGTAACTCTCGTAAACGTTACGTAACATTTGTCACTCGATCGTTGAAATAAATATAATTTTGTTCCTTCGACGTGTTTTACAACAATGGGCTTAAAGGTTGCAGGAAATACACAGCAGTCGCTTAGCTATTAAAGCTATTATATATTATGATACTTCACAGTTTTAAGCTCTACTCCCAGGGTCTAGAAGATATGGGTGAAGAAAGCCCAGAAAGACATTGGTAAGGAACCTGGGCGACTGAAATGTGCCGTGGGCTAGTAGATTTTTGAAGCTCACTTGCCCAGTGGCTAGTGACTCAACTTAACAGATGTCAAACCCTGATCACCACACTAATTGCACACAAAAGATAGCAACTTTTTTTGGTAGACAACCAATGACGCTGAAGCAGGTAGACAATGCATGTTCGAAAAAATTTGACACCGTGACCTCTGATCATGACCGCTCGGGAAACCGCCACATCTACAATTGGTTGCTTTTCATCCATTTTGAGCAGAACGTTGAGATGTTGAAATTTTTGCAATTGATAGTAAAATTTTTGCCCATAAACAAACCTTAATGTAAAAACTAGGCAAAAGAACAATAGGCCACTGCAATGGCAGCATCTATTTTTCAGGTGCTTATTGCGCTAATCAAATTAAAACGGAGTGATCTGATTGGCCTATACACAAAAAGTGCGAATTTTGAACTTAAAATCTGAATGAAGATAACTTGTAGTTGAGTCAAACAACTTTTTATTTCGACTACACATTCGATACATTATCTAAAATTTGGAAAATTTCTATGGGCCAAAAGCGAGGAAGTTAAACTTGTACTAAATTACATCAGGATTAGTATAGTGATACATCTGTTGGCACTTTCTGATAAACAAGTCTTCCCGTGTCTCCTATGTGTCAGCCAAGGTGAGATGATTCTTTCACACCAAAAATATTTGTGCAGTCAGTTCCAATTGCTTGAATGTTAGGCAAACTGAAGCTACAATCACAAGATCTTATGGGTCAAGATACTCAAATACGAGCTCATTAAAGGCCAGTTAGCTCTCAGATTGCAGATCTAACATGGCATTGCATGAAGATCATACGTGCGGCACGTTTTCCATTCTGACTTTTGATTGGCACCTAGAACAATGCTGACGTTTAGCCATGAGGAATAACACAGAGGAGTGGGGAAAACTAAGCCAAAAATAGCTGTTTTCGTCACGTTTTTCTTGTTTTCTCGGCGAATTACATTGTAAACACCTCCACTTGTGTCTATGTCTTCAAAAGCTGAAGGGCTTGGCTTCGGCTCACGTGTTTTCCACTGAAGAGTGAAACTGAAGCCACAATCACAAGATCTTATGGGCCACGATACTCAAATACGAGCTCATTAAAGGCCAGTTAGCTCAACTCTAGAATCGCAGATCTAACATGGAGTTGCATGAAGATCGCATGTGTGGCACATTTTCCATTCTGACTTTTGATTGGCGCATAGAACAATGCTGAAGTCTAGCCATGAGGAACAACACAGAGGAGTGGGGAAAACTAAGCAAAAAAAAGCTGTTTTTGTCACATTTTTCTTGTTTTCTCGGCAATTTTTTTATCTCGACCAATCAGATTCACAGATTTAATTGTCTACGAATTTAATGATTAAAACTTAACACCTTTTAATCGATTTTGCTAATTGCCTGCCTAGTTTTTATGTGGACCATTACTTGAACAATACTTTCACTTCAGCAGTACGGCTAATGCCTAATGCCTGTATTCCAAAGTGAAATTCACTAACTCAACAAACTTGCTTGATTCTGAGAAGCGTTCGCTCAATGCAGTGAGTATAAACAAACACAGATCTAAAGATAAATATCAACATTTCCACCCTTTGATCGTTCAATATAAGGGGAGGGTTCCGAAATCTCCTTATTCACAAGTGCTTATGGTTGACATATTGATTCTGGCTTCTGCAGCCCTTTTGCAGCCACCTTCTCAATACTGCAAGGAAATCCAAATCCTTTATGGGAGCTTTCAGGTTCATTTCAGCATGGTGTAGGTCTGAAACGTAATCTCATAGCAAACAGGTTGTCCGCAACTATTGCCACATAGGCTGCCCTCTCGATTCAGTCTTGTATTTTCTGGGCAAAAGCTATTTACATTTACAATAAGGTTATAGTTTACATGTACTAATGTAACACGTAAAAACAATCCGCGAGATTTCACTAACATCTAGTTAACACACCTGGACAACACGTGCACACCATTTAAAAATGTTTAAAAATCATCAATAAGGCTAACCAATGAAAACATTTGACTGTTTCCCGAGAGGTCCGCAGAATTGGACAGTTTCAAATTATTTGGAGAAGTACTGTCCGGATCCTTCAACGTCATTGGTCAGTTTATGAAAAAATGTTGCCTTCTTTTGTTCTCAATTAGTGTTGCCATTGGTCAATTTTCTTTCAAATGGCCCAGTTTGAATAGCCGGACAGTAAATAGATGGATTTCTGCAGATGCAATGTGATTCAAGCCTAAGCGTGAAGGCATTACTTCTGTAGAAGATTAGCCAGGGATTTGAAGGTTTTGAAGATTTTATTTTGCACTAGACTTTACGGCTTTGTTCCGTCATCAATCAGTTCAGGAAGCATCCGTAGTTACAATCATAGTCAAATGAAATCAGTTAGAAAACAAGTTACTATTTACACCATTCGCTACTGAAACAGTAAACAGTTCTCAACTTACAACAACTGCTATAAATTCTTGAAATCCCCTGATCCGAACTTGTACATTCATTTGGCGACTGAACTACGGAACGTGTCCATTACAAGTGAAAATTGTTCTTTTAAATTCGTGTCACCTAATGTCACCTGACCTTACTTTTCTCGCCTCGCTAACTCAAGACCATTGCTGACAATATGGAAATTTCAGAAAATTTTATGCACGCAATGCAAATCACAATGTTTATCAACAAACCTTTTTTTCCAATTCTAAACATCTCTCAGACTCTAAACAAAGAAACCTTAAGCACCCAATCAAGGAGTACCTGGTTCAATCATTATTGCAGTAACTAAGATCTCCTGTTTACATGAGCCTACGCTGTAGGTTAGGACCCATTATTAAGATCCCATTTCTAGGAGCTTAGTATTAAGATCCTGTGTACAATTTGCAACAGCAGGGGTTTAAATAAAATTTGAAGTAGGCAGCTGGTTTGAGTAGAGTAGCCGACTGTATCAACAAGGTTTGAAAGAAATCTTTCTTTTAATTACTTCAATTTAGGGAAAATAGTAGCCAACTTCTTTGAGCGAATTTGCAGACACTGTTCGTCGGTCGTCGGTGCTTATGGAAAGCACTGCAACAGGTAAGTACAGTCAGTCCACATGTACATAATTATAGAGCTGTATGTGTACAAGTCATGTACTATCATCATCATCATCATCATCATATTATGTGTATAAGCAGCAAATTATTGTCAATGCTTGTTATTTTAACAATTTATCATCAAATTCGGTCCATACATACCTACAGTTTGAAGAGGGATCCAGTTTTGTTACGCTATCCGTTGAAGTGTAAAAGGCTTCAAAGCCTCTTCCTCTCTTTGATCCATCAGACTTGAACACAAGAGTCATGCAGTTGTCACGGGAATAGATCTTTGGCATAGACAAATTCGAACATGAACAGAATTTACCAATTGATGTGTTGCTACACCTGAAACACAAAATTAATGATCATCACCTGTTTCTTTGAATAGCCGCCCTCTCAAATAATTGCTCTTTTTCAGTCTGTAATTCAAGGCAGTGTTTAAAAAACAATCTGTTATTGCCTCTTAAAAATTATGCTAGACTCTTGCTATCTTGAACTCTCATTGAGACTGACTACTGTTTGAGTAATCGATGGATCAAGATAGCAAGAGTGGTGTCAGGTTTGGTAGCTCAGACAGAACTTATAACTGATTGGACACTCTGGTGCCTGCAGAGTGTACTTTACTTAAACAATGGGGTTCTTCTGTCAAAAGCACTATTGTGTGACAGGTTGCCCGAGGAAATTTGATGTTCACAACAAATATTACGTTCGAGGGCTTATAATTATGAAGTTTGAACATCAAATTTCCGAGGGAACCTAGCTATGACACCTAGGGCCTGAGACTGAAGGACTCTTTTGTTTTTATTGTACAATGCTAAATCTTGAGCGAAAATTGCCAAAAATGGGCACCATGCACTGAAAGACACCTGCTAAGGAGAGACACTATCGCATCATGCGATCAATTTTGACCAATGGGAGCACGCCAAATTTAGCATTGTCAGTAGTAGGTCTTTATATTCCTTAATCTTCATGTATTCTGTTTGTTACTTAGTTTTGGTTTTTAGCTCAACCAGTGAAACCTGTGGTTGCCATGGGACCACTAAGAATACTCCAGACCTGTCTGTGAATATCATCACCAAGGAAACTGTGAACACTACGAATTATTTTTGGACACATTGTATCATGAATTATTATGTAATGTTCTGATTGTGTATTGTTTTCATTCACTCGACACAAAAATTACTACAGTGTGAGATGAGAGGTGATACTGTTACCCAAGAGAATCCAAACTTTGTTCAAGGCATCAGGGATTCAAGATAACCAAGATCACGATAGCCCAAACTAAATAACAGAAAAATACAAGTAGTAGGCAAATCCAGCGAAACTGTTATCAGTTCAAGATCCCAGGAGATAACGTTAAGATGGGGGGGGGGGGGGTGGGGGGAATTCTACTGTATCAAAGTAACCCTTCAGTTGAATAATCACATCCCTTAAACGAACGTCCTCTTTTGAAGTGCACAAATGAATGAATGAATAAATGAATGAATGAGTGAGTGAATGAATGAGTGAATGAATAATTCATTCATGAATTGATTGATTGATTGATTGATGGATGGATGGATGGATGGATGGACGGATGGACAGACGGACGGACGGACGGAATGAATGAATGAATGAATGAATGAATTTCACTGTGTAATAACTAGTGATTTACATATTACTGGTCCTCAAGACTAAACCATTAAGTTAAAAAATAATCTACAATGCTAATAATAAAATTGAAAACTAGGCATTTACACTATAAAACATGCTAAGATAATACAACAAAGATGAATAATGCAATCTGGAAAGAGTTCGCTCTTTAAAGGATCCTAGTCAGGCACGCCTTTGTTATTGTTTTGATCTGAAATTTGCGATCAAATTACTCGTCGAACGTGACAAAACGTCTCAACAGTTCAACTAGTAAAAATATAAATTGTAGCCTGAAGCTGAAATTTCTTCGCCTGTTTTTCCTTTTAGTGCCAGTAAAAGGGCTTTCAATTATTTTCAGCGCATTTTGGCGGCTGTTCAAAAAGCTAGAACTCAAAGAATGTTTGTGTTCGTAAGCCGGCCAGCCTCCCAGTCCGCCTACCCAAAAGCAAACTATATTCAGCGAGCGCTCGTGGAATATGATTTACAAGCGAATCTAGAATCATTAAGGTTTGGAATCTTGTTTAATTGGGTATTCTTGACTTTCCCATCGCCATAAAACACAAAAGGCGAATGCACGGAGGGCAGAAATGTTTCCAAAACTCACTCGATCATGCTGCTCTGACCACCACTCCGCCCATTTAGTTTTAATTGATAGCGCTAGATAAAGCGAGAACATTTCACATTCCTTTCAAATAGAAGAAACTCTTTTGTTAATAGCTTTTATTTTCTTTGTTATCATCGCACAGGATGGATATTCATTTCAATTTTCAAAATACATGAATTGCCCTGAAAACAAAACGTACTGCAGCTACATTGTAGCTAAGGTGTCGACTGCGGCTAACAGATCTGAAAGTTTCTGTTCGCAAACCATTCTTTCTCCTCCTTTTCTGCAATTCCAGGGATTAGTTTATGGAAAAAATTGAAGTGTTGTTCTTAGGCATCGAAGTCTTTGAAGCTTTTGCTTTAGCGTCGCTACCGGCACTGCAGAGCAAGTCCCGTCGTCACATTTAGAAGACCAAAACATTCCAGCCTGTGAAGAAAGCGCACCGTAATGAAGTAAAATGTCGGGGAATAGGCTTGTCCACCCTTTCAATCTATTGGATATCTTTTGCTTCACTAGTGCAATAACCAACAATATCCCTTGAATAATGATTTCTTTCATAAGCTTGACTGTTTTGGTACTGCCACGCTAAGGAGAACATAAACCGCTTAGAGTCCTGGCGTTGTCTCACACATTTCACGAGAAAAATAGCAAACACCACCAAAATAACCGGCCAGATGTAACCGCTATCAATTTTTTAAGGCCAAAAAAGTAAATGAAGGCCCAAACTGGCCGTATTGGCGCGGATGTAGCCGGATTTCAATTCACTGTGAAAAAATTGTGATTTTAGATGGCATAGAAAATGGCAGATTTCTCACTCGATGCACGCAAAGCACTGTGGGTGACTAGGATCCTTTAAAAGTTAACTGAAAGGTAACTTTAGAAAGGCCTCATTTAAAAATGGCCTAAGAGGCAGCTTCCCTTAGTGATGGATCAAAAGAGTTCCACTCATTAGCAGCAAGCAAAATTAATACTGGTCCAATTACCCCAGCTTCTATTAGCTACAGCTTTCCTAAGGTCATTCCTGGATTTGTATTCAAGGCTGTGCTTTAAGAAGAATCACAGGGTGCCCATGGCCCCCAACCATGAATTCTGGGGTGCCCAGCCCTTAAGCATCATGCAAAATATGAGTTGCAATATGTAATTACAATACGTAATCATGAAAGTCACAGTTAGAACTATATGGAAAGACATGGGAATAGGGATTACAACTGATTTAAGAACAAAAATAGCACAGTGTTCAGTTCTCCTGCCCAATTTCCAATGAAGTTTCACAAGAGCATCACTGGAAGAAGCATGTGGAGGAAGATCTAAGATAATCACTCCCCTTCCCCCAACCTGATATCATACTGTAAAAAGTTTGACTGTTTTCCATATTTTATTGTAACTTCATTTTTATTTCAATTATTGTTTACATCACTTTTTCACAGATGTAAACAACGTCTAATTTTAATTTTACTTTTGTCCATACATCTTTAATTTCTAAGTACTGTAATTTACAAAGAAAACAGCCACCAGATATTAGCAGTAATATCAATAGGATTAAAAATATTTGACTTTCAATAAATGAAACATTACTATCACTCCATCTTGGTACTCTGCTGCAATGTCTGTATAATATTAATTGGGCACAATAATTATTATTAACAACTCATTTCACTGAAAACTCAGACTTATTTAGTTAAGAATTCCTCAGTCATCCCATAATTATAAGCACCTACCTGTACAGTCACATAAAATGTGTGGAAAATTAAAACTAAAAAAGGTTATAAAATTGCAGGCAACTGGCATGGACACCAAATACATGTACATGACTTTACTGATCTCTTACAGAGATGGTAAATGGAATCATCACACACTCTTTCATAAAGAAAGTAAAGCTTAAAAGTCTCAGGAAACTTACAGTCAACGTGCTTCACGCATGAACAATCATGGAATGAAGATTACGTTCTTCAAGTGCACATTCCTTTCTTTAATTGGATAAACGTATTCTTGTAGATAGATTGAAAGATAACGATTTTCTTTCGATGAATGAAATTGATTCTTCGAAAGTTCACACCTAACGTCAGAAATCGTCTACATGACGCACTTGGAAGAAGTGCTAATCAATTACTTCAGGGATGTCATCCATTATCAAGGATCTTTACCTCCACAAGAAAAATGAGTCGCCACGTGGACTGTTTTATGAACAGCTCCTTTTGGAACTCTCGTGTTCTGTGGAATATCTGACAACCCCACTCCAGCATTGAAAAGGTTAACGATTTCATTCCTTGCATTAGAAGGCAAAGGTTTACTCGTTCCTTGCATTAGAAGGCAAAGGTTTACGAGGATTGTAAAAGCTCCCAAGCGAATTTCTTGCCATTTCCAGTTAGGAAACCTAAACTTTCATGTTCTGATCATGTGCAAACCTATGTACACCGTGGCAAAATCGTAACAGGCATAAAATTGTGGCAGTTGTTGTTTATATTTCCTGGGGGTTTCCGATTAAGCCACGAAACCTCCAACCAAAGAATAAGTTGCCTTGTTAAAATTGGAGACTCCTTTGGATTTTCTTTCTAAGGATTACTGTTGTTGATTTTCTCTTTACGGGTTATTTTTGTCGGCTTTATGTTCTCGCCATTTCTTGCGCCGGGCTTGAAAACAATAAAAATATCACACATGACATACCGGAAAACTGAGCTAAAAAAAACTAACTTTTCAGTTCCTGTTTGGAAAGTTTGAATTATTACTACAATGTTACAAAAACAATTTTGAATAACAAAATTAGTGTTTCAAATATAGAATCCAAGTTTCAAAGAATCGCTAAACTTTTTCGAAGAATGAAATCGAAGAATGAATTAATCGATGAATATTTGAAGTTAAGCGTTCATGCGTTATTCTCTAATTTAGTGATTTTTTAGTTTGTGAGGAACAAGTGTGTGGCAATCCCAAAGAAAGTTTTCCTTGGTGGCAAGACACCAAGGTGACAAAGCAAGAATGGTAATCAGGGTTCTAATCTTCCATTATCAGATAGGATAAAGAAAGATTTACATCAATATAATATAATGTCAAGGGACAAACCATTAGAAAAGTTATGGGGCAGTGGGGAATTTTCGAGCTGCACAAAATTTTTTTCGGAAACATTTCCCTTGCAGGAACATTTTTCCATGTGCAGGAACTTTTTTCCCTGTGCATGAATTTTTTTTTCCCTCAATTTTCCCTTGCTTGAATTTTTTTTTGTACTTTGCCCCCTTCCTCATAACTTTTCTAATGGTCCATCCCTTATAAAAGAGTACAATGTACTGATAACAACACCTATCCTGTCATCACAGAGACCTGTAATCAGCAATTTAAAATTTAATTCCAGTTTCCTGCAAGCCCTTTAATAGTAAGACACCGAGTGCCCACATTATAAAAGTGTCTGATTAAGGCAAAAGTTATGGTTCTTTTCTCTCCAGAACCTAAGTGAAGTAGATATTAACATTAGACGATTTAGTTCTCAGAACTCTCATTTACACTGTATTATACTTTGGAACGCCATGGTTCCAACACATCTTTGGAAAATCCCTACTTCCTTCTTATGGAAAACATTAGCATAATCATAAAACATTAACAGAACATGTAGTATGAACTCACTACTAAAATTAGTTTTTAAAAAAAACTTCTGTAGTCGAAATGTCTGCTCTTTCACGCACACAAATCTTGAGTTAAAAATTGTTTTCTTTTAAGTTCGGGACGCAAGATTAAATATTTTGATCTAGGGCTTATAAAGGGAGAGGCATAACGAGGGCGATTAATATTTGTACACCGCATATGGCTCATAGCGCCTTTCAATTGGACAAAGAAAAATTAATGTGTAAACAGAACGGAGTGTAAACTTGTCTACTGATACGGAGCTCAAAGAAGAAGAAAACAAAATTAAGCATGACTTTTTAAGACAACATTAGGAGAAATGAAGCACTGTAGAACTTAACAAGATAAGTATCTACACATTTACTTCATACACTTTAGACTTAGAGCATGATTCAACGTGTCAGATGTAAGTTACGTTTCGCTTTTCCGAATTTCAGGCTAACCTGTCTAAGATTTACGAAAGCCACTATCGTCGACTTGACAAAGAAAATACTTACCCAACAAATATTTCCAAAGAATCTTCGGTACAGTTCGGCATAGTTCCCAGGATGGACAGCGTTTTAAACTCAAGAGTTATCCTCTGACCAGCGGGCACATTAATATTGAAAGTGCAAGATAAGTCGTCGCCATACGGCTCGGAAGTGTTGAAACCAGGAGAACGAATTGTTTCTTGCGAAGCTGTGTACAACGACTTTGGGCAAGCCGCTGAAATAGCGCCAGATAAACACAAAAGTGTTGAGATGACAATGGGGACTTTTGGCAAGTTCATTTCTGTACACTTTAGCGAGATTCCATCAACATAATAACGACTAGCAACGTCTTCCTCTTCGCGCGAAGCACAAAGGTGGCTCAGTTCGCTGACAAAAACACTCCCATTTACTTTGATCCAGGCCTCCTCGTTTCTGTAAGACCGGGTGCGTTTGGAACGTTACCCAACCATAGTGTGACCGACAGTGTGACCAACAATGGAGACTTTTGTCTGATTGGTTAATCATTTTCCTAGTACCCAGATTCCTGAAACGTGCGCGCCAGTGAAATAAACAAAGATGGCGGCCTGAGTAAAAGACGTAGTTTTCATTGCTTGATCACTTATTCTTAACCTTTTTGGTACATATGGCAATTCCAGGCGCTTTTCTAACT
Source organism: Siderastrea siderea (assembly GCA_964030785.1). Taxonomy (NCBI): domain Eukaryota; kingdom Metazoa; phylum Cnidaria; class Anthozoa; order Scleractinia; family Rhizangiidae; genus Siderastrea; species Siderastrea siderea. The sequence goes on along the minus strand of OZ034976.1, from coordinate 21,076,120 downwards.
TCTCGGTGGCGTAAAGAAATTGGTTTAAGGTATTTTAAAGCGGAAAACGAGTGTTTAGCACGGGCTTTTGCATTTGTGAGCAGGAAAATTTTTCCTTCACACCGCAAGAAAATATATGGTTCTATGAAGTGAGGGAGACAAGATTAGATGTCATAATAAAATCAGGAGGGATTCAAAGACTGAAAGGACAGGGATATTCGAAGTCTTACAGCTGCCGTTTTTACCGAAGCAGGTAAGCTATCCTACTCACAATTTTAAAAATTAGTGTTCCCTTGCAAGTTTTTGTTAGCTTTTGCTACACATCAATCGATCAGTGAACTTTCCTTGTTTGAAGGGGCCGTGGCGGTCTGACTCAGCGGTCAAGTAATCTCAGAGTCAAAGAGGTGCAAAAAACCATGAAACTACTTTAGGAGACCTGCAGTTAATCACTAGTTGATTAACAATGCGGGCAAACGGGAATTATCTCAGCAAAAATAACATTAAAATAAACTTGTACAATATCATTTCAGTTCACACTTTCAGCTAATAATTTTTACAAGGACCCCGCTCGGTTTTCCGTTTGATCTTCATTTAGAAGTTTTTTCATTCTGTAGTCATCCGATGGACTGTTTAAGTTTTTTTATAACGACCCAAAAGGCCATTTGTGAAAGTGGAAATGCAAAATAATTTTGCTTGAAGAATTTGAAGGACATAAAGAGAACATTTGATGTTTACAAACACTGACTTTTTGGCCGTTAAAATTTGTAAAGGAAGAGTCTTGTCTCATTAGCCAATGGGCCTCTTGTTGCCTTATTTACACCAAAGAATTCCTTGTTGGAATTAACTCAGTTTTGTATGATTTGATTTGTGTTTGTCACCAGTAAAGTGTTTTTGCTGTCAATTTTTGCCTTGCATAATCTAAAACTACCTTAGTTTTTTGACAGAAAGGTGGTTATGTTGTATAATTTTATTCAGGGCAGTAGAATCCTGGTATTAGTTCTAAGTGAAGTGGTCTGCGAGCATCTAAAAATCAGTATCTTAATTCACACGCTCACACACAACATGAAGCATCAAAAAGCAACTCGACCGTTACTTCGCACCTCACTTATGAATCGATTAATATTAATAGGTTTATCCTAGGAAAGTCTTGCTTTATCCTGATTGGACAATTACGATGCATAATTATGCTCTAACACTATAAGGGCTCCTATTGATAGTAAATGCCTTGACTTCTGAAAGAGCTACCCTTTAAAATTTTAAATAAAGGAAGCCTTAGGTCATGTACACAGTTAGCACCTGTCATAGTTTTCCATCAGTCTTACCAGTCTTGAAACCTATTCTTTCAGGAGGAGATTTTAAAGAAGACCAGCACCCAGTAACCTTGAATATAAGTTCATGAGCTTATGTTTGGGCTGTTGATTTAATTTCTTAGAGAACATTTGTGAACCAAAGGATTTTCACATAGTTGTTGTCTTGTCAGTAAGTTTTCAAGAAGCTGACTCCACAAAATACATTGCAAGTGGTTAGAAATGGCAAGTAAAACTTGGCAACTCTTAACTTTAACTTGTAACTTGTAACTTTGTCCTTGTTGTCCTCCTAAGTTTGTTAAAGGAAATAAAGGAACTTGCCTTGTCTTATGGTCATCCAAAACAACCAGTCCTCTGAGGGGTCAAAATTGATTTTGGGTCCATAACATTTCATTGCCCTCTCCCTGCTCCTTTAGAAAACTGACGAGTCCCTAACTGGTCCCACATACTCTAGGTTTTCATTTTAGCAGATTAGGAGTTTAACAAAATGGAAGACCATGGCAGCTGTGTGTGCAACTTAGGCAACTGCAAAAAAAGTCTGAAAAAATACAGGCTTGGTTTTCTCCTAAAGCAACCAACATGCCATTATAATACAATGCGTTGTTATTATACAGAAGGTTGAATAGAATATTGTATAATTGTTAAAGATTTGAAAATGTTGTCTGGTTTAAAGATCAATAGATTGTCTAATTTACATAGTTGCTAACTTCACTGAAATAAACAACAAATCAAATTTGAAGCAATCATGTGTTCAGTATTTATTTAAAACAGAAATATTCACAAAGATTGATTAAAAATGGGGGCAGCTATAGTGAAAACTATTCCTAGTAAATATCATCTCATATAATACAATATAAATCATTTATACCATAATGCCTAAAAGCAGTACAGTGCAGGTCCTTTCTTATATTATATTAATGGCGGTTCCTTAAAGGTTTCGTTAAGTAATGGTTGAAAAAAGTTATAAACGTCCAAAGTCAGTGCGGGCACAATCGTCCCCCCCCCTCCCCCCCCCGGTCTGAATAGGTTTAATCTAACGGAGACTTATCTTTCTTGAAAGGGAATGTTAAATTTTCAGTTGCTTCTAATCAGTGTGAATGATTCTGTTTACGAGAGCCTCTGTATGGGTACCTGTGGACGTCGATTTCGTCGCGCATTTTCCACTAAATGGTCGATTTTTCAACGAAATCATGGTTAATGTATATCAAGAATTGTTTTGCGTGGTGGCGTTATTGTTATTTGAAAAGCATTTACCCTTGGAAGTGACACATAATTTTATAACGATACTAAACTCATCCTTCATAAAAGCAGGCATTCAATTCTGATTGCAATTTCAAAAAGAACTTCGCCTATATGGACCTCATGCTAGTTCAATAACATGAAAGCTGATGAAAAAATTTTGAAAGGGTATGTGCATTTGTGGCTTAACTTGTATCATATTTTGTTACTTAAAACGATTTTGAAACTGATCTAAAAAATATATTAAATGATGCTCTAAAAACTTATAAGAAACTAAATTTTCGACAACTCTCTGTTGCCTTTGTCACAGTTTGTTTGAAACAGTGTCACTGCATCCATAATCAACTTTTCATGTGTCGCTGGTCTCCAGGGATGTTACCAAAGGTAAGTGAACTTGCGGGAATTGAACATGTTCCTTTACGGAATTGCGCTCTCGGATGGAATGCAAAGCTTCCAGGAAAAGGAGTTCTTGCCTATTGTTTAGGTTCCTTTCCAGAATTTCGACGTGATATCATAAATTATATATCATATTTTGTTACTTATAACTGACAGTAACTGTCTCGATATTGGTCAAAATTCATGTCATTGGTTGTACTATTGACGCTTTTAATCAAGGTTGATCAAGGTTGATGTCAACCTTATTGGTAGTAAACCAATTATGTTGCCTTTTTGGTAGTAAACCATGTCATCCGATTGTTCGTTTCCTCACACTCTGTCTCTACGGCTTTGAATTTCAGCCATTCCTACCGCGTCATGAAGAATGGTATTCGCTTCATCTCCTCCATCAACGTCATCAACACTATCCAAAAAATTTCCCGCCAGTGCGTGTACTTGTTTTTGTTTGCTATCAATTGAACATTTTGATTGGAAAAGTCGAAACCTTTTGCAATAGCGCCTCTTACTATAATTAAGCTTAAGTTTTGTTTTCGTTTCTTAGGGTGTTCTAATTAATAGTTCCCACTACACGTATTTCTAAGAAAATCCGCATGCACCAAGCCGCAGGCAAAGAGAAAGACTGTGTATGCCCGTATTCTCTGTCATAGCCAGAGTAAGCAGATATGATCTCTTTCTTCATAAAGAAACGATTAAAATAGCTACAAATACGCTTCGACTTAGTAGTGATTTTTTACGGTATTGAATTGTGAGATGATACAAACTTGCCAAAAAACAACTGTTATTGGTGAGATTCAGAGTGATGGTGTAGTTACGATGAGAAATAATCTGCTGTTACTAAAAACGCACAGTCATGCCTCTCTTTACCCTCCGCCATTCCACTGCGCTATTGAGTTTGTGCGAATTATTATTATAAATTGTCCCACGAACGTAACACTTTCACTACATTCTGGATCATTTGAAATGGTCACTGCCTTTCAGTTTTTCTCTGAGCACAAATCGCAAGCGAGCCTCGACTACCAAGACCGGAACTTGGTACTTAGACTTCTGGTTCATCCCACGGTGGTTATTAGTGGTTCATTCCACGGTGGACACGCTATGGTGGGTAAACGTTCCAACTGTATATGTTTGGGTGGGTGGGAGTAGAGAAATTGCGCGCGCGCTCCACGCTCGTGAATTCTGAAAATCTTTGACCATATGCGTTCTTCAAAAAACCCTAAACCTGTATTTCAATCCACATGGAAGATTAATGAATAAATTTTCAACCCATTTTTGGCTCAAATGAATCACTACACTGGTATACCATTCAGTTCCCGATTCCGATCATAAGAGATAGACCCGCAATTCGTGCAGAAGCTACTAGCTACTGCTTACTGCTTTTCTATGAGGCAAAATGCAAATCCGGAGGATTTGTTCTTAGTAGGTGTTGTTGCTTAGATAGGAGTACGATTGTTTAGTCTTAGGTCAAACGTCGAACTTTGCTTGTGCCGAGCCTTATGCAAATTAGAGAAATCAATAGCTTTTGCTTATTTGCATTAGGTTCGACAGATTGATGTAAAGTTCTGACGTTTGATTTGGGCCTTGGATAGCTATACTGTAACACTGTTGTTTGTATAGGTAATCATACGGTTTCGAGTTCAATTTGGAATTAATTTGCACGAGTGAGTTTTTCAAAAAGCTAAAATTGCACGAGCCGCTTCGGCGAGTGCAATTTCAGCTTTTTGAAAAACTCACAAGTGCAAATTAATTCCAAATTGAACGAGAAAAACCGTATGATTACTTATTAATAATATAAACATGAAAAAATTCGCGTGGAGGAAGTGCCGGAAGATCTTACTGCAGACAGGAAGTGAGCATTTGACGCGGATTTCACACTTTATTTACTGATTGGCTGATGAAGAACAGCTGATAATGCTACGAACTCAAAGCGGTTCGTTTAATAATCATAATCCAGAATATTGATGTGTAATTTGCACTGGTGTTACACTTTTTGCACTGGTGTTACACTTTTTGCACTGGTGTTACAACTGAACTGCACTGCTCTCAGCCAATCAGAACCGAGTAATTTTTTCATGTATATTATTAAGATAGGTATAGATCACACTTATACCGGTTATTTTTTTTAATTACCGACGAAATATTTTACTTGTGTGATTGTTTGTTTGTTCGGTTTGTTTTTGGCATCTTCTGGAATGGGATTGAGAAAACTAAACAGCTCCGTTTTGCTTAAGGAGGACTTCAATTGAGTGCATCTCTACAATGAAGCTATTGTAAGTGAAATTCCCAAGGAGAAGATAATAGAGTAACACCAATGTTGCATAAACTAACATTGCACGCAATCTCATGCCATGTGGCCATGGTCGGATGGCAACAAATATAACCACAAAATGTACCAAGATCGAAGGCTTACTTTTCTAACACGCTAGAATATTGAGTTTAGATTTTAAAATTTAATTTTTGTAGAGTTTTCAGTGGTTCAAATTTCTTCCTCTTATTCTGGCTTCCAGTACACAACGGGTAAAAGAGCTTCGAAGTCAAAATTTCCTTCCTTGTCAATGCAACATGCCTTTTTATCGATTTCCTCCTTGGATACATAAAGTTCCGAGAAAGAGCGCTCTCTTCTAAAGGGTACTCTCTCGTTCATTATGCTGGCAGTCCAAGAGTTGGCTATCATCCTTTCGTTGTCAAGAGCGCCCTGGTTATTCGCCCCATGGTTATTCGCCCCACCTTTCCAATTGTTGTTTGTTATTCTTGGGCGTGTCATCTGAAATCCTTGTCGCGCATAAACCTTCTGCGGGCTTCCAGTGGTGGGAAAAATTGCCGGCAATGCTGCAGCTGGATTGGTTGTTAGCAAATGTACAAGTTGAAGGTTATTATCGTTTTTATGTGCATTTCCAAATCTGACGGAGCCCCTGACATAGTGGCCCGGAGTCCCCGTATTGCATGTTTTTTTAGTATCTCCACTGAGAGATGAATATTTCTGCTCGAAGGGGTCCATTAACATCGGAGGTGAGGCTTTTCGGTTCAGTTTGCGCTCTCTTTCTTGTTCCAAAACTGTATTTTAATTTTACGTCACAAAGGCGTGACTTCTGTTACGCACTGACATCAAAAATATCTTTTTTACTCGCGCGCTCATATATATTGCAAAAATTATGCTTCCGCCGAGTCTTTTTTAATGATCAAAATGTTAAGACTTTGTGAGCACTTATAAACCTCGGAAGGGATACGATAATGCTCGCAGGGTGGGTAAAAACTCAAAGACAAAACTGAAAAAGAAGCATTCACCTTAAAAGGAAATCAGCGTGGTCGACAGACTGTTTTTTTTAGATGTCCTATTCTCAGTGTCAGTGTTTTCTTTAGGACAGTTCCCGTTTTCGGTTGCTTTTTAGCTCCACACGCCGAGAAACTAAACGTCGACTTTGCCTGCAGGTCCTCGCGGTTTCCCTCGAGAAGCCCGCGGCCGGCCGAAACTAGAAGTCGGGTTTCCAAGCAGCAGGCGATTTACACTGGCGTTTGTTTATTTTGCATTCTTTCGACTAACACTGTGGGAAATAAGAATAGCCACTAAAAAAGAAAACGATTCCTGGAAAAGCATGTGTCACGGCGGAACTACGGTACTTGCAAGTCCAGTATCCAGGAACTTCCGTGAGCGAAGCGAAGCGACTCACCCGGATGCTTAGGTAACCGGGCCTTTCCTCAGCCCTTTTCGTTGTCGCCTGGCTTTTTCCGGTGTTGCTAGGCAATTTACTTTCACGCCGCGAGTCAATGGAGTTATGAAGCCGAATCGCTGCCTAAAAGCACGCGATTTGAAGGCTGTTTTAGACTAAATGGATCAAATAAGATAGAAATCAGTGGAAATGTCACAAAAGAAATTTTCAGGGGCGCCTTTTGGAGTCCAAACCGCCCGGTAAGCAAAAAAACCTTTGTGCACTTTAACGCGCGTGCCTTGTTGATATCTGATAAAAATTAGCACGGGCTTTTGTGGGTCCTGATAAATTTGTTTGTAATTCACGCATGTTAATTAAGTTTGTATTTTAAAAAAGCAATCATTTGAACGTTAGGTTAGGGAAAGTTTAAATCTTTAACTTGTGGTAGTATGTCCGTGGCAATTCGTAGTTTTGCTGCGCTCGCAAATTGAATGCTAATCGCCATGAGGCTTGTCTGTTGTCAACATGTTGAGGAATGCTTCCAAACAACTGCCTCATTCTTTGGCACTACAATGAGATAAAGTTAATACCATCACAAAAAATAGTTTGTATTCCTATTAAGCGACGTTTATTTCCTGTTAAATAAGATCTAGCTTCAATAGTATTTTCCAGTTGGTTTCCCTAACTCTGTGCCAAGTCAATCAGCAATGTTCATGTTTCGAAAAAAATTAAGCCGATTGTTGATGAAAATGACATATTCCTCATGTTGTTACCATATTCTGTTGACTGATTTCTTGCTCAGCTAGGAAGTTGTAATTAAAAATATCGACTTTCAATTCAATTTGACTGTGATACATGTATGTAATCTGTGCTGTAAGGTTTGACGTTGCTGGAATTCACCCTAAAAGCAAAACACCAGGAACAATAACTCAAGTCGCCTATGACAGGAAATGCATGTCTGATGTGGTAGGTTAATAATTGATGTATGTAGAACTAAGCTTTATAACGTTACCGAACATGTCACTCAGCTCTATATCAACAAATTGGATCATGTTACATTTTTTGTGTCACAGTCCTTATCATCTTATTAGCCCACAGGTATAAGGCTTAGACAATATTTTGCAATCCTAGCTCTGAGACGTTTGCTAGTCTTTAAAACACTTTAAACTTTTGTGAAACAAGAAAGTGTGTTTTATCTTGTTGTTACCATGTGGCACTAAATGATTGCATGTTCCAATTTTTGCAATTTTTGCGGGTTTTTCACGGTCCGCAAAAAAAAAGATCCCGCGAAAATTTTCTCTGCAAAAATTTACTCCACTGCCGAAATTGTACACAAACAACGTCTTTAAAGAAAAGGATCGTCTGAAGGTACTCCATTGATAAACTGATTAACATGTTACACATCTGCATGTTGTTGTTCACCTGCATTCGATTGTTTGTACTCAAAAAACAAGAATTTTATAATTCCGAATAGAAGGCAACTTCCTGAAAATCGCAAAAGTTAATTCCCAGCAAGAAAAACCAGCTTTTCCCAATCGCAAAAATTAGTTCCCGCAAAACACAAAAAAATCACCCATTCACAAAATTAAACTCCTGTAAAAATTTAGTGCTACAAGGTATTTTGTCCTAAACAAGGATCTAAAATGGAGGGTGTTGTCCTAAATGGGGTGGTAAATTTTAGGCCTTTTGTTTCCTAAACAGGATCAGGGTTTCAGACCCTTAGTGGCACCCCTGCATCAAGGCATGGGTGCACCAGTGTCCCCCCAGTGGGGCTTTATGACCATTGAGGAAGGAATGCTAGATCTAGAAGCAGACACCCAACTAGTAAATTGAGTATATTCCTGGAAGATGATGCTTAGGCATCAGGACTTGGGGGGGGGGGGGATTTGGGCGAGTTACTGGTATATAGAGGCTTGGGAACTGAAGGAGATAAGGAAGCTAATACATAGATTGGAGCCCTGAGGCAAAGGGGAAATACTTGACTGTATGTTATGTAAATCAAAAGATAAATAAATTTGGAAGTAAATAAATAACTGAATATTTAAGATGCGTGCTCTGTGTCACCCTGTTTGCTTTTTAAACTTTTCTAGAATCGTAGCCTTGGGCCTGGCTCCTACAACATTGATGTAGGTGGATTCAACCCAAAGTCTGTGTCTGAGAGAGCATCTGGTCCTGGTAAATATGTTACTTTTTTCCTTTTTTTTTTTTTTTCAATTTATGAATTATTAATCCCAAGTAAAAACAATTGCAGTCACTTTAAATCACTTGAATCCATGCAATTAATTGATCACCAATTTTTTTCATCACAGGATGGGAAAGGGCCTTTGAAACAGCTCGACTGGCAAAGATTCCTCATCTGTTGTACAAAGAACAATGGGAGAAGAAACAGCTTCAGGTAAAAGATTTCATAAAAAAATTCCTCTAGTTATTAGTAACTAATATGGAGAATTTACTTAAACAACAACTGAAGACATTTTTTTTGTCAGTGATCATTTTCTTTATTCTCATGACCTGTATGTTTGATCAAGTACTTGTAACAAAAAATTACAAGCTTATTTTCACTGTTGACCACCGCTTAAAGGGTTAAGACTAGATTTTTCATTAATAACCATAGAATTTTTTTCTTGGCAAAACAGAAACAACTTCTTGGCCCTGGGACATACAACATTACTGATTTTATTGATCACATGGCAAAGAAGCCTGGCAGTACAAGAGGAGTATGTGAGACAAGAGAAGCAAGATTTGATACAACAAAAAAGGTTTGTGTTTGTAACCTTTGATGTGTTATGATAATCATTATGAATTGGTCTTAACATTTTTTCTTGTTGTTACTGTTGCTCAGAGTTCCGGGTTTGGGGGGGGGGGGGGTAGGTGCTTGTCAAAAGTTTGGGTACGGGTGCCACGTTCTGAGCCTTGTAAATCCTAAGGTGGAATTCTTCGATTTTCACACCCTACATGCATTTAACAGTCACATAATTCCTCTTTTTGACCCTGTTTAAGTGCCCCCCCCCTCCCCCGCTAGAGGGGAAGGGTTCTCCTTAGAATCTTGTAGGGGGTATTCTCCAAACCCTGACCTGCTGTTAGACTATAATTTTAATTAACCTAATTTTCCAAAACCCATTTTCAGACCTTGCCTATACCCATACCCATTTTCAGACCAAAAGGGAATACCCCCCCCCATTTCCTCTTTTGTTACGGTGGTCCTTGCAAAGTTAATCCCCGGGGGGGCGGGGGGGGCTACTCAATAAAGTTTTATACGGGAAGGCTCCGCCCGGAGGTTTAAACCCTTACCCTTTCATATACTAATTTTTATCACAAAGGTACCCCTTTCACATACCTAGAGCAAAATTGCACACCTTTCTTATACCTCGAGGATAAGCAAAAACAATAGAATTTCCTGTAATCGCCATGTTTTTCCTGGGTTTTCAGTTGTTCTGATCCAGTTGCATAGTTATTTCTGCCAAAATGAGGCACCCTTTGGTATGCTTTGCTTTAGCTACCATTCTTCCACTTTGTAGCTGATTTTGTGACCCTTTCATATACTAAAATGGCAGTTTTCCCTACCCTTTTATATACTGCGAGCTTAAAAAGGCATGCCTTTTGGGCAGACCCTCCTTGTATAGACCACTATAGGGAGTACCTCCCGGGGTTAATACTTTGAGGTTGCAAGTACTATTTTTAACTGCTCAGTGACTTTATGTCAATGTTGGAGCCAAGGCTGACAGATTGTAGTGCAAACTAAAAGAAATATTTAAATTCTTAATATTTAAGGCATTCATTTAAACTCACTTAATCTGATAAACTGGAACCAATTCCAAAATTGCATACCCTAGTTATCCCTTCAAGCCCCAACATGTGTATCAATGTGCATATTCTCCTCACTAGCCCTCGTGATTTCTAAGATACATGTTGGGAGAATTGGCTTAAAACATCAAAACATTTCCTCTTTGATGACATATTTTTCTTCATTCTTCATGACCTGAAATTTGTTTAACCATGCAGTGATTATATTGAAATTATGAATATATGAAATTCATATATTTGAACTGCGGAATGAAGAAATAAATATAAAGAAGATCCTCGCAGTTATTAACGCAACTTAATCAGTTGCGAAAAGAAAGCCTGAAAAAAAAAAGTTGGCTTGATAGCTCAATTGGTTAGAGCGCTGCACTGGTATCGCAGAGGTCAGGATCCCGGCAAGCCTGATTTTTTCAGGCTTTCTTTTCACAACTCACACAATTTTCAAAGTCTTTAACTTCGTTCCAGAAGATTTTGACTCGAGGACATTCCCAAAAGAGATGTAGGAGGGTTTCCGTTGAACTTTCACAGAAAGAACACAGCTCACTTGATATCAGCCCAATTTTGAAAAGATATCTGTTTGTGGAAATTCGTCGATGGAGTAGTTTAAACTGGAAAATTTGCAGTTTGGATTCGCGAGTACATAGAAAAGGCAGACTGTACGACTTACTCCGGTCAATCATTTCAGCACCATGTGCTCGGAAATCAGATTTCCATTTACTCTGATTTCTTTGCGGCAGGGATGCATGTCGTTCAATGAGTATTGTGTAGGCTAATTTGCAAAAATCCTTTGACCCCAGTAGTGATTCAGTATTTAACATTTGAGAACAGTCAGAGTTGTGCTTCACGCCCAAAACTGCTGTCACAACGCTGCAGTATTGAAGAAAGTTGGCTTTCAGAGAATATTTCTCTCTGAAAGATTCGAAAGCTTACTTTTTTAATTCCTATATTATAGAAAACTTGTTGTGGAAAATTTGCTCGTGTACATGGGGCTCAACAGTGACTGAGGATGTTCTAAATGCAACTGATTTTAGATCCCCAGATTATTTGAACTTTCTCTCAGGTGGGCGAAAATCGTCTGAGTAATGTACTCCGTTTTCCAAATTTTCCTGTTTTCGGTGCGTTTCCAGATCTCTTTTTTTACGTGTGGATGGAAGGCATAGCAGTATAAATAAAACATGTATAATTTAGTGGACTTGAAGGACCATGGTCTTTTTCTAACAGAGGTAGTAAGAGTGAATGACTTGACTTCATGCATTTCACGTGTTCTATTGTTGTTTTCTTAGTTCTAAATTCATCTTGTTATCACAGAGTCAAGTGCCAGGTCCGGGTACCTACGGACAAGGAGGAATACCAAGCGCTGTGGTTGAGGAGAAAGAAAGAAAATCAGTCAGCAACGTGGGGATGCTGGATTCTGGGAAGTCTTACAAAAGACAGCTTCCTGAAGTGGTACGTAACATTGAAAACCCTTAATAGGGATCGTCCTTGGAAGAGCTAAGAAATACAATTTTGACACGCTTGGGCATGGCTTATCGAGACTCGGTATTTTTTTGCTTTTTAACTAATACTTGGACTTCGTTTAGGCAATCAACGCACATGGCTTATAAGTAGCAGTTCAATGAGTCTACACGCGCAATGTACATCTTAGTATATTTTCTTTAGCGGTAGACTACAAGCAGCCTCTCTTTCCGCTCAGGGATAGTCGAGGGAAACGAAGAAGCGAGCGAGGGCGAATTTGCCCCCCGCATTGTTACGTAAAGCGCGCGAAAATCGCCTGCCGCGGCAGGCGATTTCCGGCTCGCTACACTCGACAAAAAAAAAAAACGTAACAATGCAGCAGGCGATTTTCGCGCGCGCTCGCTCGCTTGTTCGTTTCCCTCGACTAGCCTTGAGAGGAAAGAGAGACTACTCGTAGTCTTCTTTAGTTTAGCGGTCCTCTCTAGAACAACAACGTGAAATGACCAACTTCCGGTGTTTTCTGGAGAAACTGAACCATCGTGGATCTGAAATAAAATCGTTGCAAACATGGTGTCTTACCAAAATGCACACTCAGATGATTAACCCTTAAGCCCTGATATGAAAATGCATATTCTCCTTGCTGTTCTTCATACACTTTTTATGGAACTAATAAGGAGGATTTGTCTTAAAATCGAGACATCTCATTCTTGGTGATCACTTTCTTTATTCTCCTCACTTGAACGTTTGAACAAGTAGTCGGATGATGTAAAGGTAAATTTCATTTTCATCTATGTTATCACTGCAGGGAAGTCATCTGTGTCCAGGGCAATACGAGATGAAGAGCTTTACAGATGAGATGGAAGCAAGAGTCATCAGTAAAAGAGGCCCTTACGATCTGTTCACTGGGGAGAGAAACAAGCCAATCTCTGTAGGCTACTTTGCTTTACCGGTAAGAAAGTGTTAAGGGACATTCACTCGTACTGACACATGCATGCATATGAAAGGTTACGGCGCGAAATAAGCGAGGGTGGTAAAAAAGGACAGGATTATTTGTCTTTCTTTCCTTGCCTGCTCACATTGCCGCACCCCACTCGATCCGGTGTGACTTTCATTCCAGGACGAGTTTTTACTGGTTCCATCCCGTGGCTTTGTATTTGTTTACACAATACCAGTCCAAAATCTCATACATTTTTAAGTAAAAGACATACCGGCACAAATTCATCCGAAGGATCGAGATTCTTATTCCCAACCGAAAATGTACACTGGTATCATATAAACGCGATTCCAGCAAAAAAATGAACTGTTTATGTAAACGAGCTACGTGCCGGAATGGAAGTTGCAACTTGCAAACACATCCTCATGAACTAGTGATATTAAATCCATTTTTTATCCATTTTATTTGGTGTCCCCAATTAGCTCTAATTTAGTGTCTCCAATTAGCTCAATGTCATAGCTAAATACGCAGACGCTTAAATAAAGGTTATATTTTATTTATTATTCATGTATTAATTGATTAATTAAAACTTCGTTCGTTTGTTTCACAGACAAAGCAGAATCTTGGTCCCGGAGAATATGATTTGAAATCATTTTTACACGAACTAAACGGTAAGTAAACTCTATGCAGATGGCCGTTACCAACGATGACGCTTCTAAGCGATATACCCTTCCCGTAAAACATATGAGGTGCTTTCCATTATGCCAAAATTTCCGGAAATTTCGGTCGAAACGTAAATGGGACGCTTCGGTCCAGGTGGAAATTTTCCTCTTTGACCGGTCGGTCCGGTCCGACCACTTCACTGTAATCGAAATTCTCAGTCGAAACTAAGTAGAACGCTTCGGTTGGGTTGGAAATTTTGTTTCTATCGAACAATGTCGTTCCAATTTCCCTTCAGGCATAATGGAAAGCACCCGTGATATACGTTATGTTTCATATTTTTCAGACAAACATAAAAAACACCATGGAGCATTCCTAAAAGTACAGCGTTTCCCATCATATCCAACAAACAGGATATATTGCTCTACGCTGAGTCAGTACCCCAGAGATCCGGTAGGTTGATAAGCTTTTTTAGTGATATATAGACCTCCTTTAGATAATTTTAGTTAATTAGTTCAGCGCCCTGTTTTCTATCGCACTACTGGTAAGCGGGTACGTAATTACTGTGATAAACGAAAAATTCGGGAAATCAAATTTAAAAAAATTCTCTAAAAGTCTGGAAAAACATTTTGGCACATCACACACTAGTCTAGAGTTCGCCTTAAAATGTAAAAAAAATCAATAAATAAAAAAAAATTAATAATAATGATAATAATAATAATAATGGAGAATTAACGTGAAAATCAATGCTTTTTTCCTCCGAAATAGTCTGTAGCCTGTTCCAGGCTCCGAGATTTGTGGGGAAAGCGTGAAGTGAGAAAACGAGCGCGAAAAAACGCGTGGGGCTGGGGAGAGACAATGCTCACATGCTCTCTCTCTCTTCCTTTTCCCGCCACTGCCACCTTTTCTCCAGATCCCGCGCGTCTTATTTTCGCGTTCCCTTTCTAATTTTTGTGCCGTCCCAACTATCTGAGAGCCTGGAACGGGCGGATCAGAAATGTTTCTCTTGGACAGTAGTTAAACTTACGAAGAGTTTAGTTGCTGACTCTATTAAATCTGCCATGAGTTTAAGCCAACTTGGCCTTGTTAGCTATAAAGTCCTGTTAAACTCGATTTTTGATTGACTAAAAAAAATGATAAATACTTAACTTCCTTGGAACAAAGTCGTCGTTTCTTGTGCTATCGTCCCAGCTCTCAATGTGGAGAAGGAACAGCCTTGCCCAGCAGTTTGAAAGCATGGTTTAGCACTTTTCAAAATTATCAATAAATTTATAATATGCAGGCGGCTGAACTGGTTTTTCGTTTCTTTGGCTAGGGCGATCCAGGGCCTGGGAGCTACTCGCCCCAGGAACTCACCAAGCCTGAGGCCTCCCAGAGACCTCCCTTTGGTTCAACCGCTGAACGATTTGATCGTCATGCCAGACGGTTTTTTCTTGGAAGTACGGTGAGTATGTTTAAAGGGTGAATTGCATCAACGGACGTGTCACCCAGTTCGGATCGAGTGAGCAGAATTCTTTGAAAGAATTCTGCTCTTATGTAAGTCATGGCTGCAGGATATTGTAACGAAAACGCAAAGTTGTGACTGCAATCATCGTGAAAAACAGCAAATTGTGTGCGAATTTGTGTTCAAAACTACGAAGTTTGATTTGACTTTCACAATTAAGTATGTGAAGTTACCAAACAGATGTGAAACCATACCGCAAGAAAAGTGGATTGAGACTCAGGTTTGTTTTTACCGGATGCAACAGCTTTTTTTGCTGAGAATTCAGATAATTAACTGTACCACTAATTTCCTACTGCGCATTGCCCCCGAAACGTAAGATTAAGGAGATTTCTTTGACCTCAATCAGATTCGAAACCACGAGCCCCGTGTTTCGATCACCATTGCTCTATCGAGTGAGCTAGGCAGCCAGCGAGGAGCACGGCGTGCTGCGCGGGACAACATTTCATGGCTTTTCGTTACCATCTTTGGCTCTAGTCAAATCAAAGAGTCTACGGTTTTCTGAATCGTCTCTTTTTGTGTGCATGTTTATCTATTGAAGTATTTTTTTCTTATTCTTTTTTTTCCAGAATCCTGTTGGCCCTGGTCGATATGATGTTGATCGTTATGACAAAGCCCAACACGCCAATGGACACAGAAGTGCCTTTAACTCTAAAACAAAGAGATATGATCTTATACGGGACAAATACTTAACGTAAGTCTGCACCATCCTACAATAAGATCGTTCAGTTTTCTCATTCCAATATTATGCCTCTCTGTTCGAAAGTCAAGGCTCCCGCAAATGAGGAAAGTAAAGTATCAAACACGAGAAAGAGTGTTTCATCAGGATATCCAAACACCGAGAAGTGGTGGAAAAAACGAGGCGCAGCCGAGTTTTTTTTTTTTTTTTAACCGGCTTCGAGGTGTTTGGATACGGGATGAAACGCTCTTTCGAATTTTTGATATGGCCTTTCAAACCATTTATAATTCTTGGAGATATTCAAAGCAAAAGTTCGGTATCCAAACCAGTGAGTTTGAAAAACAAGGTTCTCAATCTCATTAAGAATTCATAAAGAGAAAACAAAGGAAATCACTACCGTGTCAGTGGTTTGGATACCGGATCTTAAGGTGGCTCGCCTGGATTTTGTAAGACCACGCTACCCAACATTTAAACAGCTGATACGTCACTAACGACACATTGAACAAACTTTTGAAAAAAGTCAGTTTGATCGACATCAGTGTTACCATAGCAACACAGTGGTGACGTTATGAATTTTACGTATCTCCAATTTTCTCGAAATCTCGACCTAAACTTTGAAAACGACTTAATGTCCCTTGGAAGGCCACGTGTAGGTCTTCCCGACTGAAAAGTTTTAAGAAATTCTATGAGAGCATTTTCGAGAAAATTTGGGTTGAATATTTTCTTTGACGAAATTTAAGATTCCCCCTTTCCTGTTGCTTATTCGTCAAAACCAGTACTCTCCAGTCTAACTGAAATAACAGTTTCGCGGAATATTATACCTGCAGCATAGCTATAGGAAATTGCGTGAAATTCTTTTCTGCCACAGCTATAATATAAGGTGAAAACGTCGTTTCAACCCACACGGAAAACATTGGTCTTCACGAATTGACAAAAAAGAGACCATCTTTAATTTTTTCAAGGAAAATATTCAAGCTGATTTTTTTCGAAAACGCAGTCATATAATTTCTTGAAACTTTCCAGTCAGAAAGGCATTCTTGTTACCTGCCAGGGACATTAGGTCGTTTTCAAAGTTACGGTCGAGATGTCAAGGAAATTGGAGATATGTAAACTATATGATGTCATTGCCTTGTTGCTATGGTAACACCGATGTCAATCAAACCAACTTTTTTGGAAAGTCTGTTCAATGTGTAGTAAATGTGTGATGTCTCCAGTTCTATTGAGAATCATCAGCCTTTGAAATGTTGGGTGGTATGGACTGAACAAAATCAAGGCGAGCCATCTTAATTAGCATAAAATTTTACGAACGTTTGCTTTGAATTTCTCCAAGAATTATGAATGGTTTTGAGAAGCCATATCATAAACTCGAATGAGTGTCTCATCAGGTATCCAAACACCTCGAGGTCTGTTAAAAAAACACTCGGCTGCGCCTCGTTTTTTCAACCCATTTCTCGGTATTTGGATATCCCGATGAAACACTTTCTCGTATTTGATGTATTACTTCCCAGAATATTTCTTAGGCGCGCGAACGAGCGGGAAATAATGTTTCCTTGCCGGTTCAAAGGAGAAATAGTTCACTGAAAAACGTTTGTCCATGCTCAATTTAGGAAATGCAGCCCGTGCGACCCTCAAAGATAGTAAACGTTGTTTCCTCGGCGCGGAAATGAGCCGGGAAACATTTGCTGCGAAAACGAAATGTTTCTGAAAAAATTCGAAACATTTTTTTTTCTAGGAAGCAGAAAATGTTTTAGCAACGAATGTTTGGCGTGCGCCCAGAAGGGGAAATATTTAGGGAAACAAGTTTCCGCAACAATGTTTCCTCGTTTGCAGAGACCTTTATTCACCTCCTTATTGGGTAAAGTCTCGTGTCCAATCCACTGGGATTGAACCGAGCCGTAAGTCTCATTCAGCCGGCGCTTAGCTCCGGTTTCCGTAGCATGGGAGCGACTAGGTGGTTCACTACTCGGGACCCCCCCCCCCCCTGGAGTGACTAGGAGCATCACTACTCCTGCCCTGCATAAACTGACTAGGAGCATCACTACTCCCCCCTGGATGGGATGCTAGTCCATTGCAGGGCTACCCCCCTCCCCCAGCTTTTCTGTTAGGATTTCCTAACAGGTAACCGGTATCCATTTATACTCCTGGGTGGAGAGAGACAATGTGGGTTAAGTTTGTTCTCTAAGAGAACAACACGATACAATGCAGAGACCAAGCCTCAAGCCAACGAAACTTTGATCTCGTGATCGTCAGATTACAAGTCCTACGCGATGACCACGACACTACCGCGCCTCTGTTATTATAACTGTTATTAATTATAATTAGTGATACTAGGGGAATACACGTACTTGACTTCACAAAAGAAATCTCATTCGTTGTTCTTTTTGCAGAGAACGGATCAAGCCTCGCGAAGTGAACAAAGTTTTTATGGTTCCCATTGACGCACAATAAACCAATCAGCTCCACTTGTGTCTATGAAACAGTTGTAGTACTAAATATGTAAGGAATTACAAACGAAAATTATCACAACAGTGAAAATATATCTCCGGACACTACGGCAATTTTAGTAAAAAAAAAAGACTTATTGTGTAAAATTGGAAGCACGATTTTTATCAATTGTTTTCTTTCAGGATGGCACGTGGTGTTTTGAAATTTGTTCGGAACAAATTTTTTTATACTCTATTCTTTTGTATTTTATAGTGAGGTTTGAATGATGTTTGGTATTTACAAAAATCTGGAAGAAGTTATTGTGTTCATGTCTGTTTGTTAATCATTTTGAACTTCTTTTTTAACCTATTTTGCCTTGTTCTATTCATAACTGTATAGTTTTATTTTTATGACGTTGAAATCATATTTGCCCAACATCCGAACAATGTTCGAAGTTATTTCTTTCTTATCCTTCACTCTTTTTAATGTATTTATTTTGATATAAGAGGTTTAATCTGTGAATCAAATTGAATTATTGTAAAACGATATTTGTACAGTATTCCTTGGTATTATTTTAGTATCAATGCACCAAATAAAAGACGAAGTTTGCATCAGCAGTGATGAATAAACCACGTTTCTTCAGTTTTTATTTGTTGTTATTTAACGTGCAGCTCTCCAAAATGATCTACTAAATGAAAATTGCTCTTTAAAACCCAACCCATAGCAAAGCATGGAAACAAGAAGTCCCAAGAAGACTTCAGCCGCACACCGTGAATTGAAAAATCTTTATACAAAGAAATTGAACAGAAAGTCCTCTGCTTTGTGATTTCGTCTAATTATGGTGTAAGCAGCAAATGCTAATAATGCAAAAAAAAAGAAAAAATGAAGGAGAAAAAAAAGAAAGATTCCGTGACTTTGTTTAGCTCCGAACAGAGTGAAAAATTAAAAATGAGTTGAGTGTTGCGCTGATCTCTGCGACCGGGAAAGAAACGGATACACTTATTAAAAACACAAACAAACAAACATAAAAGCAAAAACCGGACTCACCCCGAGCGGCCCAGTTAATTTGTAGTGGCCTGCATCTCATAATTTGTTCGTACTTTCAGTGTTTACAGGACAATAGACACCTTCATGCCCATGCAACTGTTTTAATTAACTTTGTCAGAGACCGCAAGGTGATATGGGTAATTTATTAATAAAATAAATGCATAGACAAGTGTTTATGGTACTTTCACCCATCCTATGGCAGTGACAACCGTGAGCGTGTTGAGACAAGAGTTTCGGGACTAAAATGGGTCTTGCTTGGTCTTGCTAGGCCACTCTTTGCTTAAGTTGTCTCATTAAATTACAAACAATTGACAGATATTAATGGTCGTAGACCATTGTTATGTATGGTCCGGTTAAAACCAGTGACTGAGTGATAAGTAATCTATATCTTACAATTAGATTATCAAAACACACACTGAAAAAAATCAATACAGGAAATTTAATGCATGTATGAATGAAAGGAGATTTTAGATTCGAGTTCTGGGACTACATGGATAGCAGTTTGAATGGGAGAATAATGTCATTTATTGGACATTAACAATAACAACTTTCGTGAACTTTCGGGGGTTTACCTCTGTGTAAGAACCTGACAAGATTTTCTTTGTTTGTTAGTTATTGTTTTGCTGTACACTTTAGTTTAACATGTTTTGTTTCTTTTATTTTACGTCATCCGTGAGTTTCACAGGTTCTTACACCGAGGTAAAGCCACTTTCGGTGTGGTCAAAGAAAAATCTATACAACTTATTTTTGTGGAATAACTCACGAACTGGAATACCCTGTCGCTATAAAGCTATACCCGTGAAAAAGCTGGATACACTCTATACATGGAAGGGCAGTCCTTCGCACGCTTTAAGAAAGGAAAAATATTCAGATTGTATACAATTCTGCAGCAGTTAGCTGAAACTCTTAGTGGTACGCGCCTGCGCAGTGAACAAGGCCATCCCTTCCCCCAGTGAGCTTTCCAGTATTGGCTGAACTTGCTACGAGGGTGAGCAACGGACAAGACAACCCCCTCCCATTCTCAGTACACACTGAAATGGTTGCGCGGACACACTGGACAAGCCCCCCTCCCCCCGCGGACACACCGGACAAGACCCCCTCCCTCCCCTCCCCTTTTGAAATTTCCAGCTACCTACGTATCATCTGCAGCACTGTTTTAGGACTAGTGTTTAGGGGTGGCCGTGTAATCTGCAGTAATGCCGGCTGCACTTTAAAGGTATTTTGTTCACTTACCTGTTAGAAAAATCGTCATATGAAATATATAATCACATTTAAATCGCTTAGTGCTCCTTGGTTGCAACGTGAAAAGGGTTATGCAAATTTCTTTCTTTTCTGAAATCCAGTGGATGCTTTCTTTTACGTTTTTAAAATGTAATCCTCTCTTGGGTATTGTAGTCCGCGTCTGCATCGATTAAGACAAATCAAACATTCCGACTGAGTAAAGCTTTGCAAAGTTATCAATACCGCGATCTTCTTATCATATGTTTTTTTTTCCTTTTGTTTTAAGTTGGCTCACTGATTATATATATTCATAAGATCCTAAACAATGATTGCATTGTAGATATAACGAAAAAAGGCGAGAATTTGGAAGTTATTACATCACTTTACTAGCCGCGTGTTTGGAATTTTGCTGGTTTCAAAAGGTGTGTAATTTCTATACTTGTAAATTTTGTATCTCCACTACACCAGACATATCATGCATATGCAAGGCAGCAAATTGAAACGTTCAACACGTTTTCTGCTAATAAGTGCTAACAGCCTTATCATCATAACTCTCACGATATCCCTACTGGTAACATTTTTGGCCATTTCATCAGTAGTCATTTTGAATGCCGGTCTTCACATTTCATTCAACGGGCTTCATCTACAGAGGCTTAAGGTAATCGTTGCTGTCAAAGTGAGTAATTCATCAACATACGAGAGCTCAATGAAACTCGGCTTAGGGGCGAGTTGCATAAAACTTGACGTACTGGGTAACTTCCAAAGCAGACGTTCACTTCAATCAGCCTCCTTTTAACGCGTGACGTTAGCAGTTACGCCCAGCGTTAGGTTTCATGCAACTCACCCAGGCCTTTTGCAAATTATGAGTGTAAAGTGGCTCAAAACCAGTCACTCATAACTGTTGTATAATGAAAACTGCATAGAGTCTGTAGACTAAATGAAGCTAAAGCTAACCCGGGTACTTTATTGATCGGTTCAAAATTTGCCAATTTTGCACTTGTCGATACTTGCACGTGTCGATACTCTTTTTATCTTTGCTGCCTCGGTCCAAGAGAATATTTTTACCAAAAATGGCACCCCTTTCATATACCTGGAGCAAAAATAGCACCCCTTTCTTATACCTCAAGGATAAGTTAAAACAACAGAATTTCCCATGATCGCCACACATTTTCCAGGTCTTTCAGTCGTTTGAATTTCTGGTTCCGTTGCTCAAAGCCTCCAAGCTTTTGTGTCTTGCGTTATTATTTCTGCCAAATTTTGGCACCCTTTCATATAATTAGCAGTTAGTTGTTATCACTTTCACGTTGCAGCGGATTTTGTGTACGTGACCCTTTCATATACTAAAATGACAATTTTCCCTTACCTATTTTTAGTACACTGCGAGGCACCTCTTCCGGTAGGGCGGAGACTCCGTGTGTAGCCCACTATGGGGAGTAGCTCCGGAGATGGGATTAGCTGGGCTGTTGGTTGGTAAGAATAGCTAGACTGTGGCTATGAATTGAAAAGGGGCGGGAAACTATGGCACAAGTTGTTAAGTTATGCTCCAGTCATTTAAATGGCAGACTTGAGGACTGTTTAAGGGTGCCAACTACGAACTTAAATGTTAGACCGAAGTTGTACTAAATTAATTAAATAGCACCAAAGAATGAGGCACTTTGTACCTTATCGCAGTGCCTATATACTAGGTTTCCATTCATTGAGGCCCCAAAGTTAGAAGAAATAACCTTAAACATGACATAAAAAAACAGCACTTGGAAGAGCATACAAAGCTATTGAAGGTGTGGGCAGTCGAGAGTAGGGCCTCGGAACATGGAAAAATATTTCCCTGCTTTCTCTTTAATTTCTTTTTCCCGAGCTTAGCGCGCGCTAGCAGGCTAAACTTCAGCCAACACACCACAAAAGAAGGCTCTGTGAATCGTGGGGCGAAAAGTTTTTTTTTTTTAATTATATTAGTCTTATATTGCGAATTTCAAGTGAAAAGAAAACATTTTCTTACAGTCGATCTATGTCATGCGTAACCCAGTGTTTCGAACTTCAATGAATTTTCAAAACTGACGTGTCCTTTAGAATGAAGAATTCCACCTTACATTACATTACATAAAATCTTTAAAATGTTCGGTATCAAGTTGAGAAATTTCCATGGAAGTTTGGATTCTTCCAAAGAATTTTCAATCATCGGCTTCATTACAATTTTGACTTATTCGTCCAAACAGACATATAAGAATTGGAGAAGCGATTCAAGTATTCGGAACGCTGGTAATTAAAGCAAGATGTTTACTGTATTCAGTTATTCAGGACTTCTACCATGCCTGTCTTGCGAGGAAACGTTTGCTCGCGCTGTTGCCGCGCTATTGGGTGCAAACTACGCCAGGATCGCCTCCTTGTCTTGATGATGCTTGGTGTGATAATCGGATTCATCGTTGGCACCTTCATTAATGGTCCTGTTAGTAAGATAGAACACCCGGTTGACAAGAAGACAACACTGATGCTGGTAGGGTTCCCTGGCGAACTTTTTATCAACACGCTCAAGATGCTGGTCCTACCCTTAATAGTCACTAGCCTTGTTTGTGCTCTCGCGGGAATTGTTGCAAAAACCTACTATTTGTGCACGACTGTTGTAGCGGTTGTTATAGGCATCCTTGTCGTTACTATCATCCGGCCGGGTAGCCAAGCTCAGCCAGAGGAGGAGAAAGAAATTGCACCGTATCGACCGTTGGATACGTTCTTAGACCTTCTAAGGTAAGCAATATTGGTATAAATATAAAAGAAAGAAAAACGAGAGGCACAGTTTAATTCAAAATTACTCGTCGTCTAGTTTTCCGAAATTATAAGAGGTGTCTTTTGCTAAATGGATTGCAACTTTACAATAATTGGTCCGGTTTTTTTCTTTACACGTTTTCCCTTAGCTTGAAAAAAAACACTCCTTTTTTTTTTTCTTCCTACGAGAAAACAACTTAATTTCTCCATTTTGGTGAACAAGAAAAGGTGCTTAAATTAATTTCCACGTTCGTTTGAGCCCAAAACATGTAAATTTCCACAACTTATCCCCTCAATAAGGGCAACGGAAGTTCACGGGTCCTGGAAAATACAAGTTGGCCTGCGTGAACGTCCCAACATGCTGACTTTGGCAATCGTTGAATAGACAACACCTTGCACTTGCCAACAAAAGTTTGCAAGCTTTTATAGTGCTAGGGGCCTTAATTTCTTCTTATTAACCGAGCTCGCGGGCCGTACAGGGAGAATATTGTCCGAGGGCAATATTATCCCAGTACGGTCCCGAGCTAATGAGAGATGATAAGGCGTTTATTATATGACTGTGCCTAACACTTTACTACTTGAAAACTGAGCCGTGGCGGATTGGGATGAATGAAACAGTTTACCGGAAAGAAGTCAAAACTCAGCAGTTTTACTTCACACAAAAAAATGTTATCGCACAAGAAAAAGAAAAAGAAATTTCAAGGAAACCTTTGCTTTTCATCTAGCTTAAAATCATTCGAACTAATTGAATCAAATGTACTTCCACATTTCCTATATTCCCGCTTTACCAGCCGGGCATTAACATCGCTCATAATGCCCGTGGGCATAACGGGAAATTCCGTCACCGAGTATTGGCCAATCACAGAGCGCGTAATATATTTACAAGCTCTATCCATATAATATCATAATAATTACTGTTGTTACTTTTATCATTGAAAAACCGACAAAAGAATGACATAAGAAAACTTTATTGGTGCTTTCATTTCAGTGGTGACACTTAAGCATTTCATCCACAGACGCTGAAAAGTTAGAATTACCTTGTACAGCATGATGAACCGGAAGTACTGCTCAATAACTTTTATTTGAATGGTCACAATCTAAAAATCCATCCGCAAACTCAAAAGTTAGCATCACCTGGTACAACATAATAAACACCAGTGCCACAGGAAAGTACTCTTCAACAGCTTTCATTTATGAATGATCAAACTTTAGGATTTGATACACAGAATCACAATGTCGGAGGCTACTCAGAATACAAGGATTTAGTGCCCAGTTAAGCCTTGGTTGCCAAGGTCACACTTCGGTATTTTATTCCCAGTCAAAAAAGAAAATTTGTCACTTATGACATTCCCTTTCCACCCACCCCTCTTCCTATCGTAGGCTCCCTACGTAAAATAAAACTACACCAACAAGAAAATAAGACAAAATATTTCCAATTTCGCTTTTCTCTCCCAAAAATAGGAGCTGCTTCCCAAGTAACATCGTAGAAGCTACATTTTCGTCAGGTATGTAATTGTAATGGTATCGTCAGATCTTTCTGTATGTATCTAGAAGGAGTAAGAAAGAGTCGACTCCAGATTGCAAAGAACCACGTTACAAATATATATAGACAGCGACGCCGAACGAGGCACAGATGAGTTGACTACCCTCTAGAAAAAACGAGGATGAGTTACTTAATTCTTTGTTTTTGGAGACAGCTAAATGATTGCGATGGGAAAAAAGAGTATTTATAAGGGAATCAATAATGATGACGATAAATAATAATAAAAAATAACAGTAATAATGATAATGACGATGACAATGACGATGGCGACGACGACGACGACGATGATGAGGCTGATGGTGATGATGATGATGATGATGATGATGATGATGATGATAATGATGATGATGTACTTAAGCTTCTGTACGATTTCGCGAATTCTAAGTCCAAGTCTATGTATAATCATACTTTATCGACTTCTAATAGTCATGTTAGGTGTTGCTGTTGTTTGTGTCTTCCAGAAAAGAACAAAATATGATGAAGTTGTTTACGACAGAACCAAAGCTATCGAAGGGGATAATCTTCATAATATCACCATAGATGTCAGGAAAATTAATGAGTCCCAGCTAAAAAAGATGCAGATATTCAGCAATGACACACACAATTTGACAACGATATTCAAAGTTCCAAAGGGGTCCCACTACTGTTTTAGTGCCAGCAGATGGTAGACCCGAAGGGTACGTTGAATGTCGTGGGACTCGTGGTGTTCTCTATCGTGTTTGGCGTTTTTCTGGGGAATCTGCATGAGAGAGGAGCGGTTATGGGGTCTTTCTTCGACGCGCTGAATGAGATTGTCATGAAAATGATAAAACTTGTTATGTAGTAAGTTCGTTTAAACTGTTGAGTTCAAAATTGCTAGTAACAATTAATGCAATTTCGAAGCAAAACATGGCCTTATTATCGAGGTGATAGGACAAAATAAAGTGGCCACAATATTAACAACGAGGTTGCCGTGTTAACTCGGTCGCCGTAAGGCCGGCTTCTAGTGTATTATATTGAGATAGGTATTTGCCGCGAATTACCAACTAAATTACCCGACAAACCCTGCTCCCGTCTGGCCAGTTGTAGCTCTGTCGATAGAGCATTGGTGCTTGAACTCCGTGGGTCATGGGTCCGAATCTAGCCGAGGTCAAAGATTTTACGATTCTTTACCTCGTAAGGACCACATTTCTTACTAGGACAATTAATGTACCGTCAAATTGAAGCTTCAACATCCTCCACCCGGGAACCTCCGGGCATTTGAACTTTTGAAGAATAGCTTGTTCAGATTCCCTCCCCTCGGGGCAATAAAGCCGTTCAAACGCCCTGCCAATTAGTACTGGAATACCTTTCCTCAAAGGCGAATTTCGCCTTCAATCAAACACTGTTTACGCTTTTCAGAGAGAGTAGTGACCTTTTCAAACTTGTTTTAAAGAACCTTTTAAAAGAATTATTCGCCAACAAAAACGAAATTGTATCTTGTAAATCCGTCAAACCCTGCAAAAACCGAAAAAACTCACAGGCGTCTTACACCAGAACAAGGTATAAATCCGGTTCAAACTCCCCACCCTTTCAAAGCAACGTTCAAATTCCCTCCTCCCCGGGCACGATGCACAGCCAAATGCCCGGGGTATGCCCGGGGAGTAGATGTTAAAGCTTCGATTTGACCGGTCCACAAATTTCCTACCAGCGCTTAAATTTAAAATGTAGGGTTCATTCTCAATTTCTCAACCGACATGCGTTTTATTTGACATTTGTCAAACTTGCCAAGACTATCATTTCAATTTCAGGTTTTCTCCAGTTGGAATTTGCAGCCTCTTCACCTCCAAGATTGCAGCAGTGGACAATACCCTGGAGTCCTTTCGCATGCTTGGAATGTATACGCTGACCGTAATTTGCGGGCTCGGAATCCATATTTTCGATGTCCTCCCTTTGATTTACTTGGTTGTGGTGCGTGCCAATCCGTTCAAGTTTATGATGAGAATGAATGGAGCTCTAGTTACTATGATTGGAACAGCATCAAGATGATTGTCTTTTTATTCACCATTTAGAAAAGGAACTGGGGTCGCGGACCCGATTAAAATTATCGCAGAAATTAATCGCAATAGCTCGAAATAGTGTTCTGTTTTTTGAAAGAACAGATCAGAATTAAAATACTGGTGGGTTTAGATGAAGCCTCAAAATTACAAGTTTTCAAAATCTAGAAAATTCCGCAAAAAAGTATCTGGTTTGAAAAGAGTGTCTCCTTTAGCCATACGAACTCCTAGCTGTCAATCCGATAAGCTCAAACTTGGTGGGATTTCCTTTTTTAAGCTGCTTTATCGGATAAGAATCTAACATATTTGAAATCAAACAATTGATTCTCTCCTCCCCCTCTGGTAAGTTAAGGAAAACCAGGCCCGCACTCGTCAGCCAAGGAGGTCCACACAGTCGGAGCTAGCTTAACCCGGTTTCGGCTGTGACATGAAACAAGTGAAAGTATTGGTACTCCCCGGCCTGGATGGGATGCTATAGGGTGTTAGTCGCAGGGTTACCACCAACAGTATGTCGCTGTTACCCATTTATATACCTGGGTGGAGAGAGGCAATGTGGGGTAAAGTTTTTTGTCCCCACCCCCTCCCCCCGCGTTCGTTTACAAATAGTCAGTTTTTTTTTTTATCCAAAAGGGGTTTCACTTTGCGTCAGGGAAAACGAATGCACAACAAAGATTCTCAAGGCACCTCTGAAGAGACAGCTAGAGGCTTCGTAATGTTACTGAGGTATTCCGAGGCAAGAAGTTCCGATGATTACCGGAAGTCCACGGAAGATCATTAAAAGATTACCAGTGACTGCCAAACAATTCCCGAAGAATATTCCGAGGTTTACAGAGTTATTCAACTAGCGACCTAGCAATGATGTTACCAGTTGAAGATTAAATATATAACATCCGAAGATTCTGCGCTTCAAAATTTCTAACATTATTCTGTTTTTAGCGCCGCGACACTGCCAACCACAATGCGATGCCTTGAGGAGAATAATAACGTTGACATGAGAATTAGTGGCTTCATCTTACCCTTGGGTGCTGTGTTGAACATGGATGGTACAGCACTGTACGAGGCAGTGTCCGCACTATTCGTCGCTCAAGCTAGCAGCATCAAGCTCACCATTC
Organism: Siderastrea siderea; assembly: GCA_964030785.1. NCBI lineage: Eukaryota > Metazoa > Cnidaria > Anthozoa > Scleractinia > Rhizangiidae > Siderastrea > Siderastrea siderea. The sequence goes on along the minus strand of OZ034976.1, from coordinate 21,048,406 downwards.
CAGAGATCATCCTAACAAGGTACTGTAATCCTTGGGGGGTGGGGGGGGTTGCTCCCTTATATGGCTTATATGGGGATGTGCCGCTGGATAGGGTATGGGTTTTGGCCTCTTTGTCCTAAACAGGGTATGTAATTTTATGTGCTGTCCAAAACAGTGCGTATTTTGTCATTTGTCCTAAACATGGACCTAAAATGAAGGGTGTTTTAGGGCTTTTTTTGTCCTAAACAGTGTCAGAATTTTAAACCCTCAGTGGCAGCCCTATATACCCAAACATGGATCAAGTGCGCCCCCCCCCCCCCTCCCCGGTACTACAATTTCCTTTACGGTGGACACGCGAAGCCTTTCGAGCAATTTTCAAAGTCAAAGACAGGCGGAAGATTCCTAACAGTACCTAACCCTTTTAACCCTGATGTCAGCTTGCATATTCACCTCGCTGTTCTTGATACATTTACTGCGGTACTGATGAGGAGAACTTGTTTAATAATCAATTCCTTTTCTACTTGGTGATCATCTCCTTTTTTCTCATGACCTTTATACTTGATTAAGCAGTGTTATTTTGACGAGAATTTAGATGCTGGTCACTCCTAGGGGTGAAAGGGTTGAGTGCAGGAGTGGAGTACTCCCGTCAATTTGGAATAGGTTTGTGCCGCAAAGGTTGTTAAGGGGGCAGTCTTGGCAGATGCCCCGTTTTCCCAACTTGATATCTCCTTCTTAAAAAAGACACTTTTAGTATTCCCGTTATTTTGTTTCCTCTCTATTTTATAGAAAGCTTCCCTCTTTGCATCATATTTATTTATTTATTCATTATTTTGATTTTTATAGCTTAACATCCACAGCAGTATAAGTTGGTGCGGCCGGTATTCCTCAGGCAGGCTTGGTTACCATGGAGATAGTCCTGCAAGCTGTTGGGTTGCCGACAGATTACATCGCCCTGCTATTCTCTGTTGATGTCCTTCTGTAAGTCTTTTACTTTAAATCCAACTTAACCTGGAAGTGTAAGTTATCCCCATCTGATTGGACTGCTTTTTAACCACTTGATGATCCAGGGGCACGTGACAAGGAAAGCGAAGAGCAGCCCTTGAAATCATTTAGGACAACATGTTCATGTACACCTCGATTCAGTGCAAAGCTCAGTCTCCACGGAAGTCCTAATTTCGCGTCAAAATCAAACGTCAGACAAGGAAGAGCTAGATCTGGGTACAGGATTATACAGTTGTCCTAGTCCGATTTGTAAACAAAAACAAACGTAGGGGCTTTGAGATAACAGTTTCAAATTCCAAATATTAAAGCAAATGAGTTTAGTGAACGAGCAGTTAAAGTGGGGTAAGATAAACGTAAATTGTCTGAAAAGTTTCCAAACAAGTAAATTTGCCATTTACTAATAAGAAATTGAAACGTTCGTCATCTAGCTTAGCAGAGGTTTTTTTCCTCAACGTGCAATCCACAATACTTAAACAAGAAAATTTCAGGGACTTTGATAACTTTCTGTTAAATCAGTACACAGACTGTACACCAACTGCCATATTTGATTGGATATTTAGCTTTCATTTACGTGAGTGTCAAGAGTAATTCGCCCCATGGGCTACTGTTCGCGTTTACTTTTCTTCTGCCTAAAACGCGATGTGACTGGTTTAAAAAACTTGCCTCTCTTTCTAAACCAGTCAAAGGGCAAAAGCAAACCAATCGTGGGTTGGTTGCACGCGTTGTTCCTCCCCTCACTCCATTCACGTGTCTACGAGTTTCTGATTGGTTCATTGCCTCACAACCTCGTTTTCAGGGCTTTTCCCTCTTTTATTTTTAATTTGACGCGGCGGGAATTCCCGGGTCTTTTTAGGCGTCACATTTAAGAAAAGGAAAAAGCCCTGAAGGAAAGGTTGATTGCCTCGGATCATTCCATGTTTCTGGGAACCCCCCCCCCCCCCCACCTACCCCCTCATTATCACTTAGAGCCAAATGTTGGGTTAGAGGAGGGGTAGGGGGGGTCATTGCCTCATTGCTCCGGTCCGTCTGTTGTACTTGGCTTTTGGTTTTACGACTCTGAAATGAAAACCGCTCTAAATAAACCATTACTGTTTCTCTCCAGGTATCGTTTGTGTGGCATAGTCAACATCATGGGTGACTCCTACGGTGCTGCCATTGTCGAACATCTGTCACGTGACGACCTTCTTCTGACAGATTTTGAATCACGTGCCCCCAAAGACGAGAAGCAGCCCCTGTATCCACTGGGGACGCGGTACACCCCAAGGAGTAGTGACGTTAATGGAATCCCAGCTCGAGCATTAGATGATGACAACGCAAACGAGTTGTTAGACAAAGGCAAATATTTTGATGAGAATATAAGCAGTGATAAACCACGCCTCACCGAGACTACATTTTAAATGACTAGAAAAAGTTCTAAAAGGCTGAAAGTCATTAGCCTGAGAAAACAGCCGACGTTTCGGGAGGTCGCCACTTGAGCCCTCGCAAAACGACGTCTGAGTAACGAGCGTACAAATTCCATACTGAGGATGTGCACTACCCAGATCTTGGTAGTGCTTGGTAGGGCTTAATTTCTTCTTTTGAGCCCAAAAAGGTAAAAATTACATGACCTCTTTGATTCCGGTGAAAATGATTTGTTTATCCTTCTTTGCTTTTCTCAAGAACTAATTAAAAATAATATCTTCCTTCCCAGGAAAATTCCCTCAGTGACCCCTTGTAATAGTCGTTGCCAATATCAACATTTCCTAGAATATTTTTTTACCGCAGTTTTCTTAGAATATAGTTCAATGACCTTCCGAAGGCTCATGAAATATAATCAGGTATTAAAGCTATAATATGGTAAGCTTCTGAGAAATCAAAATTAAAGGGTAGAAAACATGCGATAAGCCCGCATGTTGATTGACGCCTTCACAGCCACTAGAGTCAAAAACGACTCTCGTTAAGCGTATTGCATGGTTCCAGCCTTTGATTCCGTTGAGGAAAACCTATGAAATCCCGTTGAGCAGTACTTTCATTTGGTGCTGTCAACTTGCACAGTACGTGAATTTGACTTTTCTTTTCAGAATGTGTACTTTAGTTTTCGATCCTGGTTCAGTTTGGAAGTGGAATGAAAAAAGCCCCCGGGACAGTGGCTAGGGGAGGGGGAAGGGTTACTCCCATATATAAACTAAATGGGGTATGTGTGGCTGTGAGGGTATGTTTTACCAAGCCATTTAGTCTGGGATAGGGTATATAAGTCAGAGAGATTTGTTTTAGAATAGCATCATTTATCGGAAAACGTATCATCAGTTGTATGAAAAATTTAGTCCAGAATAGAGATTGACGATTGACATTAGGCAATTCTGAGACAGATCGAGACAGGGTAGGGATTTTTGGCGTCTAGTCTCACGACTAGTCTAGAAGAGGGTCTTACAATGCAGCTGAACATGGTCTGGTATAGAGTAAGGATCTCAGAGTCCTAGTGACACAGCCCCACCCAGAAATTTACAGTGTCCCCCCCCCCAGGGAAAAATCCCCATGTTAATACTCAAGGAGAGTGCACTGCATTAGTAAGGAACGTGTACAGAGGCAGGCGAGAACAACGCCATTCTCCCAAAAAATGAAAATTTCGTTCAGTTCACGGATTTCCTTTCTCCAAGAGAGAGCAAGACAAAAAGTAACCTACCATCGGTTCGCAAGAGTGATGTGGCATGTGTTTGGGGATTGTCACGCAAAGCAACTGATGCAAACGGTGTTTCGTGACGACCCCAAATACTAAAACCTTATGACTGAATGAGTCTATTGCAGAAATTCTTAGAAAGCAAGTGAAAGCTTACGTAGATATTGCGGTTACGCATCAAGGTGGGGGCTCAAGGGGCTGTTTCGTTTTCAGTTTTTCGACCAATTAGACGAAAGGAACAGAGTTCATCGATCTAAATTCAGACAGGGAGAGTACCGACTGAAGCAGAAACCGGAAATGTGAACTCAGGGGCTCTACCTTATTTTTCATGCAACTAAAATAAATAGAGTTCGTGCTTCGATGAATACAGAAGACTTTGATCACTACGGAAGTCGAGGTAAGAGAGCTTCGTGATTTTTTCTTGATTCGCTTTCATAGAGCTGTTTGGCGAAGGGCTTCAAAAATCGAGCTAGAAGGTAACTTTAGACCAACATAGATCAAAACTGCACGTGCACTTGCTTCGCGTTTACCTAAGATTGTATGACTACGATCAGCTAGAACAACGTGCCAGCCTTCTAACTCGTCGAGTATTGTTTAATGATCAGTGAGGAAAATGGGCTGCTCAAGATGATCTCGAATTATCCATCTTTTTTAGTGACACACTGTTCGAGACAAGACAAAGAAAATCTTTTTTAAGAACACATTTTGGCTGATATTAGTTTAATATGTATATCAGCTACGTAGTGTAACACTTTAAGGTTTTCCGCGCTGCAGAAGAGAGAATTATCCTACACGCCTACCAGTTACTACTGATAATGAATGAAGCATCGCACGTGTGGTCAGGATATATTAGCAGGATTTTACCCGTGCGTTTCTCGATCAAGAATTTAATTAAAGTATCCGGCATTAAGTCTGTCCTTGGAGGTGTATCGTTAAGATCATACTGCGGAAGTGATAAAATAGCTTTTTCATTCCCAATAGGATCGGTTATTTCAAAACGGGGGGGACTGAAGTACCACTGGAAAGCACTGCTCAATATAAATTGTCTAAAATTTGAATGGTCACACTTAACACACAACGATTGTAATGGGGATAAACTTCTGATCGTCTAGCTAGTTCACCAAGTGCCTTTGAAACACATCTCACGGCCCAAATACCGGGCGAATAGTTCGTTGAGCTGTTAGTATCGCGGGAATATAAATCTGTCGAGTAACTTGGCTAATTTCCTACCATAAAGGGGACATCGCAACAAATTCAAACTTGTTCAATTTTACATCATAGAGGCGTCTGTTATATGCATATTATGAGAAACTTGAGCCTTTAAACCATTTCTGAAGTTTACTCGGGCGTTTGCTGACTGAAGATTAAGGATAAAGATCTTTATCGGTCTTTCTTAAAGCAAGCTTTTTCGCGATATATCTAGATAGAACAAAGCTAACGGAAATTTTCTTTTAAAGCAAATTCTTGCTATTAAAATTCAATATTGTTCATTGTTGATCACGCGCTTTCTTAGAAATGAGCTTAAGGTCACTTAACCTTTCAGCCGTCACGCTATCTGTTAAGATTGTCTGGTGTTTTTTCTGTCCTCCTCCAAAGAATCGGCGGCCAAATCAAACCGGGAAGAAACTTCATTTTTTTCCAATACATGAAAGAAAGATAAACAAGAGGCATGGCCTTGCTTTAGTTCCACAGAATGGAAATTTATATAGAGCACCCTTTGTACAAATTCAAACCAGGCAGACGTGAAGGGGTCAGATACGGTAGCTTCTGATATCCAAAATTAGGCGTTTATGGTTGCTTATTCCAAGAACTGAAAGACTTCCTCGTAAGTGATACAGTCATCCGGTTACCCACTGATCAAAATTGGGCGTCGTGAGACAAAGTTCAGTTTGTTTTTAACAGTCGATCTTTGCGTTTTCTGAGTAATGACGTGACCATTTGCGTGTAATTTTTAAACTCATTTCCTTTCTTTCTTTGGCCAGGTTTTTAGCTTTAAAATTTCAGTTTCACCTTGAGTACTACTAGGGAGGTTTGAGAAAATGGAATCGGACACAAGTGCACACAAAAATGAGCTGGGAGCGAAAGACATGGAAGAGGGAGATGAAATTGGTAAGTTTTGCAACAGTATTACTTGTAATCTGTCAGTAACGCAGCATTTCTGGTTCGGTGTCCTTTCATTTCTGATTTAGTACAACCCAGATTACTAGGATTATCGTACCTCCTCGGAAGGAAGCCTGAAAAAAATTTAAATTTTTGGTTTTGGTTCTAGCTCTGGCTCTGGTGGTCTTCACACGATAAAACTGTGATAAAGTGCTATAACCATCCTGGCCTGAGTGTTTCTTTAAGCGTTCAGGGGCCCGTTTGTCGAAAGTCCCGACAACTTCTCGGGCCCGGAAAACTATTTTATGAGTGCAAGGCTTACCTTAAAGATTCAAATTTTGTTGGTTTTTAAAGCTAAGTAGTAAAATTGTAAGTTGGCGAAACATGTCGGGCTGGTTTGCCGGCTAAAAGCTACACCACCATTCTATAGATTTTGATCTCAGAATATAGCTCCGGGCCCGAAAAGTTACCTGAACTTTCGAGAAACGGGCCTCACACCACTGAGAACTTGTTAAGTGTTGATACGCGTCGAACTTCTTCCAGCTTGTAGTGGTTAGCCTTATGTCCATGTCCCTATGTCCATCCTGCTAAAGGACGACCAGGTTCTTCTTGAGGGATTGCTTCTCTCTAACCTGCGCCCACAGCCTGTTTCTGAAATCACTAGCCAGGGTGTAGCTGGATGGGGCGTGTGGTCGCCCAGATTTGCCCGTGGTCACAAAATAGTGATGGCAATTTGCAATGAAATTACTTCATAGGGAAAACACTAAATTCGTGAGATATAAACAGTCATCTAGAACCGAAACCCTGGCAGGTGAACTAAAGAGGCGTCCTTGGAGGCTGACGTTCGATCTATATTTTTAAATGCTAATAAGAGACTGCACACAGTGGTAAAATTGGTTGTAACTGTTATAAACATGTTGGCGCGGAAACATTTGTACAAACGCAAATAAGGTGCTTTACTCTTTAAAAAATAATTGTTACTCAATAGATAACGGCTAATGAACACACAACATATACGTTATGAGGAGAGTAACTTGCTTGTGTGTGTTCGCAGACAATGATTGCTTGCTGAAAGAAGGAACCATTACGGATGAAGACATTAAGTGCATAATAAGGGAAATCGCGGACAATCCTGAGGACAAGGAAGAGCTATTAAAAATACTGGGAATAGATGATCAGCAACTACATGAGGATATTACGGATGTCACCGATGGAGCACTACTTAGCCGTTGCGTTGACCTGCTGGCGAAGGACGTGACGTATTTTGGTTTGGCTGCAGCCCTAGATAACAGTTCGCTCAAACGAAGGGATTTAGTAATAAAGTACTGTCTCATTGACAAAGGTAACCCATAATTTTAAAAAGAAACTGTTTCGTGCCAAGAGGGTTGACGGTCCATTTAAATAACCGTCCATCAAAATAATGAGATATGTCATTGATTGCAGCCTTCACCAAGACACTGTTATTTTGTCGATTTATTTCTCCTCCAGCATTTGACATTGGGAATCAGCTTTCGCTAAAAATACATTTAGGCAACACATCACTATTCTTTAAGGGCGCCGATTTACTAACAGTTGCTGCGTGCTACTGCATACTCGCGCTGTGAACGTCATTGCTAAAATCGTATAAAATTCCCATCCTTTAACAATGACAGTAGCTACGGTTGTCGTGGAGATTTAAAGACAAGTTTAAAAATCATGTCGTGGTCTGGGTAAGACGAAGTGATTCGTTTTGTAGGCAGCATGGTGTACATGTAAGCAAGTCGCAATAATGCTCCAGCTTGAGCTACAAACGTCGCACGCAACAGTCGCAAGCTAAAGTCGTACCCCGAACTTCCGCCTTAATGGCATTTTATTTTTAGACATTTTCTTTAGAGTTCCTTTATTTCTGCAATTTATTATTAGACAAATCTGAAACTGGGTGGCGAACGGTATGCAATCTGCTCCTATGACCTTGAATCTGGAACAAAAATTCTGCTTTGTTTAAGAAACTTTGACGTTGCTACGTTGCGATTCTTGGAAGTGACATTTATATTCACGAAGTAAATGGCTAAACAAAAATAAGAGAACATATCAAGTATTTCCAACCCGTCATACCAGTTGTCTTTTTCCCATCTAGATTTGATTCCTACTTCTATTTTGGCAAGAGGCAGAAGGGCGTTAGCAGCCTATCGCAGAGCTTTGAAGAGTGGCAGAACGTATGATAAGCGCGTCAAAGTCATGTTGATTGGCCAGGATCGCGCTGGAAAGACTAGTCTCGGAAGGTCGCTGAGAGGTGAAGAGTTACGTTACGATGAGGCCAGCACAGACGCGGTGCAAATGAGTGAGCCGCTCAAAAATGCCAATGAAACAGCCTGGAGATATTCGAGACGAAAGTCGAGTGCATACGAATACAAGTGTGCTGAAATGATGCGCCAAGATTTATTGGCATCCGGAGCAAGACCTCTAATAGCAGAAGAAACAAGAGAAACAGAAGAGGGAACAGAAGACACGATGATTCAAGATCACATTGATGTCAAACATTCAGGTTTGTTAGATTTGTTTACTGCGCTACTTCAAGACACAAAAACGAGCGTACTAAAGGCTCGGACTCGATGTACCGTGCAATATCGCGCCGAGTTGCACCACTTGATCACCCCTAAAATGAATTTTTGAGAATCGACAGTGCCGAAGTCTTTGAAAATGACGGAGACGCTGCCATATACTTTTACTGATACGGCAGGAATATCAGGAATATTAGGCAGGAATATCAGGATTTTCTTTTATTGTAAGAAAGTATCATTATTATCACAGAAAATAATAAATGAGCATTATGGGATGCCCAGAAGGAAAAATCAATTTGGCTACCATATATAAAAAAAAAAACATTTTGTTTGCCTAGAATTCATAGCACAATACTTCAAAGTGTGAAGAGAGTTTTAAAAATAGGGAATGATGAGACGAAACGTTAGCTGGAAATGCAAAGGACGGCCGCCATTTGAGATTTGTACGTTACATGAAGCCATCAGATCATGTTGTGGACCTCAAAGGAAACATTTTTGGAAGTATTATCAACTCTCCAAGTTTCGTTATCGTATTTTGAATATTCTCGGAGTTAAGGGGGCATTCCTTCCCGTCTTAGAAGACCAAAAAACACCCCCGTCTGAATGACACGCTTCTTCCGACATAACGATGTATACATCTTTAAATTCAACATATGTACAAACCATTGTATTTATCCATACCTGCCTATTTCCACGTTTTAGCTCCTGTGCATGTCGATGGGAATTACTTGACATCTCTGGTAGACCCAGGAAAGGACGAAGTGGGAGCAATTCCAGAAGAGATTGCCAGTATACTTGAAGAGAGCCTTGAACACGACGAAGTCGACACACCCGATGGAATATGGCCAGTTATCTGGGAGTTGGCTGGCCAAGCAGTTGATCGTGCCATGCATCCTATATTCATGACCCCTGACGCTGTCTATCTCTTGGTCTTTGATCTTTCGAAGAATCTCTTCACCAAGGAAGTGGAATGCATTGATTCCAGTCTGGATCAAATCATGAGATGTATGAACACAGTGCACTCACTGAAACAAACCGCTGACAACGAGAGTTTCCCTCCTGTAATCCTCGTAGGAACGCATGCAGACTGTGTAAAGGATGGCACCGAGAGCAGAATGAACTGTCTGTCAGATAGACTTTGCCAAAATCCTCTCATAGCTGAACATGTTGTGCGACACTTTACTGTGGACAACACCCAATCTGGACAAGCATCTGGTAGAGAAGACCCCGAAATCGTTCGTTTGCGCCAGACGATTTTGGAAATGGCAGAGACAATGCCGCATACTAAGAAAGAGATTCCTTTGCATTGGCTGAAAATAGAAAGCACGGCTGAAGATAAAGCTCGAAAAGGAGTTAAATATGTCACTAGAAGCGAGTTTAAAAAGGATATTATTGAAAAAGATTGTGAGATTGAAGAAGGGGATGACATTGAACAGATCTTAAATTTTCTTCACGATCGCGGTACAATAGTGTACCACCATCGCCAAGGTAATCCAGATGACTTGGTGGTGCTGGATCCACAGTGGCTACTAGATGTCATCCGCCAAATACTCAATGTCACACCAAGCAAAGACGAAAGCATGAAAATTCGCAAATGTCGCAGACAGCTTAAAGATAAAGGTATCCTAGACACAGAGCTTTTGGAACACGCGTGCAAGAAACTAGGCGTGTACGAAATCAAGCAATCACTTCTTTTTATCATGGAGAAGTTTAATCTTCTTTGTCGTTGTCCGAGTAAAGAGAATAAGCCCATGTTTCTTGTTCCATGCATGCTAGCTAAAGTACCAGAAGGGAACATAATCCCAGGAATAACTGACGATGGTTTTTCGCCAGTGTACCTCACGTTCGGCACCGACTATGTTCCAGAGGGATTCTTTTCCAGGCTTGTCACGCTCTTTGGAGCATGGGTTGCATCCAAAACTTCATGCGAGCAGCAGCAGATACACGCCAACGCCGCTTGCTTCATTTTAGACGACAAGAATTTCCTTGGATTGGTCTGCTACAAAAGCGTCATAAAGCTGAACGTTTGGTCACAAGACGATTCCTTCCGGGATTCAGGATGCCACTCGCAGGTGTGCAGGTAGGCGTACCATGCTCTTAACCGAAAATAAACCCCAAATTAAGCCGTCTCAAAATGTTAAAAACAAACAGTGAAAATAAAAAAAATATACAACCATTGAATTATATTTTTAAGTGATATACTTCGGGAATCAAAGGAGCCATTTGCATTACCGACTCGAGGTTTGACTCTGGGGGGGAAAAGGTAAGGTGAAGTTGCACATGACCAACAAATGGCCCACACAACCGGAGTCTGTAGAATGAAGAGAGTGAAATTACTACCTAGGATGGGATGCTATACCATCGCACGTTTACCCTTCAGCAGTATGTCGCTGGTGCCCAGTTATACACCCGGGTTGAGATAGAAACATCACGACGAAACAATCGAGGAAACAACAATATGACCAGGCCTTGAATCCCCGACTGTTGATCGATGTCTTTTACCTCTACCCAGGGTTATAAAAGGGTACCGGCGGTAACCCTGCGCTGGACTAGCAATCCATAAATCTTCTCTCTAGTTGTTTCATGCTATAGAAACCGGAATAACGCGCTGTCCCCGGGTGTTCCTTGCAGCCCATTTGCGACTAAACCCGGGTCTGCGATCATTTGCCATTGTCTGCATCAAAATCGCGCAATATTTATGTTTCAGGTAGTTTAAATCAATGCAACTCACAGTCCTGTAAATATTTCTTCATTCTAGCTACTTGGAAAGAAGTCTAGAAAAAATTCGAGAAGAATGTCACTGGTTACGTTCTGTGTCGTGGGAACTCAGCATCAGATGTACATTGTGTACAGGAAGACCCAGACATTCAGACCCAAAGACCGGACTATGCATCTGGCATGACACGAAAAGATGTTTACTTGACGACTGTGCACACTACATACCTTTGAAGACCCGCCAGTACTACTGCCCATATGCTGAAGGACCTGATAAGTTCATTCATGAAGACACTTTCGAGGATTGGTTGAGGGTGAGTTTGATTCTTTGTATCCCCTGGTCAAGTCCCGGGAAGGTGTTCCCTATAGTGGGCTATACGGGGAGGCTCCGACCGGAAGGGGTGCCTTTTTCAAGCTCGCATTGTATTAATGGGTAGGGAAAATTGCCATTTTAGTATATGAAAGGGTCACAAAATCAGCTGCAAAGTAAAGAAATAGTGACTTAAGTGAAGTATATCAAAGGGTGCCACATTTTGGCATAAATGACTACACAACTGAATCAAAACGACTGAAAACCAGGGAGGAACGTGGCGATCACAGGAAATTCTATTGTTTTGGCTCATCCTTGAGGTATAAGAAAGGGATGCAATTTTGCTCGTGGTACATGAAAGGGGTACCCTTTTGGTAAAAATTAGTATAGTAAAGGGTAAGGGTTTGAACCTCCGGGTGGAGCCTCCCCGTATGAAACGTTATTGAGTAGCTCCCCGGGGTCAAGCAAAATGATGAAGATTGAAGATTCGTTACAAATACACGATCCACTTTGAAGAGGTGATCCAGAGGTTATTCTTGTATGAAAGATTACCTAACTAAAACAAAAAAAGATAGTTAACACAGAAGAAAAAAGTACTTGAAAGCATGAATTGCCGCGTGCATGATAAGTGAATAAAAATTTACGTGTTAATCACTTAATCAAAGTTCATATGAATTAGAAGTTTCAAAGTGCTTAAACATCGTAAGACTTCCAGCCTTGGCTACGTGGTTCTGTAAGCGTTTCATTGTTTCATGTTTCTTTACAGGACGAAAAAAGCTCAGGTCAACAGAAATTACGTCGTAACAGCTCTATTCTTGAACAATCACATATCCGTACTTAATGTTTCAGTCTTTGGTCGATTATTCCTAACCAAGGCTTTTGCCCTGTTACGCTCGTATACTTACAAGCTTCTAATTACTTGTTACAGTATCAATACTTGTCTGATCAAACATACGGGTCATGAGAATAAAGGACATCGCACAGAATCCTATTGTCTTTCGCGACATGTTCTTAGAGCGCGAAAATCTGATAGAGGTGGCATAATAATCTCATTGTTCCAAACAACATGTAGTCAACAAATTTTGTCGCAAATTGGTTTCAACAAAATCGTTTGCGGCATTCTGGTAATGAAAATGATCAGCAAATTTAAGAAACGACGTCTTGTTGTGTAAGCACAGTGTCCCAGCTAGTACCATAAGAGGTATATAAAGAACTGTGAGGAAAATATGCATGTTGATATTGCAGCTTAGAGGGATAAAAAAGGGACCAAGGTCTCTGTTTCCCAATTTGAAAACCGTTCCCGCCGCTAATTTTAAGTCGCAGGTTGAAAGCATCCTTAGTCAAAACGTAGGACAAAAGGAATTATTATAATAGACAAAATTAAAATGATGTAACAATTATTTTTATTTTCTTTTTTTTTTTTTGCAGACCGTGGAGAACAACAATGTTCAGGAAAAAGCAATTCCAAGTCAACTAGGTAATTTGAGTTTCTAGCCCACCATCTTACTGTTTGTATCAGATCCTGCAGTTACTGGTACTACCGCAAATGGCACGCAATAATACAGTAAAACACAACACATACAACGCAACGCAATATAATGAAACGCGGTGTAATCCAGTGTAGTGCAATGCAATTTAATGCCTTTCAGTGCAGTGTATTGTAGTGCAGTGCAGTGCAGTGCAACGCACAGCAGTGTAATACATATCCGATTCGAGAGATTAGTAGTAAAAGCTTCTGCTGTGAATGTCTAACGTAATTAGATGAGTCAGATTTTGTGTACATATTAATTGTTTGTTTTTAATCTTGATTTGCTTTCCTTTAGCTGTCCAATCCGCCTCGATCCCTTTTAACCAAGACAAATCGAAGGTACAAGTCACCCTTTTAGCCGGAGAGTGGGGATCATCGAAGGGGGGTCTGCCGACAGTAAATAGAGTGTTGGCCATAGAGCTGGCGAAACACCCAAGACTGGAGGTCACTCTCTACCTTACAAAGTGTAGTGAAGAGGACAAGAGAATGGCAAACAGCTATGGGATCAATATTGTCAAGGCGAAGAAGCGGCCCGGCTATGACCCCCTTGACTGGCTTGGTTTTCGGCCTCCTGAAGGATTTTGGATGGACGTTGTTATTGGACACGGCGTGAAGCTCGGAAAGCAAGCCCAGCAAATCCAGCAGTTCTATCCAAAATGTGTTTGGATCCAATTTGAGCATACTGCTCCAGAAGAACTCAGTATGTTTAAGAAATATTCTCGCAATATTTCAATTGGTGAAAAGAAGCACGAAACGGAGGTAGAGCTAAGTACGATGGCTGATCTCGTGGTTGCTGTTGGGCCGAAGTTAGCCGAAGTCTTCCGGACCTATCTCCGTCCTTTCCCGGAAAAGAGGGTCTTTGAAATCATTCCCAGTCCTACCATCTTCCAAGAATTTAGCAAATGCAAACAAGCGAAAAAAGACGGAGGAATTTTCAATGTCTTGGTTTTCGGTCGGGGTGACGAGGAAGATTTTGAGCTGAAAGGATATGACATAGCTCCGAAAGCGATTGCAGAACTGAAGGACGACAGGTACCATCTTTACTTCGTTGGTGCAGCCAAGGGTGAGCTGGAGAAAGTAGCTGAAAGGTTGCTGAAGTATGGCATCTCTGAAAGTCAACTAACCGTGCGTGGTTTCATCGAAAGCAGGGACAAGCTAGCCAGACAGTTGTGTGAGGTGGATCTTGCCATTATGCCTTCCAGAACTGAGGGCTTCGGCTTAACTGCTCTTGAAGCCCTCTCCGCTGGTCTGCCAATTCTTGTCGGCGCTAATTCGGGATTTGCGGAAGCTCTCAAGAAACTGGACACTCTTGTTGCTTCTTCGTGTGTTGTGCATTCGGATGACGGTAAAGTCTGGGCCTCAGCGATTCAAGCCATTAAGAAGAAAGATAGGACCCAGAGGCTACAGAATGCCCAAGAATTGAAGGTGTACTTCGAAAAGACCTTCAGCTGGTCAAAGCAGTGTAAAAGTCTATCAAAAGAGGTGCTTGCTCTGGTCCGAGGTAAAAGTTTTAAATATTTCGCTACTACGAGGAAATGAACGCATCGAGTATACTTCGCTCCTTCGGAAGAGAGGGGCTCCCCTTGGTGTAATCAATAGAATATCTTTCACAACGGGAATGCATTTAAGAGATCCGTCTTTGAGTTTCTCTTCCTCTAAGCTTACTTTGGAGTGTAATTTCGGGACGTCACGTCCCCTTAACAACGCTTTGATTGTGCTTTTTTATCAAAAGTATTAAAAATCATCGGGGTCATTACCTTCGCTCATTAAAGGTGAGCCGAATTGTTCAGTTTCTTTTAGCTATCGAGATCCAGAGATTGTTAGGTCTAGCATTCTAGTGACCACGACTGCGTTACGTAACGACTACACAAAAAGTCTGATAACTCTTATTTGTAAATAATCCACCCATCTCCTAGGAAGAAGAGATGTAGACAAGGGCAGTTGTGAGTCAAACGGACAAGCTTCTACAGATCCAAAGGATGAGAAGAAGGAAGTAAGAGAAGGAGAAAAGGAAAAGGAGACGGCAATACCTTCAACACTTCCACCACAGCTTGGGGCCGAGATAGTTGAGGAGCTTGCAGACACCAGAATGAGCCCTCGCGGTACGAATCTTGAATTAGGACAAGGCGTTTACTGTTAAAGGAGCTACGTCACGGATAACGCAACTTGAAAAAGCTGGCAAGTTTTTTCAAGTTTGTCATTCGTAATCCGTCTCAATCTCCCTCAGTCGTAACCTCCTTTAGTTTTGCTTTGGTGTTTTTCTACCTTAGGAAACTATTATTTTGAGGTTTCCGTTAAGGAGAAAATATAATTTTGTCAGATCAGAAAAATGAATGAAAACGCCGTGACATAGTTCCTTTAAGCATATTTTTTATTTGTGGAAGGTCCCTGATAACTGGGTTTAGTGTACACCAAAACCAGTGGACAGTGTTTTTCGCGCGTTCTGATTGGCTACTCAAACTCGGGATAGTATCTGATACTCACCCCCCCCCCCCCCCCGACATTTTTGTGGATTTCGCGCGCGAGTTTTCCCTCATTTCTCAGAAAAAAGAATTATTTGGTGCAAGATATCCATGCACTGTTTTGGTATATGCTAAAACAATTATCCACCTCAGTGTCGGTGAAGAGTGGGAGATATTTACCTCGCCGCTTCCGCTTCGTGGCTCGGCAAATATCCTCCACTATTCACCACCACCTCGGTGAATAATTGTTAAATAGTGCCGTTGGCAATGCACATGCCCACTATGTCACCATAAGAAATCGTTGCCGGTTTCTTCGTGCTTACATAAAGCAGTGTTTCCCTTTTACAGGCGGAAGGAAAATTTGTTTAAACTTAATATATCAAGTAGATAGTAAAGAAGGTAATTCAATTTGTATACAGCTAATTGAAGAAATTTTGTCGGGTGTTAAGTATAAGCCATGATCATAAGATATAAATAAAAATCTTTGAGGACACGTGCACTTTTTTTTTTTATTGTTGCAATTTGAATATTTGACTCGAGTAAAATTGTAGTGAAGCGAAATATGCACAAGCGTATTGTAGTGAAGCGAAATATGCGAAATATACTAATTCGGTTTTCCGCCTTCCCATAATTGAAATACCTCACCAAGTAAAAATATCATGATAGCCAAGTATTTGCAAACAATGGAAGCAGTAGCGCAAACAAGACTCCACCATAAACTTCGATCAAAATACGTTTATCAATGTGCTTCCACTTGCGTTTCTCAGTGTTTTACGAACTCTTGTGCTTACGCTTCTGCCAGTGACGCTCGCAAAACAAGGTTTAAGGGCGACATACCTTGTTTATGCTTTGCACTACGTAGCAAAACCTCATTGTAGTGTGGTCTTTATAGCGCCAAACCGAGCTCAAGAAACTTTCTCAGAAGGCGATGATGGCTCTGGAGAAGTCTTGAAACAATCACAAACTGAAGATTATTGCAACCAATCCACAGACGAATGCGGATCAAAGGACTTTACTGACAGGAAACTAGCAGCCGAAGCTTCAGACTTTTTCACCAAGGTAAGGGAGTCTGGCTTTGCTTGTCGGTCTGTCAGCACAGAAAATAGGTGTCAGAGGTGATTTTATGTCCAGTCTATGCTGGTAAACCAATTCTAGCGTAATCTAATCACTGCTAAAAGTACAAATAACGTTCACTTGTCGGCTGACGTCTAAAATTTCATTAGTTTGACGGTTGACACCTTACCGTTTGTTACTTAGCAGATGACAGTTAAAACTCTTGTCATTTGTCGCTTGACGGTTTACACCTGATACATTTAAATGAAGGTTGGCTCCTTTAAAACCTTAAATATTGGTGACGTTTCACAAAGCCAGTTTACTTTCAAGAGCCTCATACTTACGTTGTACTTGTTTTAGCCAAGAAAGGAATTTTTGTACTTTTTGCTCAGTAAAGACTCCACTCACATTTTGCTTTTCCTTTTGATGTCAATATATATAGAGAGGAAGGGTCTTCGAGTGTGATAAGGGCTTTCAGCAGGCAGGCAAAGAATTTTCACTATGGAACCAAAGTGAAACAAAGGAGCTTGAAGAGAGGTAAACTGCGATTGAAGCCTTCTTTATTATGTAGTTGCCTCTGGCTTTTGACGGTATGCCTCAGTATATTAATAATCAGGCAGCGAATTTGGGTAAGGTGTATTTTTTCCGTTTTTTTCCGAAAAGAAGAAAATAAAGGTTTAAAGACTAGGTCTTAAAGGTAAAAGATGTAGTAGATTGGAATACAGGCCCAAGTAGTCAATAAGCCGTCGGAGCTTATCTCCGTTTCTGTAACATGGAGCAACTGGGAGAATTGCTATCCCTCTGAATGCAGTGCTAATCAATCACAGGATACCCAGCATAAAGTGACTAGGGGTATTACTAATCCCCCCCTGGATGGGATGCTAGTCCATCACAGAATACCCAGCACAGAGAGACTCGGAGTATTACTACTTCCCTCAGGATGCTAGTCCATCACAGGATACCCGGCATACCCTCTGGGTGGGATGCTAGTGCATCACAGGATACCCAGCATAAAGTGACTGGGATAATTACTACTCCCTCTAAATGCGATGCTTGTCCATCGCAGGAGAGGTATTGTGGAGACAATTGATAGAAAATGAATAATACGTTTCTCGATATTTGAGAAAACGACAACGCTCGTCTCCCAGATCAGACTAAGTAACTTTTAATGAGCGTTTTCCTCTGGGTTCCATCGATCAAAGAGCCACCTTACCAACTTCGTTAAAATGACTTCCTAGTCATACGCAATCCACTGCCATCGATCTCCTTCTTGGTAGGAAAACACTTACTTCTCCTCTTAAGGACGTTGCCTCCTTTTGTTACTGCGCATACGTTCTGCGCATCTCGGGTCTGGTCCAAGATATTCAATTCCCTACTAATACAAAGGTATTTTTGTGCGGTTTATGACTATGTGGAAAAAGCAGATCTTAGCAAGGGCCATCAGAATTCAAAAGGAAATTAGGGGTAACCACGTATTTTTCAGAGCAAAAAAAAAAAAAAGAAAGTGCCATGCATTCTTTGTATTTTAACGCTTTTTTAGAATTACAGTGTGTTGCCCAGTTTTCGTACACTTTCGTTTGTAATCGCTATATCTTTTCGTCTGTGAGACGAAAATTTCTGAATTTTCTATTAAAGATAGCCCATTTACTTACCTTCAATATATAAAACGATTGGCCGCTTGATCGACGTACGTTGAAAATTATGCCATTTTTCCCGAAACTCCTAAGTTGCCCAGTCTTCGTACACCTGGCCCAGTTTTCGTACGTCGACAAAACAACATTTCTCCACGAAAACGCTCGACGCAATCTGATGTGTCAGCCACGCTGCTGAGTGCTTATCGTGTTTTCTCTTCGGTTTGTGAATAAATATCGGCTTAGCGACCAAAATTTGGCGTACAAAGCAAATGGTTATTCGGGGGGTGGATGTTTAATCGATCCTGCAGTGTTGATTTTTTGGTTCCTCACTTTTGGGCGGCTTTTTTTACGCTCAATCCACTGTCTCGTACGTCATTTACTGCCTTGGTAAAGGTAGTTGACAGGTTACTATTCTGCGTATTACAACTCTTAAGAAAAGGCCTGTATAAGATTCGACGTTTTTTCCTTCTGTTTCCGCTTACGCCTTTAGAATGGCAAACTCTTTACTTCCGTTTCCGCTTACGCTTGCTTTTCTTACCTACTTTTGTAAATGTTTATTAGAATCGCAACGGAGTGAAAAAATCAGTAAAACCGGTAAGCTAACGATATTTCACGGTGTATGTCAACATTCTATGCATAGACATCTACCTTAGTTAATTATTTGACGATTTAGATTGTTTGCGTGGGATTACGTTTATTTTAAAATATTCGTGACCTTTGCGTGACCTGGATGTAAAGCGTCGCTGTTATACCACAACAAATACATGTGGTGTATCGTACTTTGCAAGGATTGTTGTGTAAGCTTTGCTGCACTTGCGACCTATTAGTTTTCGAACAGTAAAGTTTAAAATTCAGTTCTTTAACTTATCTAAAAATAGGTTTTGAGAAAGGCGCAGCTAAGTGTACGAAAACTGGCACAGTAGGTCAAAATGTATGCGAAGATTCTCAGCGCTAAAATTCAGGAGCAGTTAAATTTAAGCTGGCGTTGAAACTTTTTCCATTCACTTTCATCTTTTGTCTATCATCTGTCCAAAAATTATGAAGTTCCTTGCAAAATTACCAGCAAAACGGGCTATTTGTTCATCTACAATACCTTTACTGTGCAGTGAAAAGTGCAAATATTAGCCGCTAAACTTTTACTCACCTCGAAAGAAATTGTCCGCACTGACCTGCCTCTTCGTCAAAAAGCCCGGCAAAACCGGCAATTTATAGCTGAGATGTTCCTTTTACTTTTGGAATTCTTCGGTTGACGAAGATTTAAATGACCGACGAAAATAATCAAATAAAGTTCTTTTTGTACGAAAACTGGGCCCGTACGAAAACTGGGCAACATACTGTATGGTTGCTTGATTCTCTCTGAAAAATGCGTAGTTACCCACATTTTTCTTTTTGGTTTCCAAGAACCCTTGCTGAGATCTACTTTTTCCCCACAGTCATAACCTTTGCAAAAAAACATCTCTATTAGGAGGCACCGTTTTTAAATCTTCTCTTGCTCTGTCAGGTAAAGGAGATTTGTTTGAAAGCCTTTCCGGTTTGGGTTTTTTATATTGAAATTATTTTTATTTGATTATTTTTTATCAACAGGGCAACCTTAATACACAAGCGAACAAAATCGAAGGGAAGGAACCATCACATGAAAACGCAGAAAGGAAATTTCATGGCGCCAAGAAAATGGAACATGTCGTTAATAACATTGATTTTCATACCAGTAGTTTTAATGATTCTCTTAAAGACATTTTTGTAGTTGGTAATCATTCGTCAGTTCATGTATACGCATTCTCCGGGTGATTTGTTTCATTCGTCACGCACAGACAAAGTTCCGCTAACGGTCACCTTTTTGGAGTCGCAAACAGCAACAGTTCAATTTCATCGCTACCTTCGGAACTTTAGGGTAACTTTACACCTCACAAGAGTCATCATCCCGAGTAGAGAGCTCTCGCAAACAGTCACGTCTTCTAATTTAACACCTATCATAAGCGGAATTACTGCAATACGAGGCACCCGTGTGAAAACCTCTCCTTAGCGATCATTTATACAAATGGAACACCTCTTTTATGGGTTAACGCCCTCAGCGGTGCAGACATGCTATCAGTGCACCACACATTTATTTGGGAATACTTTGTTTGCCAACCTCTTAATTCAAGAAACGGTATGGATGTGGTTATAAGGAAAACCACGTGTTCTAACCCCGTGCTAATTACTTAGGTCGATTGTTTTTTTTTAATTATTATTCGGGAATAATAATTTTTTAGTTTTAGCAGATTTCGCGTACACACATTCGTCGCTTTTTACCTTGTAATTTAAATAAATATGCCGGTTTCCAATTCACAAAACTCCATAAAATCACGGAAACACATGAAGTAGTTTCTATGTCTCCAGTTTAGTTCATTTTAATATGTCTATAGGACTTGGGTCGTCTTTCATATACTTCAACGTTGTGCGATAAAGAAATCGTTTGATCTAGTCCGTTTTTGACGGATTATTGAGAAGAATGAATAAATAAAGCATGGATAAGGGCTAATTGCTTGTTTTCCGTTGCTTGGGAATCGTAAATCACTGGAGAGCACGCACGGTTACCCTCAGCAGTTTGTCGCCGGTGCCCATTTATACACCCGGGTGGAGAAAGACAATATGGGGCAAAGTTTCTTGTCTCAAGGAAACAACTCGATGGCAGGGACTGGGCGTCGAACCACCGACCTTCAGATCCCGTAAGTCCAACGCGCTAACCACTGCACCACCGCGCCGCCTTTCTCTCACACATTTGGCGTGTTAAGAATAGCATCAAATAACCGACAGTACAAATAAAACAGAAAGTAACTTTTTTGAAACACTACTTCAAGAGCAACTATGTTACTTGTGTTTAATTACAATCTGAAGGCGCATAGCACAAAATTACTTAACACAGTTTTTTGTCCGTTATAAGACGACCGCTACTAATGTAGCTTACATCCGCAATCAATTTTGTTTCTTTAAACTATTTCGGAAAAAATGATGCAATCGTTGGCGATCTTGTTACTTCTGTGTAATTATTCTTGTTACCTACTACCAGTACTACAAATGTATTTCACTTGTATTGACAACCAATACAACAAGTGGTTTATCCATATTTAGTTGCAGTGTAAAATCAAATTTGTTATTCTATACCTTTCCTATCAAAACAGAACAAAAAAAATTAACAAAAAAATGCAGCGATCTTAAACGCGACCTTGTCACTTAAAAGTGATTATTTTTCATTACATACTACAAAATTATTTAATACAGTTTTACGTCTGTAAAAGACAACAAATACGTCTGGTGTCCCACCCAGGTAACACTTCAATCTGGTTTATACTCCGTATACCCTGAAGCGAGCGTAGAGGTACTGCATACTCTTCTTTTATTAGATGGAATGCTTGTCCATCGCAGATTTACCGTATTTTCCCAAGATTTCTCTGTAAGCTTGTTTTATTATAACGAAATGGGAAGAAAAATCGCCAAATGTGATAGCACCAATAAAATGCATATCTGAGAGACAACGTGAAGTCTTAAAAACTCAAAGTATATCCCTCAGAATGGCCATATTAATTTCTGGAAAATTAAACATAACGAACTGCAATTCAATTTTATTCTGGCAATCCTGAATTTCATCCCCAAACTGCTTGCTCTCTTTTGCTCATCGTTTTTATCGAATTTACTTATATACCTGGTGGAATTTGGCAATGTAGCAGAGAAATTCGGTAAGCGAAACTTCATTATTTTGGCAGGATAATGTCCGTTTCAACTGGTTTCAAAGGAGCATGTTTTCCTTGTAAAGGCCCGTTTACACCTGCGATTTTTGGTGCAATTTTTGTCGCGCTCTCCAATGCAACTTTCGTCGCAAGTGTAAACTAGCAGTGATTTCGCTGCGATTCCAGTGGGATATTTGCTGCAATTTCCCCCAAATTGCCGCCAAGTTGCATCAAGTTTCGGACATGTTCGAAACCTCTGCGATATCGCGGCGACAAATTGCACAGAAATCGCCGCTAGTTTACACTTGCAATTTTTATTGCGCGGAGCTCGAGCGCGACAAAAATTGCGCTGAAAAGTGCGACAAACGTTGCACAAAAAATCGCACGTGTAAACGGGCCTTGGAGGCATCATTTGCTCGTGTGTCCTGGGTTAACAAGCTTTTCTTGATGAGTGCGGCTTCAAAAGTAGTTTGCTGGTTTGTAACAACTATTCCACTCGCGCTGGTCGGACATGAAATGAAAAAAAAAAATAACGAGACACATACGTACCCTCGAGTTGGTTATAAGCACCGTAAATACACCGTATTCGGTGTTTTCGTAGATAATACGCGCGGTTATTTTACGAGTTGTGAAGCAATGCGAGCAATGCGTAAAATGTCCCCGCGTATTATCGACCAAAACGACAAGTTAGAGGTTTATTATTCCACTCCATTTTGTTTTTGCACATGCTTCGTCCTCCTTCAGCAAAAACCGGTCAAACCGGAATTGTATGGTGTAATACGCTGGCATATTGTGCGCGATGTCTTGATCTCTTATACGGCAAAATAACACAACAGTGGAATAATAAAATATATCCAACGTACGCAAGTACACGTTAGTGAATTTGTTTTGCCGTACTTAGGGATAAAACTTGATGCTTCAAGGCAAAAGCTTTTGAACACCGCTGCACTTGACATGGCATCCAAATTTCTTAACCCTGTCAACTGACAAATTTTCCCTACTAATCTCCCTTAACATTTCTTATAGTTCCAGTTGGGAGAAATTGTTTGAATCTTAACACAGTTCATCTGAAGTGATCATTTCCTAAATTTTTATAATCTGTTTGCTTGCTCATGCTTTGATGTCACAAAGAGAAGTTTGATGCTGATCACTACTGGGTCTTAAAGTGTTAACACAAGGCAAAAAACACAACAAAACAAAGAACGGCAATTCGCTGACTTCTGTGGTCATCCAATGTGAAGTTTCAGTGGGTACCGCAACATAGAACAGGGAACCCAACGGTTCGTTGATGCTTCAAGGCAAAAGCTTTTGAACACCGCTGCACTTGACATGGCATCCAAATTTCTTAACCCTGTCAACTGACAAATTTTCCCTACTAAAAATTTTCCCTAGATTTTTAACTTTTTATCTTTTATCCTTTTATATGATGTATTTTATTTTTATATTGTTATATATATTTTTCTTTTACAGGACCCCTTTGATAACAGTACGCATGTACTGAAGGGCCATCCTGTTTAAAAATTCGTTATTATTATTATTATTATTATTATTATTATTATTATTAATATCTGTTCGGTAAGGCCAAAATTTCCTGAGATATTCGGATTTACTTGCAGTGAAAACCAGAGATTTCTTTGGCGAAACATCACCTCAGACGTTCGTAGCAAGGGGACTGATTAATTCCTATTGTTTTCGAAGGGACAAATATGTCGTTCAGAGTGTAAAATAAAGTCAGCTAGCATTTTGGGAGAGCAATCAGCAGGTTGGAAATTCGGACGATAGGATTCTGTTCCCTGAAATTTGCTGCGGTCTAAATTTTCCGCTAAAAACTCCAAACAGATCAATCTGTGCTACCTTACAGAAATATGCCTTTAGGGAGCTCTGAAACAATATAAGAAAGTAGGAAATGATATTTGATGTATTTGTCAAAATTTTTCCTGTTGGGTTCTCCTGTGAAAATTTTGCACACGAAACTTTCCTAGTTCACGTTTTTGAATATGGTTTAAATTAAAAAAAAAAACAAATAATTTAAAAATCTTTAAAAATCTTTAAACATACTGAACGACTTTAGAGAGCCTAGACAAATAACAGTGGGACCCCAATAAAGCGAAGTAACCGAGGGACTGACAAAATATGTTCGTTGAAACAAGGGTTTATTATATCGAAGTCCTTTGCCATACATTTTACTATTGCTGGTCTGAAGAATATCGTTCGTTATAGTGGGGTCTTCGTTATGTAGGGGTTCGTTATATTGGGTTTCCACTGTATGTGCGAATGATATAGAAATCTTTAAAAATTATCGAATGTTTTTAGAGAGCCCATGCACACAAATAATGGGGAAACTACATTAGTTTCCCTTCAGGGTCTTCGTTGTAAAGAATGCTTATCTCCCGTTTGATCGTCAGCCATTTGGGATGGCCATCACGGGCGGACGAAAGCTTCTCTCGTGGAGGCTCCAAAGCAGTTCTAAACTCGTGGACTGTCGCGAGGCGTAATCCCTACAAACAGAAAAAGACATTTTGTGAGAAAGTCTACCGGATGAAAGAGTGAGCACATACAAACGCTGTTTTAACAATGTGTCACTCACTTTTAAGTGTGTGTATGATGTAGAAACGAGTTGTAAAAGTCTGACCATTCATATGAAAGCTGGTGAGTAGTTCAAAATGTTTTGAACGTGTTTGTTCGAGGATAAAATCCTAGTGTGAACGAAACATTTCATTTAAACCTATTCAAAATGAAAAGAGTGTCTCATTATGTGACTGTAGCAAAAGTATGGAATAAAAATAATCTGTCCCTGTCTTAGAAGATTTTCGCGCGAACGTCCTTAAGTCATACGTACATCGGGTGGGTTTGGTCCTCTGGTACTCAATTTTGGACTGAGCTCAATAGCCGTCTGCGTGAGTGGTTCATAATCGGTCTGAGCTGTAGTGGCATACAATATAAGAACATCACTGCATGCCGAGGGTTTCTTTTTCATGAAATCTGGCTCTATCATACGGCGCACTGTGTCAGGCTCTAGTAGAATTCGCTTGATTGTTGTCGTTGACTCGCCAGGCTTTAGGACTTCGGTGTGCCCCTACAAAATGAAAATGGCGATTAGTGTTCTTATGCGCGGGTGCGCATTTCCGTATGAAACCCGCGCAATACAAATGTTAAATATTATTATTATTGCTATTATTACTATTACTATTATTCTACCAGCTCTAAAAATACTCCTTTGCAAAAAGTGCATGAAATCCAGCAATTTATTTCCATAAATGAGCAAATCTTTGAATCAGTTTACATGAACGGGTCCCATTTGGAGTGCTACCGAAGGTATTTTGCTATGTTTTAAGCACAGCGGCTACCACAGGCTTACCAGCTTCTGTTTGCGAGGAGGGCTGTGCTTTTTAAAGGCTGTGTCAGCTACCAAATTAACCTTACCAAAGGCGATATTAAGGAATGTTTTAGCTGAATAAAATCGAATAGATAGATGTTGTACTTTGTTGTTCTGTGTTTTCTTTGTTGATCTGAACCTCGCGACATTGGCTTAAAAAGTCATTCAGACGTGTACAAGTCAAACTTGTAAAATCACTCTCGTGGGTTCAAAACAACAATCGTAACAACAACAACAACAACAACATGGTTTGTCACGTTGTTAAAACGAAACTGGTAACGGTTCCTTTTCAGTGAAAGATGTGTGTTCCCTGAAGATGAACCGACTCAATCAAAACTTTTGGTTTCTTTGAAGGTACGAGCTTATATAGTGCACATACAGTTATTTGGCGTTTCAAAACGACAAACTTAAGACTGCAAACTCGTGTTCGCAAACTCAGAACATCTTAGTTAACTGTTCAGTGGCGATAAATAGAAGAAGTACAATAGTAGCCTCTATTCCGGACAACGTTTTGCAGGGGCGTGCCAACTTTTCTTATTAAGGAAGGAAGGGTCCTTACAGAGCACCGGCAGGCAACAGAGTATCATCTTGGGACCAATGGCCTTCAAAAGCCTGTCATATTTTTCGGCAATCAATCACTGAAATTACAAATTCAAAAAGCGCAACCGGTTTTTTTTTTACAAAATAGCTGGTTTACTTCAATTTTGTTATCG
>OZ034976.1:20965131-21017631 GCA_964030785.1 Siderastrea siderea | reverse complement strand
ACAATTAATTAATGTAAGCAAACGAAAAGATTGAGTTCGGTTCAGTTTCGCGTCGAAGATGACGATAGAGTATAAGGTCGACATCAGTTCCCTAATCCCTGGAAGATTAGTTCATGTTGGTAGCGCAGAGTTTATATACGACAGATGACGAGCAAGTCCCGCCAGTCCCGTTATCCAACCTTGAGGTAAAACTATGTATTTCATGTAATGCTTTTGTTGTGCGCTTTACATAAGACGATTCCGGCTCGAGTCCTTGCATTGGAGTGCTTAAAGCTACAGCTGTTCGCAAAATTTAAACATTGTTATTTCTAGAGAAACACTACTGAGACCACGTGCACTGTGCAGCAAATTTTTACAGGAATTTCTTCTTTGTTTGCAAACTACGGTTCTGGTCTATCAACTTTATTGGTCTCAAAATTTACAATAATAATTAAAAAAAGGACCAAAAAGGAATTGCGCGAACGGGAGAATAATGTTACCCATGCGAGGCGCAACCCTAAAAAACTAGTATGGTGATAAAAATCTTAAATTAAAAAAAATTATATATATATATATATATACAATAAATCTAATTAGTTACTTATAGTTAAAAATTATAGTTAAAAATCTAATTATTACTTATAACTATAGTTAAAAAACAAGATGCAGATAATATTAGTCTCAAAAATTATTAGGTTCACATCTTATGAGAAAATAGATGGTTTTTTAAAATAGCTGTGTAAGAATTGGACAGCTGGGCATAATTTGTATACCAACACAATCTACGTTTACCTTCAGCAAATTGTTATACTACAAACTCACCATCGAGATATCTATTCCTTTTTTCTAAATAACCTGCATGTTGTCCGCCACACTGATAGATTAAGGGCTAGTCTTATTTGGTAATCGAACAGACGCTAATGCGCAACATCAACTCAACTGGTGGCCTTTCAAGAGACACAGGAAAGAATGTGGTGCAAAGATTAGTGTTGGTCAGGTCTATGTCTTTCTGTTGCAACGTATACAGCTCTATGCAAGATTTCACCGGCGTCGCTTATAACACTAGCGAGCAACACGTAGAAGCTTCAGATACTTGACAAAAGAGAGACTGGAAGGATACAGAGTAACTAGGCACTCCTTTTCCAAGGATGATACCTCACTAAGAAGCATAGTATCAGGAGTTGTAGCACACGAATCTGTAAATGTTGATCATTTTTAGAAACGTGTAAATATTGAGTAAACTTAAATTTTTATTTTTATTTTCCCACACGACCCCACAAGCTGTAAGCTAAAATATTTATCGTGTTTAAATAAAGGTTATATGTCTATCTATGGGCCTTGAGTTAAAGACGAAGCTCGCTTAAAAAGACGATCAACCAACGCTGTAGCTGTACACTGTAATCTTGTGAACACACTCACTGTAAAGAAAGACGTTTTCCTGCGAAACAAACAGAACAAACAACGTTTCATCAATATGCTGAGTGAGAAGTAAAAGGAGGTGGGGTGTGACACCATTCATGCTGCAGGCGATGCTGATTTCTTGATAGGTCAGTCTTTGGTCTCTGTATCTGCTACCAGAGACACTGTCGTCATTGCAGATGACACAGACATTTTAATTTTACTCTGCCACCAAGGAAACAACTGCAAAAAGAAAATTTTCTTCAAACCACAGCCGAAACGAGGGTCCGCGCAAGGCAAGGTTTGGGACATCCAGGCTACTTGTTCTGTGCTCGGGTCAAACCTGTGCAGGCATCTTCCATTTCTACACGCGTTGCTGGGATGTGGTTCCACGTCACGGTTGTTTAGTATTGGAAAGGCCGTCGGTCTTAAGAAGAGATCACAGTTGTAACAGCATGCCGAAGTATTTTATCATGGCAATTCGTTGAAAAAAGAAGATTTTATCAAAGCAAGAGAACGCGCATTGGTAGAGGTGTATGGCGGCAAGGTGAGCGACAGTTTGAAGGCCTTTCGATATTGACGATTTTGCGAAACGACAGCTAAAAGCACAACCGCAGTCAAAGTGAAGTCCTTGCCTCCGACGTCTCCGAAATTTCATTCCCTTCGCGTTTATTACCAGGTTCAACTTTGGACTTGAAATCAAGAGCTTCAACCGTGTGACTGGGGATGGAAAGAAACAGATGGTACTCTAATTCCGGTAATGACCGACAAACCACCTGCACCGGAAACTCTCCTCCGAGTTATCAGATGTAACTGCAAGGTGGACTGTAACACGGCTCGCTGCAGTTGCAGAAAGCACGGACTTGACTGTTCACCTGCCTGTGGAGAGTGTCGTGGAAGTGTTTGTTTCAATCCACGTTCTGACAGATCCAGATAGCGATACAGAGGACGTCGGGTCAAATGCCTTATTGCTTAACTTCAGTACTGTTAACTTAAAAAGCTACCGATAGATAGTCAGGTGATGCTATATGTTTGAGACATTAATTTAAAGTTACAAGCAAATGAGGATAACTTTGAAAACTGTTCAGCCCAACAGCACTTCACAAACATATATCGCAATCCGTTTCAATCTTCTTCACTTTTAGCCATCCGTGCCTTCTTTTGTATTTGCTGCGTTATATTTCACCGAATTTGATGGACATTTCCCACGCATGAATTTGGCTAAAATCCGTGACGCAGTTCCTTTAAACACTTTTTTGTTGAATATTTGTTGGAAAACGGTCCATGATAGAACCTAAATGTACACTTTACTTTACCGTCCTTTGTTTTTACATGTTAAGTGAAACTAAAAGTGGTAAATGTCTTGATGGGACTGTTTTCGGTGGCTAATTACCATAAAAACATGGCAGTCGTCAACACGTGGATTTTTTTCGTATTTCCCATGAGTTGATTTTTGTTGACTTTTAGTATGTTAACATACATGCCTCAAAAGCAAACAATGTAAAAATAAAAATTATGTTGCAAGCATTTTCACCTCCTGGCATAACTTTATTGGACTATTAGCATTAAAATGATAACAAATAGGAAACTAAGTCTTTCTCAGAGTTGACCGTTGTGTAGCCATTTTTAAATCCTACGTCAGCGATGCTTTCGGCTGCGAAAAACTGTGAATAAAAAGATAGTTATCCTTATTCGAAATGCAAACCGTTATTCGCTCAGTTTTGATCTGTGTTCTGGTCTGTGTTCAAAATCCTCTAATACTTTGGTTTTTTTTAACCAGTTATTGCCTTAGTAAATGTGAAATTAACTATGTCAAGACATAGCCTTTCTAGTTTTTTTTTTATAAAAAACGGAAAAGGATCAATGAATAAACAAGAGTCAGATCAGTGGAGTGGATTTTAAGACTATGTCGCTCAAGTCACATGACCTACCTACATTGGTAAACCTGGGATAAGTTTGGGATGCATTACTGCTGCGTCAAGAGTAGAGGGATGAACAACAAGACAACGAAATCAACGAAGAGGGGGCGCAATGTCCGTAAGAAAGTAAGAGAGAGGAAATTAGCTGCTTGAAGTCATGTACAGTGGAACTTAGATTCAATGAACCTACATATATAAAGAAGTCCTCCGTATAAGGAACGATATTTTTCAGCCCAGTAACAGTGTAATGTATGAAAACGAAACTGAAGATATAACGAACCCTCCATATAACGAACCAATCTCCCCAGTCCCTTGGCATTTCGTTAAATCGTGGACTTTATGTAGCAGGCATGAAATTATATTTCAAGTTGGTAAGCTGATTTCGTGTACAATGTAATTTAACGCATACATAATACCGCTATGCATGTGCCGCCCAGTGTTTCTGGTAACTAGACTAGCAACCCTAAATTATTTTCCAACTTACCTGTGTCAAAACTGAACAAGACCAAATTCATATTCCCGCCTTCAAATTGCGGCGTCTGCGCACCTAACTTTCTTTCAGCAAATTTCCTTTTAATAAGACTGAAAAAAGAAAGCACAAGAAAAAAAATGCATTTGTTATATATGAGCTACCACATGGAGCGTCCGTTCTAAAAGAGTTAAGATAAATACCAGCTAGGTCTCATTTCTATCTTCGCGACGCCGTCTTGGTAACCAGGCCATCTCCTTGGCCTTTATATGCACGATGCATGGGTGGAACGGACCGGTAACAAGCTGTCGAGAACTGAATATTCCACTTTAACTTTTTTTGGTCAGGGGTCTTTCTAGCATAGAATTGTTTCTTTGTGGAATAAATTATTTTTTAAAAAATTAAATTAACTCTTGACCGTAAACTTAAGTCTTTCCTATTGAATAGTTTAGCGCCGAAAGTGGAGAAGAGGGGCGGGGGGGGGGGGGGGGAAGGAAGGTTGCGAACGGGGTTGAGCACGAAGGAAGGGAACACCTTCCTTCCCTTTTGGCCCCTGCTACGCACTCTTATTTCGCCGAATGAACTGTAAGCACCCACTACAATGTTCGGTAACAGTCCTTGAAGTTTCTTGGAGTCGTTTACTGTTTTCCAGCGCCGTTTTACCATCAAATATGTTGGTCTCCTAGCCTTTGCAACGGCAAAACGCTCTTCGATCTTCAAAAAGTGTCGTTCAACTTGAGTGTTCAAAACTGGGGAATATCACTTGGGGAATACAATGGAAATTTCCTAGTTTCAGACGGGGTATACTTTGCCATTTTTTTCACTTTGACCAATCACATGCAAGCAAAAATATTTGGTGGGCAATAAGATGATATATTTCCCAGTTGCCTTCAATTAAGGACGATGCCTCCTTTGGTTACTGGGCATACGTTCTGCGCACCTCGGGATATCCGGGTTCCTTAGGGATTTGCCTCCTAATACAACAATATTTTTGTGCAGTTTATGTCTATGTCGAAAAAGCAGATCTTAGCAAGGTCTTTCAGAATCCAAAAAGAAAATTGGGGGTAACCACGCATTTTTCAGAGATAATTGAGCTTAAATTTGGAAAGAAATTGCCATACATTTTTGTGTTTTAATGCTTTTTTAGAATTATGGCTGCTTAATTACCCAGGAAAAATGCGTGGCCGTGGCTACCCACATTTTTCGTTTTGGATTCCTTCGCAAAAATACATCTGTATTAGGAGGCACCGTCCTTAAAAACACGGCTGGTTATGAAAATGTATTTACCTCTTGAGAACGTTATAAGATATCTTCTTGTTCTCATCTAGCACCTCATCAATAACTTTTACCAACACAGAAGTCAAGCAGCCACAGATAAGGCCAGTGTTCGGATCTAGCGTCTCATATCCTCTCTCATTAGCGGCACTGGCTGCGATACTGATGAATTTGTCATGCTGTGAAGGTCTCCAACCCTGTGACTTCAACATTGGAGTCCAGAACTCTTGGACTGGGAAGTCAAGTAGTATCTGCTGGTCCATTGGACTTGGAGGCTGGGTTTCCTGGGAGGGTCCATGCTCCATTGGCTGTTTATACATAATAAAATAAAGTCAATTGTAATTGTAATTTGTTTACCCACGAAACACTTAGGAGCTCTGAAGCCCGTTTGAACGTGTTCGTGCGCTCCAGATCTAATTGGAATTTTGAAATTGTTGGTTTTTGAGGAGAGCGGAAAACCGGAGTACCCAGAGAAAAACCTCTCGGAGCAAGGACGAGAACCAACAACATGTGAAACTCAACCCACATATGACGCCGGGACCGGGAGTCGAATCGGGGCCACATTGTTGGGAGGCAAGCGCTCTCATCACTGCGCCATCCCTGCCTCCCTCAAGCACGCATACATCAGTATTATAATTATATTCTTACAAATTATCATTACAGCTATTATTTTTATATAGCTTTTAATTTTCTAAATAAATATTAATGATTTAAATCAGTTTATATGTCATATTCAGTTTATTGCGAGCATAAGACAACGACGAGGAACCCTTGATTATCCGACACTACACCGCAAGCAGTCGCCGATTTGGCAGACACGCAATCTCATGACAGGCTACTGTGTAGGCCATACCGTGTGAAATTTTTGCGGGTTCTAATTTTTGCGACTTTTGTGGGTTTTTTTTCACGGGTCCGCAAAAAAAAAGTTCCCACCAAAAATGGTCACCGCAAAAATGTTTTCCGCAAAAATTTAAACTTTCGTTCAGAAACAAAACGAAAGTAGAGCAAAACGAAAGTAGAAACAAAACATTAGAAAATAAACTGAACTTGCAGTTGGTACACAACAAGTATTTAGCTGCTATAATCTTTGCAGAAGCGGATCGTCTGAAGGTACTCCAACTTTTAGCGTGTTTTACATCTGCATGTTGTCTCACCTGTATGTCGATTGCATTTTCTCAAACAAAAAAAGAAACTGTGAAAATTCCAAATGAACGCGACTTCCTGAAAATCGTAAAAATTAATCCCCAGCAAGAAAAACCAGTCTTTCGCAATCGCCAAAAATTAGTTCCCGCAAAACACAAAAATCGCCCATTCGCAAAATTAAACTTCCGCAAAATTTCTGTGCTGCACGGTATTTACCAGGTTCATGTGAGACGCGCGTTCTGTAAACAGTTATGATCTATTTTTTTTTTTATAATTTTTATTGACATGACATTACATACATTTTTTACACTGACATTTCTTTAGCTAATTACAGAAACTTTTTGGTATATTAACTACATTACCGCACTTTGCAATACATCTTTTACATTTTGAAAAGGAAATCACACAAGATAATATATCGGGAAAAAAATACACACAAAGAAAAAAAAAGGATTAAGCAAAGGGAAAACTAGGATAATACAAAAAATAGTGTAGTCGAACACAAAACCATAAAATATAAAATATAGTGCGAAAGTACTTACAAGACGTGTTAAAGGGCAGAAGCATTTTCACACAAGAAGTTTTCTTTTAAGACGACTCTCAATAAATAGTTTTTGTTCCAATTTTAACACAAATTCAGTAATATTGCAAGCTTTATAGTACATTTTCTGGTAGTATAGGTAGTACTTTGCAAATAGTAGACAATAATTAAATTTAAGCTCATTATTCCTTGAAGTATTTAGGTCTGTTCCGAATAATTTTTCATGAGACGTTGGAGAAAAAGCGCAGTTGAATTTTGCATTGAACCAATCAACAACTTTAGCATAAAAAAGTTGAGTGTAGTGGCATTCAACGAAAGTATGGAGAATAGAGTCTGGCTCTTCACAGTATGGGCATCTGTTTTCATCATTTACACCATGGGTGCACAGCTCCTTTTTAGTAACCGTTAGTCTATGGAGTAACTTAAAATTGAATTCTCGTAATCTGTTTTCATGACATATTTTTCCAATGTTATTAAATTTTGCCTTCCAATCAATATTCCCTGATTTTAGTTCTTTTTCCCATTTTTTGGGTCCTGTGGCAGTACAGGTAGTACCATTAATGTAGAGCCAATAGTAGTCCTTGCACTTCATTTTGTAAAGATCAATATTTAATGACGGCGTCAGAGGAAAGGTTGTTTTATCAGCTGTAGGGCTTTCTCGCCTGCCTAAGGATTTTGCCTTATGTAGTAGATGCTTGGGAATTGCCGAAATAACCTGTAAGTAGCTTAAGAAATTACATTTGATCTTAAATTTGCCCTGAAATGATTTAAATGTTAAGGGCTTTCCATCATTGTCCAAGATGTCCTGAATTGAGATGAAGCCTTTTTCTTTCCATTTTTGTAAGAAGAAACTATTCCCATCAATCAGGATATCTTTATTGTTAAAGAGAATCAAATCTTGACCATTGTCGTGTTGATATAAATTCCTAATTTCCAGAAAATTTGCTAATATTTGCCTATAAAAAACTGGAATTCCAGATTTCCCTAAGAATTTGTAATCGTAATTACATCGAAGAAGGAAATTTAGTCCACCATACTTCTTAAAAAAATGAGATGGAATAGATTTCCAGGGTTCTGTTGTACTTTCGTCAGGTATCAGTAGCCTTGAGATCCAGGCTAACCGCAAAGATTTAAATAGAATATCTGGATCGGGGGCCCGCAGTACCCCATTTATATAGTCTTGGCACATAATATTTCTATTGATCTTATCTGGTTTCTTGTTCCAAATAAAACTAAAAATGGACTTCTTAATTCCAGAAGTGTCATTAGGGCTGATGTCAAGCATGGATGCTGAATAAACAATTTGTGAAATTCCCAGGGTTTTGACAATAAGGCACTTACCGAAGAGGGAGAGTTTGCGCCCTCTCCATAAATCTAGTTTGATGTTCAGATTGTCAATTTTTTTAGCCACATTTTTCTTATCGTTTTCTTGCTCATTGTAAGAAATAAAATTCCAAGGGCTCGCACAGGCTCATTCGTCCAATTTAGTCCTAAGGGTTTGTTTTCCTTATGCCTCCATGGTCCAAGCCAAATTGACTTGGTTTTTCCTAAATTGAGTTTAAGTCCAGATATGTTTCCAAACAGCCGAAGTATTTCAATTGCGTTGGTAATTGAATCAATATTCTTTAGAAATAAAGACGTATCATCGGCAAACTGGCTTATCTTGTGCTCTGTATTAAGAATTGTAATGCCTTCAATGTTCCTCTCCAGTCTTACCCTTGCTGCAAGGATCTCCGCTCCCAATATAAACAGGTAGGGAGAAAGGGGGCAACCCTGTCTAACACCTCTTGATAATTTGAAATAATTTGTTGTATATCCGTTGTGGAGAACAGAGCTCTCAGTGTTATTATAAAATGTCTTCACCCATTGTTTAATATTGCTTCCAAAATTAAATAGGTCTAGAGTGTTTTGGATAAAGCCCCATTCCACCGTATCAAAAGCTTTTCTGAAGTCTAACAAGAGTAAAATTCCGGGGATGTCTTGAGCTTTGGTCTGTTCTAAAATGTCATTTATTAGACGAACATTTTCTCCTATGTAACGCCCTTTGACAAAGCCTGTCTGATTGGAGTTAATAAGTAGTGGGAGTACCTTTTCTATTCTAGTAGCAATGGCTTTGGAGGCGATTTTATAATCAACATTAAGAAGCGTGATGGGTCGCCAATTTGATAAGTCTTTTAAATTTGCATCCTCTTTGGGGATAAGTGTAATCACCCCTCTGCGTTGAGAGATACTTAATTCATTATCGTCATATGAGGCATTAATACTGTCGAGAAGTTCTTGGCCCAGTAATTCGAAGAAAAATTGGTAGAATTCTACAGTAAAACCGTCTTCACCGGGTGACTTTCCGTACCGGAGACACATCAAAGCTCTCCGACATTCTTCCAACGTTAACTTTCCTTCGAGGAGGTCCCTTTGGTCCCCCGTTAATTTCGGTAGTTTAGTTCTTAAGTTCTCAGTAAAACCTTGGAAGAGCGAGGTTGAGTCCTCTCCCAAGTCCGTTTTATAAAGATTTTCGTAAAAACCTCTTATTTCCTCGAGAATATCATCATCATTGGAGATTGTTGTTCCTCCTGCCACGGTAAGTTCAGTTATTGTTTTCTTGTTGTAGTTTCTACGCTCCATATTAAAGAAATATTTTGTTGGTTTCTCTCCGTGTTCAATCCACCTTATTTTTGAGCGGAGGATAGCACCGTCTGCCCTCTTCTCGTAGATGTGACGTAATTCAGTTTTGAGACGCTCGTATTCTTGTAGTTCAGCGTCGGTGCCGTCGTCCGGGTTTGCGTCTATTTTACTTTCTAGTGACTCTATACGTGATTCCAACTGCTTTGCGAGATTTCTTACATTTCTAGCTTTTTTCTTAGCCTGCGAGCAGGCTCACTTGTTTGGGGAATTTGTGCGCGACAATCTTGGCAGCCGCTACCTGCGAGCCGGCGAGCGAAGCGAGCCGGCGAGAGGAATGGGCCGAGGAAAAGTGAGCCTGCACGAAAGCCATTGAATTTTGAATTCCGCCCCTGCGAGGTGACAAGTCTTAACTGTCAAGGTATCAAATATCTAACCAATACAAGCGAAGCAAAATGTAAACAAACACGACTATGGCAAGCCGTCACTACCAAAAGCTTATCGACTTGTATCGGTCCAAACAGCTTCCAATATCATCGAGTTAGAGAAATTGTATGGTCAGTTTTGGAAATGTATGGTCGAGTTCTGGAAAGCTATGGTTGAGTTGCTTTAGAAAAGTTTCAGTTCTCGCTAGCGAATTTTCATTTTCTCGCTAGAGAACTCGCTAACTAGCGAGTTCTCGCTAGCAAGTTTTCATTTTTTCGCTAGTGAACTCGCTAGCTAGCTACACAAAACCACAATCGCTAACCAGACGCAACTAGCCGAGTCACGTTAAGAAATTGAATCGATTGAAAAACCGGTAAACTGCGAGCAGTCGTCCTATTTTCCTTCTCGCTAAAATTAGGAGAGGAAAGAGACTACTCGCAGTCTAGTAATCTGAGAAAGGCCACAAACAATAACACCACTTGTCACAATAATAAAGTCTGTCACCGCCTGTCATTTCAAACCAATCAGAATGCTGCGTTCGTGGACGAACGCGGAGAATTCAAAATTCAATGGCTTTCGTGCAGGCTCACTTTTGCTCGCCCCATTCTTCTCGCGGGCTCGACTTCCACCGCCAAGATACTCGCGCGAATAACACACTAAGAGAGCCTGCTCGCAGGCTACTTTTTTCTTGGCGTACGGGATAGTCAAACTTCGGATCTCCATTTTAATCATTTCCCATTTCAAGTTTAGATTAGTCAAATATGCGTATTTCCTGCATATTACCGGATAATTTGTTGTAATCAAATTAACAAAGGTAAGAAATCGATTCTTGATTTCATTTTAAGCGCGCTAGATTCGTAAGTAAAACACCTTTTGCCAGGGTTCTTAATTCTTAGAATATCGACAAGGTTTAGTTCATCCATAAACTCCGCAACCAGATCTCTATAAACACTTGGTTTCCACTGAATGCCACCTTTCTTATCAACAGCCTCGAGAGTGACATTCCAGTCACCCCCTATAATTAGATTACTAATATCAGCTTTCGAGATTAATATTTCGGTCAAGTTTTCAATAAATACTTTCTGAAGAGCAGCGTTGTTTGGTGCGTAAATGTTGCATAATGAAAATTTGAAAGTCTTAAAATAGGCGTTAATTAACACGATTCTGCCGTCTTCGTCCTCCCAGGAGTTTTCAAAGGTAATTTCAAACAATGGATTAATGAAGATGGCAACACCTTTTTGATGATTGGAGCCATGAGAGAAAAATATTTTGCCACGCCATTCTGTTTTCCAAATTAGTTCATCTTGCGGCTGAGAGAAAGTTTCTTGGAGTAAATAAATAGCACAGTTTTGATCTTTTAAGTAAGAAAAAATGCTTCGCCTCTTACGCGGATTTCTCAAACCTCTAACATGTATGAGAAAATAATTTAAATTCTATGGTGATTTTGGATGTTTGATTGTTTTAAAGATAGAATATTTTCTTCGTGTTCGACTCGTACAAAACAGAGTAATACAAAACTATGACGATAACTTACGCGTAAACACTATAATGTCACAGAAAAAACGAAACAACATATAATTATACATACGCTAGTCAGTCTGGTACACTGTTCTGGTGTTTCTTGAGGGGCCGGCCGTTCTTCCCTTAAGTTTAAGCGATTGACTTTTGAAAGTTCTTTGACATCTTCTACAGAAAACATTTGACGAGGGTTTCCCGTCGGAGTGATTTTGATAAAGATTTTACCATCAAGTGTCCACACTTTGTTGATCTTTCCGTCGTACCTTTTTTCTACCGCAAGACCCATCATCTCTTTGCGATACGGGGTTAAATTCTCGTTGATAAAAATTCCCTTTGGGCGAGCCGTAGTTCCTCGCACCGAGGAGACAGAGGAACCAGGGAAGAGACTTTGAACAGATACAGCTTTTAGATTAGTGCGGGCTTTATATATCTTCGATTTGACCTTATGACTTACGAATTTCGCCAGGACCGGATTGTCTCCTCTCTTACGTCCAATTCGGTGCGAAATTTCTATGTCGTCCTCCTGTATTTCTACACCGATGGCTTGGGCAATTTTACATACGACTTGGTCTGTTGGCATATTGACTTCGTCGGGAATACCGTGGAACTCTAAGGAGTTTTTTCTAGAGTATTGTTCCAAATTATCGAGGTTTACTTGAATATCTTGTAGCTCGTCTACGTGTTCTTTGACATATTTGCTCGTTTTGGTTAGTTGTTTCTCCAGCGACGCTATGTATTTATTCTGTTTCACCAGTTCTTGTTTGAGATTTGTCACTTCTTGCCTGTTCTTTTTCACGCTGTTGTTAAGCTCAGCGACGTCGGTGCTTAGCTGAAAACTTGTTTTCAGCAGCTGTTCGATTGTGCCTTGGACTTCAATAAGTATTTGGTGAATATATCTCCTAAGCTTGGCTCGTCCACTTCCAACGTGACTGGCGATTCGACTTCTGCCGACGGAGACGCCATTACACGTGTAACCTTGTGTTCCGGTGAGATTCCCTCGTCAAAAGAGCCACGTTCAGTTCTTTTCTTTGTATTCGTTTCTGACATTGAGTTTTAAAAGTGAAACTTCCGAAATGGCTACCAAAAATCTTTGATTTCACATGTCCGAGAAGAACGGATAGCGGAGCTCATCGAACACGTCCGTTCATCACGAGGCCCAGACTCCATCCCCCAGTTATGATCTATGATCTTCGGCTTCGGACTTTCAGGTCTTCAGATCTTCTTTGGTCCCCAGCTTTACAGCGATCAAATCCATAATGAAACGCCACTTCCAGTTTTTCAGATCCTTGAATTTGAATCAGTTTGTACTTTTAAGTTCAAACTGAGGGTGATGTTCGTAGGGAAACGATGCATAAAATGTCTCGGAAAACCGAATTTCACGCCCATGAAACTTGTCATATTTGTTTTCTGTCCCCAGAACTAGGATCTTCCCAGCGAAGGTAGTTTACATGGGGTACGATTTTCCTAGCGCTAGGATCTTCCTATCTCTCAGCTAGGAAGATCCTAGCGCTAGAAAGGCTAGGGCCAGGTACAACATTTTGCATGTAAACTGAATACAGAAAACATACGGTGTTAGGATTACCCCCATTCTAGGATCTTCCTAGCGCTAGGATCTTCCTCCCTCCATGTAAACAGCCCCTTATAGCGACCTGCGTGTATATACAGTGTACAACAAGGTTACATTTAGTTGGTATATACTTGCCATATCATGTTCAACTGGCTGTTTGCGATGCTCCCAACCGCTGGATTCTAATTTTTCACGATATTGTTCGCTGTATTCCTTGGAAAATGCAAGCTGCAGAAAATATAAAGTAGATTACAAATCAATACAATGTTTGTAAGGCCATAATTTTGGTGAGTACCAAGTAGTCGGTGATTCAGTTCAAACTTGCGATGGGTGGCCTCACGGACTCACAAGAGTATACGTAGACGCAAGTTCAAGGCAAGTTTTCAGTGCAGCCTTACACGTACGCATGTACAATGGAAAACATCACTTTTTTGCAATGACTTGCGTTCACTTTGATCGAGCTCAAACTTGCACGCAAGTGAACGCAAGTTTTTTACCGTTTGGCCCCCAAACGCAAGTCGACGCAAGTTAGTCCTAGTATTGTGTGGCTGTCGAGACCAATCCGAGCACTCTCTCCTCCGCAGAGGCTCCTGTTCGCGACTGTAGGAGGCCTCTGCGGAGGAGAGAGATCCGAGCACGAAAGTTTCCGTGGCAGCTCGGGCAGAAATGGTCAGCGCCTGATGACGATGATGCGCTGACAGTTCTTAAGGGCACTTTCAATTCGACAAAAAGTTCAATTTGAATTTACGGTGATTGGAACAGCATTTTCCGTTTTCCGTTTTCCGTTTTCCTGGGAAAACCTTGCGGGGTATAACCCGAACTTTCTTCCTGCAAATTTCTAAAAGTATGAGCCACTCATTCTACAAAGCTCTTATTTTAACATGTCTTTGAGTTACGAACAGTGTTTAACTTACCGCAACGTTTTGTCCTAACGGCTTTGTTTTCAAGATACAGTGTGAATTATCGCGCCTGAAGTCGGGCCAAATAGTTCCGAAAATGATCCGCGAGGCAGCGACCACGAGACTATGCAATTTTGCTTAAGAAGAAGAAATAAAAACCTCAGGGACCAGGGTAGATCCTGCTCTAATTACCTAAGTTAGCTTGCGCCAGAAACAAAGCGAGAATGAATGGTATCGAATTTCATAGCTAAGTTTCCCGAAATTTTCGTTAACTGTTTCATTTCCAAGAAACAAACCATTCAACCGATAATAATGAAACGGAAACGGGTACGTATGCAGGACTGGATCGTCTTTTTGAAGGACCAGATGTGACACAATTCTCTTCAAGACTGTCAATCACGTATGCATGCCATGCAAGGCACGTAATGCAATAGGCACCTTTGCAAGCATGTTCATGAATGGATGCAATTTTGCTTTACAATTTTGCAAATTATCGTGCGCTGATTGGCTTAGAGCTATTGTCAATTTTTTCATTTGTCTGTACTCTTATTGACATTAGCTCTAAGCCGCAACCAGCACGCAAGAATTTGCACAGTTATTGTAAAATTAACAAATTGACGGCACTTTTCCATCGTCTGTACTCTTATTGATCATAGAAATGACGCCATAAAACGTTCAAATCTTGGCAGTGAAACAACTCGCCTGCGGCTCTGAGTTTTGAACATTTTATGACCTCATTTCTAGTACAGACAATGGAAAAGTGCGGTCAATTTGTTAAGTGCAACTGCATGCAAAAAATCTGTACCTTAATGCATGTATGCATGTAATGCCTGCTTTTGTAGGTACATACTTTGTATAAGGTTAAATGCACACACGCAGCATGCATGTGTTTATGTACAGAGTGTGTTCGTAGCGGCCATGTTGGAGGAGTAAAACAATAGAATTCCTTTCCTCTGGGAAAAAGTTTATTTTTATGCAAATAATTTTTATTGTTTTGCCATGAACACACTCTACACACCCATTTGAAAAAACGTGGTCGGGTGAAAACTATAAACGAGGGACAGTGTGACACCATGGAACTATGGCAAGGTGGCAGGGGCAAGATTGTTACTGGGGGTTTCGTTTCTTGATATTCAAAATATTTTCTTTTAATTTAAAGAGTAAATTAAGGCATGTTGTGTTATTACAATGTGCACGTATCTAAGAAAAGAGGCAAGTTTTCACGTTTCCCAGAGCACCATTGGGTCGCATCGTCAGTGATTTATGCTATTTACCCGACAACATTTTTTCAATTGCGTGTATAGAAGGGAAATCTTATCTAAGGTAACTGCAGAATGGTAGCTATAGTACCTGTTTTGGTGTAAGAGGATGGCCATCCCTTTCCTCAAAGCCACGGTACATGCGACCAGAAAAGCAGCAGTCGAAAATGGTATTGACCAGGCAATCTTTTTGGATTAACTTCAAAAGATGGGGCTTGAAATGTTTCCCTGTTATACACACATCATAGATCTGAAAATCACTAACCTTGATAAAAAGAAATTTTAAAAAATCAATACAGTATGTGCATGCACAAGTTAAAATAGCATATCATGATAACAGTCAGACAAAGAAAAATTACTGATTGAGAATAATTAGATTCCATTTGGCCGTACCCGTACTAAGTACTCTGATAATACACAGATGATACCACTTAAATTTGATAAGAACAAGCATGCTTGTGCTTGCCCACATCGGTACTAATTATGACATCATGTCTGATAACCATAAGAACCAATTTTCAGGCCTACAGTTTACTCCTAACAACTTGAACCTTCAAGGAAAATCAAAAAGAGT
Organism: Siderastrea siderea; assembly: GCA_964030785.1. NCBI lineage: Eukaryota > Metazoa > Cnidaria > Anthozoa > Scleractinia > Rhizangiidae > Siderastrea > Siderastrea siderea. The sequence goes on along the minus strand of OZ034976.1, from coordinate 21,002,045 downwards.
TAGAGTGTCTTCAAGTTATCGATTACAATGAAAATGACCTGACGGAAAAGAACTATTCACTTCGAATCAACAGGAGCTGGGTTCAAGTTACCAATTTTTAAAATTTAAGAGTTACGTAGAGTCAACTTTAACTTTTTCAAAATGTATTTATTAGGCTCTGACTGTAAATATCGAGAATCGGCGGACAAGCTCAAAAAATCGAAAATTCTGATAACTTGCCAGAAGAACACTTTTGGGAAGCTATCTTCGAAAATATTACTTAAACCTTCTGGAATTCTATTGTTTTCGGGAAATTCGGAAAAACGGTTTTGCTTAATTTATTATGCAATAGTCAGGCTTAAAATTAAACAAATTGAAAGCGCTTGCTTTTAAACAGTTTGCCACGCCAGAAAACAATTTTAATATTAAATGATAGCAATACTCTTCTACTTTCTCACAATGGGAATTGCATTGAGTTTTGCTTTATCAATATGGTTTGGTGGTTCTTTGAAACAGAGGCATTTTGCGCACTTCGGAAAAAGGCAAAAATTGGTAAACTACAGAGGCTTAAAATGGGTCTTGGTATGTCTAATATCGAATTGAATATACACTGTGATAAGGTTAATGGCCCAACTTCTATTATGATATGAAATAAAAAATCTGGGCAATCCAGGCTCGCGCTTACAAAAACAAAAATTCACGAACCAGTGTTGCCAAAATTTGCATAATGAAATGAATGAAATGAAAAGTAGTAGTTTAGGTGAGCTCAATTTAGAGGATTTTATTTACTGAAGACACACAAAGAATGAACTAAAACATTCCTTCAATCTATTCTTGCATTGTTTTGGGCTTAATATACTATTTCTACGTAAAACTAAAGAGAAGGAGAAGAAGTTTTAAAAGTTCTACACGAGCTGTTGCGTGACCGGTGTCACGTGAATATTTTTTGTCAATTTGTCAACCTACTTATGGCAGTTTTTAAATGCGGTCTCCTACATTGGCCGCTGTTTTATCCATGGCTAGTTCTCCAGCGAATACCGTGCGCATGCGCATCCCTGTGTTTGGGGCATACTGTCATGTGCAGCTGATATTCTACTGGGATGAAAATTCCGACAGGCAAGACTAGAATTAGTTTCGTGTACATATGACACCTTTCTCTTCGAGAGAAGAAACTGCGGCATAGTGTGTTGTTGTGTAGTAGGTGACTCGATCGCTCTTTTCAAACGGCTACTTAGATTTTGGGCGACTTTTTGAAATAACACTATTTTGGCCAGGAAGCAAAAGTGCATCATTATTATTATGATTTTACGTATTTGTCAAAAAATGTGCTGTTTCTAGCAATATTATTACACTTGTATAAATATGTTTAAAATTAAGGCCACGGACGTCCTGGCAGCGGGATCAGTATTTATGAGTTCTTAATGCGGCTGTATATCTAAGAGATATCAATACACAGTTTGTTTGGTTTTACTTTGCAAGATCACTGAGAACTCTTTCACAGTTTTGAAGGAAAAGATTTTCACTGAAGAATATTTTCACGTTTGCATGAACGTGTAGTGATCGGTTGCGTGACTGGATTATTTTGAGTGGTACTTTGTGTACCTTACCTTACACAGCCATTTTAGCTCTCAATTTATATGCGTACGTCAACATTAATGATTTATAAAAGAAACCGTTTGGATTTACGAGAACATTAGTATTTTCCCAAAGAAACTGCAAATAACATTAAGAAAGGCCACTGGTGCTGCAGAGCATAGACATCTGACAAAATATGATAACCCACTGCACTCTAGTTTCACCAACAATTTTCCAAATTTGTTCGTAATTCTTCAGAACGATAAATGAAGATACCGACGAATGTATCATCTAGTAGAAAGACCATCTGAAAATAGTTACGGTAATTATCCAAATTATGCAAATTTTGGCAACACTGGTTCGTGAATTTTTGTTTTTGTCAGCGCGAGCCTGAATTGCCCAGATGTTTTATTTCATATCATAATAGAAGTAGGGCCAAACCTAATATCACAGTGTTTATCTCAATTCGATATTAGACATACCAAGACCCATTTTAAGCCTCTGTAGTTTACCAATTTTTGCCTTTTTCCGAATTAGTGCGCAAAATGCCTTTGTTTCAAAGAACCACCAAACAATATAAATAAAGCAAAACTCCATGCAATTCCCATTGATAGAAATTAGAAGAGTATTGCTATCATTTAAAATTAAAATTGTTTTCTGGCGTTGCAAGTTGTTTGCAAGCAAGCGCATTCAGTTTGTTTAATTTTAAACCTGATTTTTGCATAATTAATTAGGCAAAACCGTTTTTTCCGAATTTTCCGAAAACAATGGAATTCCAGAAGGTTTAAGTAATATTTTCAAAGATAGCTTCCCAAAAGTGTTCTTCTGGCATTAGTTATCAGGATTTTCGATTTTTTGAGCTTGTCCACCGATTCTCGATATTTACAGTCAGAGCCTCTTAAATAATAAGGGCTGTATGCACAGTCAGTTACTGCATAAAACTGGCAAATGCTCATAAAAGATCCACTTGAAAAAATTAAAGAAGAAACTTATGGTGGGGTGCACATATGGGTTTCTAAATCCCCCCATCATGTCGAGTTAAGACCTTGGTGAGACCAAGGGTTACAGTCCCACTACTAGGAGCAACCCTGTGAAAACGATGTGAAAATTTCATGCAAAAACCAAGTGAAAGTTTCACAGGGTTTTCACATGCCAGATTATTCACTTAAGATTCCACAGAAAAATGAAATAATGTGAATTAAACATGTGAAAATTATGTGAAACAGGCTCCACGTTTTCTTTTCACATGATATTTCTCAGCACAGAATTGCAAAAAAGCAATGTGTGTCAAGTAACAACACAGGACTGAACTAATCCTGTGAAAATATATGGATGACTCAATCTTATATAGTCAATTATTTGAAATATACCATGTGAAAAAAATGGGAGACTTGCAACTACAGTTTGTCGCAATGGGTGTACCATCCTGTGAAAATTTATGTGAAAAAAAATATGCAAGAAACCATATGAAAAAGTCAATATAACACTAGACAAAGTATATTCAATACCCCAAGAAAATATATGTGGATGAAAATGTGTGAAAAGAATTTAATTAAACAAGCTAGGAGAAGACAAGGAATCTCATGGCTAGGATTTTGCTGTGTACTGTACATTCCATGCCTGGGTGATTTTTGTGGTGAGTCAAAGGGGAGAAACTGTTGCTGGAATTTCAGTGTCTTACCATTTGAGGGGTAAGTCCAGCAGGAAGCAAACCCTGGTCAAACTCTTCACCTAATTCATAGCCATGACCACTAAAGTAAATGACAACCACTGATCCTCTCTCTGCTGTGGATGACAATTCATCTAAAGAGCTCAGAATATTACTATGAGATGCCATGTCACCCTCAAGAACCTGAAGAGAAACACAGAACTAAGTTAACATGACAAAATCCAATGTATCGTACCAGCCCAGTCACTTATTATGTATGCCCCCTCCCCCTGATCTAAGGTACTGGGCCTGGGGGTGGAATACTTCTGTAGGGGGACGTAGGTGGGTTTTTCCATCTGGAGGGGTGTATCTTTGTTTTTTGTTTGTTTGTTTGTTTGTTTTTGTATATTAATATAGAACAGGGTAACAAAAGTTCTACACAATGGAGGATGGATCCTCCCCATATGACAAAGCGGCCCTGTGTGCCCTGATGGAATCCCGGGAGTGGGGTACTCCCTTATATGGCTTATACAGGGATGTGCCACTGGACATGCAGGGTATGATTTTTGGCCTCCTTGTCCTAAAAAGGGATAAATTAATTTTATGTGTCTGTCCCAAACAGGGTGTGTATTTTGTCATTTGTCCTGAAAAGGGACCTAAATTGGAGGGTGTTGTCCTACACAGTGTAGGTATTTTAGGACTTTTTTTGTCCTAAACAGGGTCAGGGTTTCAAACCATTAGTGGCACCCCTATACCCAAACATGGGTCAAGTGCCCCCCACCCCCACAAGGGGGCGGTGGAATTTACTTCCCCACGTGAAACTAATAACTCACAGAGTACTCCATCCCCTCAGGAACTGATAAACTTTCAATCAGTACCCCTCGGCAATCAGCTGTCTGTGAATCATTTGCACCATACACAGTGATTTTGTTACAATTTGCCAGTGAGCCTGGACTTGATCACCCCCAGACCAAAACCGATGAGTCCTATCTATCACTGCAAGTGCTTGGACTCTTAATACTACAACTGGAAGTTTATTATACTGTTTACACTTTGTCTAATGTTTTCCTTTTTTTTTGCCTGCAGCTATATACATGGCGGGCTTCAGCAAGCTTTGCATAGCACACGTAGTATGACCTTGTTCCCAGGGTCCTCTTGACATCAAAATATGTCACCACTTCAGATCACAGACAAATATAGCTGCAGTGTTTGGAATTTTAATGCAAGTAAAGGCTGGACTTTTTTCTTTCAGAAAACACTCCTAGACATATTTCAGAGCCAACAGATATTTTTCTTTTGAGGCAAGTCATGTAGATAGCCAAACAGGACAAAATCAATAGTGGCATGGTTGAGTTTGTGCGTCCCATTAAAAAGGACGCATGCCATATTACATTATTTAATTTGCATCTCTTAGGATTTTCGTGCATCAGAGACACAGGATGCAGGTGTAACAAAAGCACTGATTTACGATCAACATAATTGTTCAGCTTTCAGTGTAAATCACTCAGGTTACCATCTATAAATAAAGTAACTCAGTATGACAAAGTTACAAACCTTCATATTTTCTATTTGAAACCCATTCCTGTTTAGCATACTTTCCATTAGACGCAGATCATTTTGAACACCTTCAAGTGGGCCACAAAAGGTAGGAAGATCCGGAGAATAGCTTGGACCAATCAAAAGGGCTCTTTTTGCAGTCATCCTTTTCTACAAGGTAAATAAATAAACCAGTGAAAGTGTGCGGTCACACTTTCTTTTCATTTGAAAATCCCATAAATGTCCATGCGAGTTCCATGCTTGTTAAATTAACTGTCAGTGGAATAATGTAGGGGAGGGTCAGAGGGGGCTGGGAAGGCCAAGGGGGAGGGCAGCTGAAAATTGGTATAATTATCTTGGGGACATATAATTTATATATATATATATATATATACAAATAAAGAAAGAAATTGTTACCAGTTACTCGAGTTTCACGCTCAAGGCGATCATCAGACTGAGTCAGTCTACGAAAAGATGTCAGTTATAGATGTTCAAATTCAGGAACGGTTGGAGCGACGCTTCTTCTGATTGGCTGCCATGAAGAACTTGTTTTCGTGGCGGCATTTTGTTACCAGCTCGGATTTCTTGTTCAAAAGGGAGAAATTTTGAGAGGTCAAGATGCAAAGTTTCTCAGATAAGCACAGGTTACAGCGAGAAGGATTGCCTTTGTATGCCCTTGCTCTTTTAATGATGCGCCAGTTGATTTTGCAAGTTCTTCATGGCAGCCAATCAGAAGAAGCGTCGCTCCAACCGTTCCTGAATTTGAACATCTATAACTGACATCTTTTCGTAGACTGACTCAGTCTGATGATCGCCTTGAGCGTGAAACTCGAGTAACTGGTAACAATTTCTTTCTTTATTTGTATTTTGCTCTGCATATTTCTGCATTGAGCACTCCTAAGATAAGTGAAGCAATTTTTATTTCTTGTTTATTCGTTTATTCGTTTATATATATATATATATATATATATATATATATATATATATATATATATATATATATATATATATATATATATATATATATATATATATATCCCATATTTGGAGGTTCACAGGACACTAGAAGGAGCTCACAAGTCGAACGAAATTACATGTTAGAATATTATAGCAATTTTCTCAAAGAGAAGGCTTATTCGAATGTCCGCATCTGAAAAATGAGGCATGCAACATATATATATTTTACGTGGACTTTCTGAGGATTTTTGAAAAAGTCTTTTCTGGATATTAAACAAGAAATTGAATTCACAAATTAAAGTAAATTGCATGCATGATAATGAGTTTATTTGCTTAATGAAGAGTCTGTGGCAAAGCTTGGCCTTCAATTTTGATTCAGTTAAGCACATTTGAAATCTAACTCAAGTAGGGGTGGCGTATGGTCTTAATTACTAAAAATTAGGGTCTCATATTTATCTTAATTCTCTGAATTTCTTTTTTTTTTTCTGGAAAGCCGCCTACTTCTGATGCGCTTGGGTAAACATCTTTATAATTTTAGATGCCAAAACTGATCTGAAAGCTTATAATTTATAATTATGTCTTGGTTTGAATTTTTATGTCATAAAGAGTTTTGGGCTCGTATTTAGAAAACTCTAAAAGCTAGGTGTCTTGTAATTTAAAAAGTGAAAGGGTCTCAGGCTCACACAAGAGAACAATATAGTCTTTTGTTAAATCAAAGCATTTATTTAATAGCTGTGAAAACAAGATTATTTAAAATATTGCAGATTAAGATTCATTCAAGGGAAAGTCCTTTACACCCTGGGTATATGGCATTTCTTACTGCACTGCAAACTACTGAAAATGCAAGGTTCAGAAGTTTAATATTAGCAACTTATAACAGTAAGTTTTGAAGTTCTTGCAGGTTTTCATTTTTGCTATTTGTATTTTTTAGTATTTTGAAGAAGAATGTTAAGAATTCATATAGCTGATGAATCTAGTGCCCGGGGGGGGGGGGGGGGGGGCACTCCCTATAATGGCCTATATGGGGAGGCTTTGCCCAAAAGGGGTACCTTTTTCAGGCTTTAGGTATATAAATTGAAGGGTAGGGATTTCACGAGCCAAGGTATATGAAATTAAAGGGTAGGGAAATCTATCATTTAGGTATTTAAAAGGGCCTTTATTAAAATAATTCGAGTAAATGCATTTTATGGCTGTATCATTTTAATTTATTAACCCATTGACTCCAGCCTGGACATTTTGCCAAAAAATGCCTTTCGAAGCGAGTCAAGCCGTTTTTAGGCTGCTGTCTAGCCGAAAAGAATCCAAACTGTCCAAAGCGTTGTTTACAAGTCGAGCACTGGACTAGCTTTTGTTCCTGATGCCAAATTACAGCTTTCAAAGTTCGGGTATGCGCAGAAAGCAAAATTTCGAGAAAGTTTTGCTGCCCTTTCGTCTTTTACCTTTTGCTTTCTCCCCTACCCGCTTCTTTTGCTTTTCTTTTCCCCTTTTTTTTCTTTTGTGGGGCATTTACTAGGCTACCTTTTGGTGGGAAAAGATTTTGCAAAACGTTCGAGGATCGTGAATTTTTTTTCAAGGAAGTACCAGTGGGTAGTGGGACAAGATTTTCATTGGAATTTTCTGCTCAAAGTTACACGGTCTGTTTGACTGAATCGTGCTCATTTGGGTATGGCTTGAAAGATCTCATCTCCCCGCACAAGGTAGTTGTCAAAGTTGTCCAGGACCGTTAAAAGTGATGACGTAACAAGTGGTACAAGGGACGTGGTTAAAGAAGGGCAGTTACGGGCGGTTCAGGGGTCAATGTGTTAATCAAAACTACTGAAAATCGTCTTTTTCCGTCTTTTTCACCAGATTTGGCATTTTATGGGAAGATTTGGTTGTTTTATGCTGAAAAGTGGATTTCACTAAAAAATTGGGTACTTTGCTTAACCCATTGACTCCTGGACATTTTGCCAAAAAATGCCTTTCGAAGCGAGTCAAGCGTTTTTTAGGCTGCTGTCTAGCCGAAAAGAATCCAAACTGTCCAAAGCGTTGTTTACAAGTTGAGCACTGGACAGTAGCTTTTGTTCCTGATGCCAAATTACAGCTTTCAAAGTTCGGGCATGCGCAGAAAGCAAAATTTCGAGATAGTTTTTTTTCGAGAAAGTTTCGCTGCCCTTTCGTCTTTTACCTTTTGCTTTCTCCCCTCCCCACTTCTTTTGCTTTTCTTTCCCCCTTTTTTTTTTCTTTTGTGGGGCATTTACTAGGCTACCTTTTGGTGGGAAAAGATTTTGCAAAACGTACGAGGATCATGAATTTTTTTTGAAGGAAGTACCAGTGGGTAGTGGGACAAGATTTTCATTGGAATTTTCTGCTCAAAGTAATACACGGTTTTTTGCGTCTTTCTCTGGTCTGTTTGACTGAATCGCACTCATTTGGGTATGGCTTGAAAGATCTCATCTCCCCGCACAAGGTAGTTGTCAAAGTTGTCCAGGACCGTTAAAACTGATGACGTCACAAGTGGTACAAGGGACGTGGTTAAAGAAGGGCAGTTACGGGCGGTTCAGGGGTCAATGTGCTAAACTCTAGATGAAAACGACAAGAAGACTTCCTTCCAAGGGTTTAGAAAAGGGATACAGTGTTCACTTAAGTAGGTATGTGAAAGGGGTACCATTTTTTGATGGAAGGTATACGAAAGGGGTACCTTTTCTGTCAAACATGGTATATAAAAGGGTAAGAGGTTGGACCTCGGGGCGGAGCCTCCCCGTATAAAACTTTGTTGAGTACCCCCCAGGTTCTAGTGGATCAAACCACAGGTTTTCTTCATATTTATTTCACTGAAGGAATTATTGGACAGTAAAGCATGCACCAAGAGAAAACATGGCTCATTATTTTTCTTAAAGAGTAAATTACTGTTTAGATGTGATAATATGTACATGTGTAGGGATGATACAATGATATATCAATAGTTTCCTCATGTTCCCGAAACCGAAAGTGCATTGTTTCCATTTTTCAACCTAACATCCATGATCCCCTGAACTGAAGGCTATGTTTGTTGAGCCATAAAAAGACTGAAATGCGGAAAAAATGCAAAAAACCGTGGATACAACGAGGAGAATTAGGCCACAGATTTAATACCATAACTGATTGACCTTGTACACAGAGACCGGAGGACGTTCAGAAGAGCACGCATTTTGAAGTTTACAGCAAGTTATTTTAAAGACCTTGACTTCAAAACTATTGGCTTATTCTCACTGCGTAACTATGTTGTTACCTACAAAGCATGCCGAATCAATGCGTTATTCATGTCGTTCTAAACAGTCGCTCGTAAACTCCAAAGAGATACCCAAAGTCAAGACGGAAGTAACAGTTTAAACTAAGTTCGAATTTCCGTACGTCTTTTATCCGAATATTACCTGATTTTTGGAAGACACTGTCTCAATGCGCTGTTCTCTCTGCACTACACTTCCAGGCTTACTGTCTGTGTTCGCAAGGCAGTGAAATTCTCTGAACTTTTGCCAATAACTCGATCATACAACTACCATCAGCAGACACTTTCTCATCTCCAATCCAGTCCCCTTCTCAGCCCCTTTTATTTCTTCGGGGATTCCCCGACCAACCGCTGACCAGATTAAATACCCATTTCGACTTCCGGTTCCCAGTGACTTATCAGTAACAGTGGCTCTGCCAACTTGGTTTCAAACTGAACAATAACTAACACATACGTACAGGAAAACTTAATTTACATCGCAGTGCAATTTATTTTTCCTCTTTAATATCGACATGACGTTTTTTCTGCAAGTGATTTGCAATTTGCGTTTTTGTTTGTCGTTCTTCGTTTATTCCGTTATGCACCTATCAATGTTAAGCCCGAGGGGGGGGGGGGAGGTCGAGCAAGGGGTGGGGATTTTGACATTTTCCATTAAAAAAAGTCAAATTCCCCACCCCCGGGACAAAATAATTGGTCAAAATCCCGACCCAGGGCAAGTGAAGGTGGTCAACTGTCATTCAAACCTTGTTGCACACAAGAGGAGTGTAATAATTAAACTAAGACAGAATCAATAAACATTTATACAAAACAGCAAAAAGTGGTTTATTTCTTTTATTTTTCAGCTAGCTTTTTGGCGACCATGTCAAATTTCCCCACCGTGGGGATGACATACGATCAAAATCCCTACCCTGGGGGCATCACGTACGATCAAAATCCCTACCCTGGGGACAGCGCTCACGATCAAAATCCCGTGGTCAGCCCGACCCCCCCCCCCCCTCGGGCTTAACATTGATAGGTGCATTAAGGTTGGCTTATTTAGGTACGTACCAGGTATTTCAGGCTCCGTTGTTTGATTCTAGCCTGCTTATAGGCGGTTTGAGGGTGTTTTTTTCGCGGAAAAACCCCGGAAAACGCGGAGTTCGCGATCGCCGGTGCCATCTTGGTCACGCGCGAAAATCGGTCCCAGACGAGTAAAAAAGCGAGGGGGAGGGGCTTCTCTCTCCCCCTGCCCCCCTTCTCCCTCGCTTTGTCACTCGCCCCAGACTGATTTTCGTGCGCGTCCAAGATGGCGCCGGGATTTTCTGCGATAAAAAAACACCCTCAAACCGCCTGCAAGCAGGCTATTAAGGATCTGAAATGTTATTTATACAGAGATCGGATTTCTTGCAATGTTTGAAATGCCGGGCCCGGCTTACCATGGTACTGTTGAACAACTGTGTATTTTGGGTTTTGTGATCCCTGTTGTTAGAGACATTGACGGTTGTAGCTTCTTTAGAGCTAAACAACGTGGATCGAGCAAGTCATTTGTGGCTCGTATAAAACCCGTAGATGAAAAATAAATCAGTGAACAGGAATATAAAAAATGATCATATATGTGAACTTATTTTCATCTGCATTCCACATACATGATTATTTCTGATATTCACGTATGTTGCATATGTTTCGTTTGTTTTGTTATTTTGGGTTGTGTTATTTTGTCCGCAGTGTGAATGAAAGGACAGGTGCTGCTTTGTTTCTATGGTACAAGATTGATCATCAGATCAATCACGCCTCTAACTAAAAAATTTCCTTATGTTTTCGTCGCGTTTAAATGAGAACATTGCGAAGTGAGGCTGTGAAAAGAGTCACCGGTTTCTTTTCCATTTTTGTTGAGCCGTTTCGACAGCAGAGTCGGGCTGCCTCGTCCCCAGGCCTCCCTCCTTACTATATGTGCGTAGCATGATGGGATGGGTGCACTGCGATCGCGGTGGATCCTTCCCTCGACGCACAGCGCTCCCTGTTTGCCCGCACTATACCGGCGCCTGGGGACGGAGCAAAGAGTTGGGTTAGCCACGCTTCTTAAAGAATTGGCACAATTCCTCTGATTTGTTTGAATCGTCATTACATAAACGTCGAAGCTGAGTCAACGGGATGGAGTTTTGACGCGAGAGGAATTAAAAGATAAACGTGGCTAACAAATCACTGTGGAAGTCTGTAGGTTTGAGGTGCACGAAGGCAGATAGGCCGCTGCCATTAAGTAAACCTTGGAGTCAAGGAAAGCCGATTGAACTTTCACAAATTTTCCAGGAGTATTTCGATGCCGGGTGAAAGGATTAATGTTTTCTGTGCTGCACGAAGAAGCGCCAACACAATCGTCGATGTAGCGGCCGAAAAAGTTAAGTTTAACTATAATAGGAGGGCGGTTCAACGCATTCAACATGTTGAATTAAAAAATGTTGTATAACCCTGAAACATTTGATTTTAACTCGGGAAAATACTTTTTTTATATTAAAGCACAACAGGTCAAAAAATACCAGTTTATATCAAATTATTTTATTGATATAGAAAAATACATTGCTGTGATGAGCAACAATCGCACTGCCTTTGATGAAAATGGCCAAATTTCCTAACGTGAAACATTCACTCCATACATTATAGGTAAGAAATACGTACTCTTTGTTTCACCTTGTTCATACTCATGTTTACTCTGTATAGTTTGCTTTTGCCTAGATAATGTCAAAGTTAGCCAGGCTCTCTGGTCGGGGAAAGAGGGAAGAAAACAAAGGGCGAGAACGAGCGAAGAGACGGAGACGGGGTGGGGAGGGAAGGAGGGGCCCTCTTCCCCAGTATACTCTCCGCTCGATGATTTATTTTGGCGCTTTTTCCCTGCAGAGCCTGTTCACAGGCTACGTCAAAGTTTTCTCAGTTTTCTAACTAGTGTTAGTCAACGTAATTTGTGATGGGTTAATTAAGGTAAAGTAATGTTAAGCATTGTAAAGTATTGTAAGTATTTTACGCATTGTAAGTATAGTTAGCAAATAAGTACATGTATTGTGGAGTAGTGAAGATGTTTCTTCAATAAAAGTCTTTGGTCGGTGAAGTATGATCGTCCGGGTGAGTGTAGTCCTGAGAAAGACTGTCTGTGTGACATTGAGGACTCCACTGACTGACGTTTCGAGAACCTGAGCGGAGTCATCATCAGAGTCACTGAGTGAATTGTGAATTGTCAGTAGATGTGATGTTGTTGGCTGCGACTGGACTGTAAAAAGTCTTGCCTGAAAAAAAAAACCATGTGATGTTGATTGCTCTCACAAATTTTATTTTACTCAACAACAACAAGCTTTTATTACCAAATAGAAAAAAAATATAATTATTAATACAAAAAAGAGGTAACGTTTACTCAGGATAACTATAGAGCGGTTTTCAATTGAGTGTCGAAAGCAATTCACGGTTTGCTTTGGTTTTGCTTTACTTCGCTCTGTGATTGGTTAAAAAATCTCGCGCCACTTTCACGACCAATCAGAAGTAAAACTCAAACCAATTGCGACTTGCTCGCACGCGTTTTCCCGCGCTTGGCGCCGGTTACATGTATTTGCTTCGAGTTCTGATTGGTTCATTGGGTAATTTGTGTTTGTTGTGATTGGCTGGGGTAATTACTTTGGTTTTGGTTTTACGACACTCATTTGAGAAGCGCTCTAAAGCTAATCGAGCTATTACATGTACTGCAATATCACGATGGCTTGTAGCATTGTTTTCTCTACTAATCGTAGCAGCAGTTGCCGGGATGTTTCACACTGGTTTGCTCATGAATCCGTAAATTCTATATATATATATATATATATATTTTGCGCTGACCGTATTCCACCTTTCCATCCCACACGGGACTACAGTAGTTGAGATGGGCTGGATAAGGGCGTTATAAATTTTTTTCGCAGTAGATTGGCAGACAAAGGGCTTAATGCGCTTCAGAGCACCTATTACTGAGGATACCTTTTTACATGATTCGTTAATATAATTTGACCAAGAAAGTCGATCGTCGATTGTAAGACCTAGCGACTTAGTATGGTCCACTCTCTCGATTCGTTGATTTTTCTAAACTGACACAGATTTTATTATTTCTCTCAGAAATTAGTCTCTGAGGAGAACCTATGATCATGAAATCGGTTTTCGCAACATTAAGGCTAAGCCTATTCGCTTTTAGCCAGCAATTAAGATTCTCCGGTTCAGATTACGGCCAGCAAGAGTACGGCCAGGAATGCTAATATTAGTGTTGTCTGCGAACATTTTTGAGCAGGCTGTAGTGAGGCAGTTTGGCAGGTCGTTGATGTATATTACAAAAAAAGGGGAGCCAAATATACTGCCCTGTGGCACCCCGCACTGTTTCGCTTGCTTTTGACAGAGCGCCGATGACGTTACACTTTTGACCACTATTACTTAAGTACGAGGCGAACTTCCAGGCCCGTAGCAAGGGGAGGGGCACGGGCGCTCGAGTCCCCCCCCCCCCCCTCCCAGATTTTTTTGGGAGTAAAAAAAAATTACAATTAATATGCCAAAAAATATATAATTGAAACAAATTAATGTGCAACAATCAGTCTTGAACGCTGATGCTAAAAGTGCCTTTTATAATTTCACAATCTTTGACAGAGTTCGACATCCGTTGATGTCACTAGCCACCGGGCAAGTGGGCTTCAAAAATCTACCAGCCCACCGTACATTTCAGTCGCCCAGGTTCCTTACCAATGTCCTTTTATCTTTAATAGCTAAGAGACTGCTATGTATTTGCTGCAAGCTTTATGCACATTGTTCTAAAACAAGTCTAAGGAACAAAATTATATTTATCTCACCAATCGAGTGACAAACGTTACGTAAACGCTTACGGGAGTTAGGTAGCTGTCGAAATATTTGACTTTTAACAAAACTTGTAACTTTAAGGATACTTTTGAAAACCGATGCTATAAATCTGGTGGATGTTGCCCAACGATCTTTGTCGGCGGAAAAGCAATTAGGAAGCCGCTTTTTAGCAAATTTTCAACGAACGAAGTCCCCATAAAGGAGTCCCTTTTGACGAAATCGACACAAACTGTGGCATTGTGAACAGTGTTAGTATCTATCTCACAAGAATTTTTGTATGCCTTATGACTAATTTATTAACGTCTGTATTTTGATGGGGGGGGGGGGGGTTGACTAGGTCAATTTGCTCGGCCCCTCCAGTGATCTCAGCTTTGCTAAGGGCCTGGGGCCCGTTTCTCGAAACTCCCGATAACTTCCCGGGCCCGAAAACTATTTTAGGTCCACAATATTCTCCAATAGCTATACCGTTTTTAATGATTTTGAAAGCTAAATTTTAATCTTTATAATTTCGTGAAGCATATCGCTAAATTTGCGCCAATAATTACCATTAGCTGATAAATAAATAAGCTCGAAAAAGTACTTCCCGGGCCCGGAAGATTATCGGGAGTTTCGAGAAGCAGGCCCGTGGCCGCGAACCATCAGGAGAACTGAAAACGGTACAAAGTTCTTTGAGTAGAAACAGCCCATTTTTAACATAGCATACCTGAACGGATATCTGAACGTATCTGAACTGAGAGCCTTCGCGGACAGTTACTTTCTATTCGTGCAGGGGCGTAGCTTTAAGCCGTTAAAGGGGTTATGTCACGAGGATTTTGGTATTTTAGATCAGTTGTGTACTAAAATCATAACCTAGTACCTTTACTCATACACAAACTGCTCCTGTAAAACTATGAGAAAGATTTCAAATGAATTTTATCAGGGAGAGCTAACCATAATAATTTTTTGGTGATTTTTGAGAACATAGCACCAAAACTTGAAAAAATTGGCCCAATTTTTTCAAGTTTCAATCCATTTCCATCCTTGCCATCAGTACCAACAGACGACAGGAAACAAATTCAGTGCTGTAAGATAGTCTTTACTAACAAAGCTAGACCATTATTTTTGGAATTCAATTGATGCCAAGACACTTTTTAGCTTTTTGAAAAGATACTAAAATAGCGTGACGTAGCCCCTTTAAGCCTTTAAGCCATTAAGCCTGGGCTTAACAGGAACTCCGTGAACTTTTTTTTTCCAGTAGCCGAAAGCTCATAATATCTTTTACTGTTTTCGGAAAGCAACCCACCTCAAAAACTGTTTTGATTTGAAAAACGAAATCATGACTATTCACTGCTGTCCTAACAAGACTCTTCCGCACGATACACGTGATCTCCTTTGTTGACGGAGCGGTCAGTTATCATCCCTATAGCTTTTCTGGACGCATTCAGAGAGATGACAATTTACCAGAAGAAAGTCATCAGAAATTTCTGTGTGAGAAACCCAACAAGGCGGGCAACAAGGCCTGCATTTGAGTGACGAAGCTAAGTAGTCAGTAATATTTACCCTCCTGGACGTTGAACATGACATTCTTCATGAACCAAGCCGTTAGTTGTTAGGTGTAATTTTTCTGCTTTTTACTATCTAGAGGATTAGATAATTGGCAGCGGTAAAAGTGGTATAATCTGTTCCTACGATGAACTTTGACAAAATATACTCAAATATCACTGTACTTCCGGGCTGAAAGGGAAAAAGTGGCTGGCTACGCCTCTTTCATGTGATCATTTATTTGATCAAAACTACGTACAGTTCAAAGAGGTAGGGCATCAAGGAAGAAGAAGAAGGAGAAGAAGAAGAAGAAGAATCCTCTTTGGTCTTACTCACTTACAAGAAGGTGCAATCTTTACCACGCATCATATGTTTGGAGAAGCAACATTATCGAAATTAAGAACTAAAATTTTGACGATACAAGGTTTCGGATATATCGAATATCAGATTTAAATGGCGGAAGTAATGTCTGCTTCAGCAACTTTTTGTGTTGGAGTGTTCCTTTGCCTTTGTCTTTCTCATTTATCGGCAGGTAAGTCACGGTGTAGCTCAGTCATGAATTAGATTAGCTGCCTTTCGCATTTGAGTTAGTAGTTGGGTCTCGGAACAATCTCTCCATAAAAGCAAAGACTGAAATGCTTCGCGTTGGTTAATTTTATCTTACTTCCTGTTCAGTGATTGCTTTTAATATCATCAGTGTAACGAATGCGCTTTATGGCTTTTTCGTTTATTTTGTTCCTCATTCAAACTCTCTCTGGTTCTGAAAACCCCAGTTTTGGGAAATCTCTGTCGTTTACCACAATCATTACGATTTCTGTAACTATTTATCTGTGAATAAAAGCGAAGTGAAAGTGAAGTGCATGATTATCGCGTGCGTGGAACACTCGTCTCGTATGAGCCTTCGGACTCGGTTTCGGCAAACTTTTAGGTAGGTATAAAATGTGGCTTTATGAACCTTTGATTTTAGGAGCTTGTGTCTACGCTGAAGGCAAATTTGTTATAAAGAGAAATTATCTTCCATGGTGCTGTGCTAGCGGTATTCCTCCTCAATTTGAGTCTTTCAATGAAATTGTAAATGTGATAATTTAAATGAAAACTATTTTTCCTTTGGTATGTTTTTATTACGGCTTATGTGTATAGGTCATCGGCCTGGAACGAGGGGATATCAGATTTATTCAACTCTAGTTCCGCTAGAGGGTTGCGCCCTCGGGTGGAACCAGGGATGAACAAATCTGATAACCCCGAGTGAAAGGCCCATAAAATACTTATTTCTCATTTGGCTCGGTTTTCTTTGTTTTGTTCAGGTGAATAAATTTTAATTAATATTCCCTGACAATTATCGACCTTCTGAAAAGCTGGTGGCGGCTTTTGTTTGCAACAGGGGAAAGCGGGGCCGAATTATTCCCCTGTAGTTATTCACCTGTAGTTGTTTCACAATTCATACTCTAGTATGCCATGCCGTCGTCTTTGTTGTCTTTTATGGAATTTGTTCTCTGTTCCTTTCCTCAACCTCTCGATGTGTCACTATTTGAATTCCGCGTTGCGGTATTTTAACCCTCTTGTGGATTGACTCCTCGTTTGTTCTTGGAATAATTCTGTCACTGTTTCCGGCTTTACCTCGGTGTAAGAACCTGTGAAACTCACGGATGACGTAAAACAAAGGAAACAAAAACATTTTAAACAATACCGTACAGCAAAACAAAAGCTAACAAACAAAGAAAATCTTGTCAGGTTCTTACACCGAGGTAAACCCCTGTTTCCTCAACATCTAAACCATCAAAAGGATCTGTCCCACGTCTAACAAACTTTCAATTTGGCAAGACAACCGTCAATAGTACCAAAAAGTACTTTGGGTGATAAACATATCATTACTGGAGTCGGAGTCGCTCATACTTCGACACTAATTTGCTTCTCTCCACGCGTTCAAACAAGCCTATTCTCAGGAGAGCTGCAGATAAAAGTATGCAATCAGAAACAAAAACATATATGTACACATTTCTGTAGGAAGCTCAAAACATAAGGGAAATTTGGCACCCCTTTCCAAATAGAAAATGCACGCCCGTGCACAACTCGTTTTGCTGACATCTTAAACAGAAACGTTTTTGTTTTATATACAGCTATTTCAATTAAGATTGTCGGATCACTGAACTCAAAATTACGCGACAAGACCGAAGGGTAGTGTGGGTAGTTGCAAATTTTTCTTAGTACAAGTAATCAATAGGCACCATCCGATTATTTTCAGCGGCAATCCTGACTTGGCTTTCCATTTTCAGTTTCCTTTAGGTTTTTTGTTTAATTTTCATGCTTTAAAAGCCCTTCCATATACTTTGCTATTGTACGGCAAGCAAGGTACTGCTGATTTTGGTGAACTTAGGCATAAAACTCCCATATCTCCCTGCGGTCTTGTCGCGAAGGCTTAAGCTTTGATCTGAAAACGTTAATTGAAATAGCTGTATATAATAAAGCATTTTCTAGAAAACCTCACCATTGTGAGAAATAAGGTATATTATGCGCAGTGTGTAATTAAAATCAAAGCTGTTGAACAGGAACTACCATTTATAGTTGTTGTAGGAAAGAAGAAATTTGCAGGACTTTCAATTAGTGTTAAAGAAAAACGTCTTGGAAATCGTCATGTTCCAAAATCATTTTATATGCGGGAAGATACTTTTCTCATACTAAAACAATTGGTTGGCTGAAGAAAACTTAAGTGGGTCTTTTGCTGTTTGCCTATGACAGCATTATTATAATTCTGTTATGTGATGTAAATGTAAATAATAGCTTTATTTGCACGATCAATGAGTGACGGTAAGTTATTTTCAGGATCTCAGAACCGCGTTTCGTGAAATTCTTTATTACTTAGACGCCATATTTGTTACCTTTTTCACTTCCGTTTAACTAGCGCCTATGGGAGTAAATTGCCATGCACAGAAGAACCCTTAAAAGCAGGCCAATTACGACTACTGTACGCAAGCTAGCTAATTTAAGATAGAATTCTATAAGAATTATCATAAAATTTTACGCAATGAAATCAAATTTGTCCTTCTTAAATGTAACAAGAATGCCGGTGCTTGATGTTTTTGTTTTTGTGTTTTTTTGTTTTTTTTGGGGGGGGTTTTTTTTTGTTTTATAACAAAAGATTTGTTGTCAAATGATGGTGAATAAAAATGCCCGGAGTGTACTCCCCATAGCATGCTATACGGGGAGGCTCCGAAAGGGGGCCTTTTGTAAGCTTTCAGTATATTAGAGAGTAGGGAAAATTGCCATTTTAGTATACGTGAGGGTCACAAAATCAGCTGCAAAGTGGAAGAAATGTGGCTAAAGCAAATTGTATCAAAGGATGCCACGTTTTGGCAGAAATGACCACGCAATAACCTAGCTATATGGAAGGGTCACCATTTTGGTAAAATTAGTATATGAAAGGGCAATGGGTTGAACCTTTGGACGGAGCCTCCCTGTATAAACCTTCATTGAGTATCCCCCCGGGTAAAAATGCAACCGAATTTGCTGTTTCAACCTCTTTTAGCCTCATGTGAGCAGGCCGCTGTGGGATTAGCTGATGGATACATTTTAGACAGCCAGTTAACTGCATCCTCTGAGCTAAATGCCAACACACCAGCCAAGAATGGTCGACTAAACTACACAGCCGGGTCATCATGGTGTGCGGCTACAAACGACAGTAATCCATATCTACAGATTGATCTACAGACACTGCATATCATCTGTGCTGTGTCCATGCAGGGGAATTCCCAAACAGATGACCGGGTGGAGACTTACACCCTACAGACATCCACAGATGGGACAACTTGGACAAACTATAAAGAAAATGGAGAAACTGGCAAAAAGGTATTTTATAAACAAATATACTGGTTGCACAAACAGAAAATCATACATCAACAATTTTTTTTATAAATGTCGTAATGCAAATGTTGAGTTATCCACATACTTCCAAATGTAAAACACGATAAACTAATATATCTTAAAGAAGACAAACTCTTTTCAGCTCCTTCTGGTGGGACCCCTATTGAAAAGTAGTCTAGACAACTTTGTTTATGGCATACCACAGGACAACGGCAAATGAAGGTAGTCTTTGCAACAGTGTTAGAGAATAACGATTTTCCAGTTGCCACCTGTCTCTTACACAGAAGTGGCTACTTTCTTTGTTTCGATTTGATGAAAAATGTAACCTGCGATCAGGCCGAATTTTAGCATCGCTCTCATATTCTCTTACGTGGGTCGCTCGCTAAAATAGGGCCTGATACAATCTCTCACAAGAGTTCGTGTCGGCGGCCAAATTTTGGCCGCGGGAATCTCGCAATCTGATTGGTCCTTTAACAATAGAGCTGTCAACGGAAGTAAATTGTCTACGAGACTTGCTCACAATTTTAAATCCGACCGCCATGGCCAAGGAACAAGTCTGCCGAGGTAAACGTGTCGCTCAAAGATATTCTCGTCGTTCTAGGAGAATTGTCATCATTTCTTTCTCTCCTGAGAATGGCGTCCGGTTTGACGCAAGCTGTCTCTCACTCGGAGCAGAGAAGTACAGCAACAGTGAAGTATGTATCCCGTTTTATCACACCGTGTCTCCAAATTTTCATTTGAAGGCTTTCAGCTAGTATTGAAAATATAAGCAGAGTAGTGGTTGTTTCCGCGTTTTACGAAACAAAACGAACAGCAAGTATCTTTCGCCAAGAGTGATCAACAAGTCAACCGATAATTCCGTCAACTTAACGATAAGCTGATGTTTAGTGAGAGCCGCACTCAGCGAGATGCCGTATTTATTTTTACTAAGTAATTAAGACTTTCAGTTTATTCATTCAGTGTTACACTTGTAATAATGTCGTTTTAATGATCTCTGACATTGATATCAAAGGATCTGACTAGGCTTATAATAAATGTTCTTCGTTTTAAAATTCGCTGCTGTTTAGAGATGAAATTCGCTGGTAATCTCAAATATTTATCACTTCTGGAACTAAATTAAATTACAAAACACTCGGTTTATAAACGGTTTTATTGATATCTTTTTTCGAAACTGAAGATATTTCTCTTAATTTCCCAAGGTATTTTACGCAGAAAATCGGTGACAAATGCGTAGAGAATATTTCCGGATACCACCTGAAATGAGAAAGGATTCAAACATGCAGCATATTTTGGTACATGACAACCTCGTTGTGTTCTGAATTTTCATTCAGTTTCAGCTCAGACAGAGCAACTATGTACAAGACCGGAGCGCGTACCTTCAAGTTGTAAATTTGAACGCTAGTGCCAAGATTTATCGTAGCCTGTGATTTTCTTATTTTTGCCGACATTTGAGGACTTTTTGCGAATGCCATTACATACACATATGGGAAATTTGCATACCGAGGAGCGTGCAAGCAAAACAAATTTTGATTGGCCGTTTTGTTGAATGTCAATCAATCAAAAAAGTGGGCGGCAGACGTTCCGTAGAAGAATTGTATCAGGCCCTATTTTTCGTTTCGCCCTTCCCGCCGGAATGTTTCACCGAGCGAAACGAAAATAGAGCCTGATCGCAGGTTATGAAAAATGTCAACCGAACAGTACAAAACGATTGTCATAACTCATGATCACTTACAGCCATTTGATGTAGAGAACAAAAACCCATAGCATAACCAAGGAGTAAACTCTTATCTATACCTTTTTGTTTATTTATCCCGCTTGTTTTGGAACTTCTTTTCAATGAAAAATTATAAAATGCTAACAAAGAAAGCCGAAAATTATTCCACATGTTTTAGGGTAAAATCCAAGATGCAAGCCAACTTGGCCGCTATCTTAGATAGCGCCACATGCCCCAGCGTACTATCCCGGTTAACCTTTTCTTGTAGATGTCAGTCATGAACAAACTCTTGAAGGTAAAACTGCTTTGAATAATTTTGTAACACAGCAAAAACAAGTAGAGGTTCCATACACTCCCTCTTGTACTACGGTGGGGGTATGATTTAGTTGTTTTGGCTCGATCCTGATTTTGACAGCGGTACGTCCACGAGTGGGCTATGACGAGACATGACATCGTGAACAGACCATGAAGAATTTCGATGATGTCACGATTTTTTTCCAAACTTACAAGAGTTTGAAATAAGCGCAGAGACTTTTTGCAACCTTGGCTTAATAGGAACTGATGTGCTACCCATTAAAATGGTTTAATTTTGATTTTTTCTTCTTATTATTATTCCACTGTTATACTCTTATTTTTTCAGATTGCAACATTATATTAGAGGAGATGTCATTAATCCACTGCTATTAAAGGGTCTTAAAGGCTTCTACTGTTAAGAAAGGATTTCTAACCATAACTCTATAACTTTGTGCATATATTAACTATATTACTTTCAGATCTTCAATGGAAACTACGACCAGAACTCAATTGTAAAGCACATTTTATACAGTGGAATTGTTGCTAGATACTTGCGCTTTGTTGTGGGAATCAAACAGGGCGGCGCTTGTTTACGGGTAGAAGTATTTGGAGAACCAAGGAACAAAGGTTAGCAATTTATTGTAATGTCCTTGACCAGGAGCCATAATTTCTGCCTTGACGCTTTCTAACACTGGACCAGTTTTATAGTTTATATCTTTTGTCTTATTTATTTAACTAATTCATTTAATTGGGTTTTGTTTACAGTGCGGCGGACGCGATTAATTTTGTTCTGTTCAAGGAGGGGAAGGGTGTGAATCCCCATAAGGTTTTTCTTGAAATTTTCCAAGACAAATTATCATCTACACCTGCCGTTTTCAGTAGCTGTGTGCACATCCCTTCGACACATTTTGACACAAGTTTGGGTGAGAATCGGTTGCTATGGTTACGAGATATGACGTCATACCTATCAGGTGGTCAAAGCCATTTTTGAAGAAAAATCCTTGTTAATTACCCTTTTTTAGGTGAAAAAAGCACAAAATGTTGGCAAAAAGCAACAAAATGTTTAAGTACGTCGTATTCAAATATTTACAATTTCCTCCGGTTTTTTTTTTAACTGACAAACATAACAGCAATAATTGGTAAAATCCAATTAATAATTGGTAAAATCCAAGATGGCGGCCTTATTGGATGACGTCACATGCCCCCCAGGAGCGAAGCAGCTCATAATATAAACCTCATCTTGTGGAACACATCACGGGCTTTCCATAACGAAGACTCAAGGGGGAGTTTCCATCTCCCCTCCCTTGTGCCACGGTGGAGGTTTGACTTTGCTTTCGTACGTCCGAGAGTTAAAATTTCGCACTCTTATTTATCCAAGGAAATATTGCCCTTTTCAAGCCCACCGCTCAGTCAAGCACATTAGTAGTGAATAATCAGTCCTTAAGGTCAAGCTATGCAGTGGACGGAGGAAAGGTAACACATTACAGCCACTGTACACACACTGATGACAATACAAAGACAAATCCATGGTGGAGAGTGGACCTGGGGCGAGTGGAGCGTGTGGCTGAAGTGTACATACTCAACAGAGGAGACTGCTGTGGCACTGCTTTAGATGGAGCTGAGATAAGAGTGGGTAAGTGGCAATGTCTATTCAGTTAAGATTATTACACTGAACGTATTTCAAAGTAGAATCCAAAAGCTTACTTGTCGAAATAAGAATGATTTTCGATACGCTACTATAGTTGGATGGATAGAGGACTAATTGCCGAAATTTTGTAACATGTTTAATTTAATATTAACGTTTTAATTCCTTTTTTTTAAAGATGGATATATGACGTAAATCATACGTGAACCGCGGATGTAGCAGATGAAATGATAAATGCGATCCTCGCAGTTAAATGAATTCAACTGCAGTTAAAAAATCAAACCTGAAAAAATTCAGGGTTGAGCAGGATTCAAACCGTAACCTTTGTTGTTAACATTTTGAATTACTTTTAGACTTAGACTAAGACTAAAACTAAGACTTTATTTGAAGTGGTCAGTATTCTTAAAATAAAGAGCAAGTGCTACTGAGTATGATATGAGAGAGGACATTTTGATTTTCAATCACTTAACAAATTCGAGATTTCTGAAGTTGAGAAATTATTAACGTTTGTGCTATATTTAACTGAACTTTTAAATTAATCACCTCGTAAATGTTTCACCACACGCAAACAACCTCGAGGCGCAGGTCAGTTGCCAAACCAAATGCTTAAAAATATTGTGTCAAACTTGGAAACTGTTACCAAATATGGTTTCTCCCGGGAACAAAAGCCGCGCATGCGAATCTGGAAAGTGTAGGAGGCATCGAGAATCACACGAGGTTTAGACCCTTTGGTTTCACAGCGGTCGAACGTATGACGCGTGAGCAGTTCCTGCCACAATTTTACAAAGAAAAATACACGCAAATGTGGAAAGCTTCACTTAAACCACGAAACTTAACGCCGTTTGTTAGAAAAGGGTAATATTATTGCTGATGGTAGAGAGCAGAGTTTAGGCTAAAAGAGGTCGACCAAAAAAAGAAAACGTAGACTTTGCCAAGTCAATTTGAAGCTACGATACGGTAATTAACGGTCCAAAGCTTATGCGTAACTTTTAAAGCTAAAATAAAGGAGACATTCGGAGTCGTGTGGTCGGAATCGCCGAGAACTGTAGAAATTACTCAAGAATTACTGTCATTGATTCTGTAGATCTTTTGCAAGTTGTGTGCAGTGCCTGTTGCCGAAAGATTCAAAATCTATGTGATCTCTATGACTTGATATCAAAACGTTTTATAGCAGAGCAACAAAATAACTCGTCGGAAAACTTGTCAGGAGGTCTTAAAAGAAAATTCTTGGCGGTTTTGTCGCCTGCGACGCACAGTAGTCCACCGAATCGGAACTGAAACATCAAGAACACGATCGCCAAAAAAAGAAAGGAGCGAACCAAGTTCTTGGATTTGACGACGGTAAACAAGCAGGAGAATTTTAGCGAGTGGTGTATTCCAAATTGCTGTCAAAATGTAACATTGATGATAGATACACGTCGTAAGGTTCAGCCGTGAAAGCTGTCATTGCGTATCCAAATAGAGAAGTTTCGGTAAAAAGTACTTTCGATCAAATAATTACAAACAGACAAATTCAGAGATTCTATTTCCATTATCTCATCTTTTATAATGCTCGTTAGCGAGCTGTTGACCAAAACACATGCAGATCTTGTTTACCATTGTTTCGCGTCCTCGCAAGCAACACGAGCAACTGGAAGACTTAACTTTTACCGAATCCCGTTGGCAAAACAGCGAGTAAGTCTTTTCCTTGATATTGCTCCTATATGGCTTTCCTTTGTTCCGATTTTAAGGTAAATTTTGTTCTACTTCCTTCCAGCAAAGTCAGCGTTTCGCTCAACACCTGCCAAAAGCAATCTTCCCTCATCTCGTACGCCATATTGAATGTTAATTAAGAATCACGAATTAGGAGTACTTAAATAACATAAATTAATTGTGTCCAATCAGAGCGTTTGGTTGAGCCCTTGATTGACATATAATTCATTCTGACCAATCACGATTTTTGCAATCGCCTGGCGAAAGTAAAATATTGCTGAAACAATGGCCTGGTAGCAGCCGCACCCTTTCCTTCTTCTCTCTTCCTCGTTGCTCGCGCTTCGCGCTCGCGAATGATTATTCCCCTTTCTCCTCCCCTTTCCGCGCCTGCCACGCAGGCTAGACTAATAACAGATATCCTTTTTCATGTTTTGGGGTCAAATTTGATGACTACAAGGATGAAACAACCAATGAGAGCGCAAAACAAATATACCTTTAAGGGCAAATTCGCGAGGATAGGATCACAATCTGTCTAGCTTATAACAAGGCATAACAACTACTGTTTTGTGTACTCTCTGTTTCATTGTCAAGGAAATTCAACGGCAAATGGAGGAAGAACCAATGACCTCTGTGCAGCTAACATACGTATCTCACAAGGAGGTGCAAAAAAATTTTTCTGTAAACCGACAGCATATGGTAGATATGTTTATGTGCGAATACAAGGCAGTGGCAAATATCTTATGCTTTGTGAGGTGGAAGTTTATTCTCATTGGTATTCTTCAAGTAAGTGGTTTTCTTTCATAACATTTATTTAGTTATTAATATTTAATTATTTGAAAACATTTACATCATATTTATTGAACTGCTTCTGTGGCAATATCAAATTTCTTTCAAGAAATCTTCATTGTTTGGCCTGTCTTGATGCTGTTATGGCAGTCATTAAATGAGCCCCTGTGTTTTACGCTGACCTCTATGCACCTAAAACATAAATAAAAGGTTAATTCTGAAATGGAATGGATCGATACCTGTTTCGGTAATGAGAAAATATCAGAATATCAGGCTTGCTTGACAGCACGTGTAAATCGCAAAATAAATGTGGTTCATGGCCATTGTAAGCTGTTGTTGTGTCATGAAACTTACACGTAAATCAAAAATTCCATACGATGTAAAACGTGTTCCAGCCAAAAATATTACACGTAAATGTTCTGTAATAGTTAACAGATATCTTTAACATCTTTTCCTAGATTTAGCCCTCAACCAGCCTGCTAGCCAGATTTCTACTACTCATGGAGGAGTAGCTTCACGAGCAGTGGATGGAAAAATTACAACACACTATTCTCAGGGCAGCTGTACACATACAGTTTATGCAAATAACGCTTGGTGGAGAGTGGATCTTGGATTGTCTCTTCCTGTGGCTGAAGTCGTTATTGTTAACAGAGCTTGTTCCCAAGAGTGTGCAGGTTTCTTGTCAGCATTTGAAATCAGAATAGGTAAGATACTAGTGACGATGAAAGCAAAACGTAATAGTTGCAATGTTTTGTTCCCAAAATTAAGACAACTGCACAGTCGACTTTTAGGAGTGAATTACATTGTAAATTGCATTTTAAAATAATTATGTATTCTGGACACAATGCAACTATTTGAGTTGGCTTTCACAAATGCTGCTCAAATTCTGGAATGAAAAGGACCATTGTTTGGTGTTACTTTTCCTAAAACAATGTATGCACCCACTTTCCCACATGCCCATAGCCTGATAATTGGTGCCATTCTCTTCTCAAACTCATTAATAATTCATAAAGAGAAAACAAAGGAAATCACTACCGTGAAGGTGGTTAGGATACCGGATCTTATTGGCATAAAATATTGCGAACGTTTGCTTTGAATTTCTCCAAGAATTGTCGTGAATGGTTGGAGAGGCTATATCAAAAACTCGAAAAGTGTTTCATCCGGTATCCAAACACCTCGAAGTCGGTTAAAAAACTCGTCTGCACTTAGTTTTTTCAACCCACTTCTTGGTGTCTAGATATCCTGGTGAAACACTCTTTCTCGTGTTTGATATATTACTTCAATTGTAGTTCTTAGTGTCCTATTTCCAACTTGTATCATCTGATGAGTTCACAGCACAGAGGTGATCTTGTTCATGCGGCTTTAATGATGTCCGTTGACACTGTTTTATTAAGTTAAATCGTTCCGTTGCCAAATGCAGTGTATTAGGGAATAAAACCGGAATCAAATCGCAGTCAGCGGGACTGGAAGCGTGAATGCAGTTTGCTGCTACCTAAACAGTGCTAAAGAATATTGCTAAATTTACAAACAAAATGCGTGCAAGTGCAAGATCTATCCAAAATCTATCCTTCATTGCGCGGGCACTGTGACTGCAGAAATAGAACCTGTAAAAACTACGAACACTCACGAGGAACTGCTATGAAAAATCACTTGTTACATGTAAAGGTATGTAACATACGCAGCACTACTGAGAAGGCTTTTAATTACATTTTAATTTGTTTTATTGTTTAAGTGCAGCGTTTACTGCACTATTACTGACTTACTGATGGAATATACTGGTCTGTCCGTTAAGGCAAGATGTTTCAATATGTAAACTTTAGGTATGCACGCGCGTGACTGATAAACTTTGATGCCTGAGCAGCTACATTAGACAGAAATACAGATTTTTTTTAAATAAACTTCTAAGTAATTTTTGTGTATTTATTCTTTATTTTTCTTTTCTTTTCTTTTTTGTTTGTTTGTTTGCGGATCAAAGCAAATCGTGACTCTTATGGATTTAAACTTCATGAGTGTTGTTTTTTTTTTTGAAACTCGATTTGCCGGGAACAAGAAACCGAGGAGAATAAGATTTGTTTCAGCGAATGTATAGCCACTACAAAAATCTGACCAATCAGAAGCGCCTGTTCCCACATGCCAAAACCAAACATGAATCGAAGCTTGAAATTATTCACGACAGACTCGATTTCATTCTTTTAGCTGGTTCCGACGTATGTCACATGTTTTTGATTGAGATCAGTATCAACAAACTAAATAAGCTCAACAAACATGAGACAGAATCGACGAATTGTGGAACGTTTGGGATTCTTTTTCACCCCACCTATTTTGAGGGTGTGAATGTTGCACAGCCTGAATTAAAAGCACGGTGTAACGTTAAGAGGTGCGTTCTCTACTCCAACAGCTTAAAAGGAATGATGTTGTGAGGGAATTAGGCTGAGATTTTGTGGTAAGAACCTTTTTTGCGTGTTGATGGAAAATAAAATACAATAAAATCACATCATGTATTTCAATGAACGTTATTTACCAGCGAAAAGTATGGTAAATTCTTTCCTTTCTCTAACAAATCTACCTGTAAAGCGATGAAGCACGTACGCAGTGTGACACGATGCAGATACCACACAGTTCTATTTCATAGTTCAATTATTGGTCACATCGGTGTCACTTAACTGAAATACTCTGTAATCTAAGAATGTGCACAAGAATATTTTCAGCCTTTTCAGCCTTAATACGGCGGAAAAATAAGCCTGGACATGAAAAATACACATTTGTATATATCAAAAAAGGATTGTAGTCTTTTATTCGAGGCTCCCTTTATCCATCTAGACGGTTCCGTCTCTGGCGGTCATACTAGACGCAGAACTGCCTTAACCCATTATCTGAGCGGAACGGCCAGTTTTCTTAAAAGGTTGGAATATATGCACATTAAATTCGTTTTCTTTCCGCATAAAGGTAACAGCGACCAAACCGGAGGCCAAAGTAACCCAAGCTGTGGAGGTATTCATAGCATGAACTCTGGAGAAAGAAAGTCTTTTTATTGTGATCCTACACTTGTTGGCCAGTACGTCTTCATTCGGATTCCAGGCAACAGCAAAATCCTGACGATTTGTGAGGTGGAAGTGTATTCTACGAAACGAACTGCCAACAATGTCAGAGGTAGTTAAATTAATCCCAAATTTTACTCTTTGTAGAAAAAAAAGGTTTCAGATTACATTCAACAGTGTTGATGTTGTTCTGTTTTTTTTTTGTTTCGCTTACTCTCTCCTTCAAGTATACATTTACTCATTGTTAGTGTCGCTTGAGGGGGAACATTAAATATCTTTGCGTTAATCTGTGATTACACCCAGGAAAGGTAAAAATATTCCTTGTTGTCTTAGAAGGAAATAAAACGTGGAAAAATAAGCACTTCAGAGTAACGAATTAGGAGACGTGCATTGAAAGCGTCGCTGAAGCTGCTTGGTTCTCCATGGTTTTTCCTGACTAATGAGAGCTTATTAGCATCATTTTTCTTTTTTATGTGCGAAATGTAATGTAACGACAATTAGCCACTGTTACTTACCCATGTTAGATTGGTTTTTGAAACTGCAAACGTACGCTGTATGACTTACTGGCATAATGTAACTAGTCTTCTGTCAAGTTCTAAGGATCATGGTGGAAATTGACAGGAATGCTAAGTTGCATTGCTTGTGGAATTCTCTCCTCAGCGGTAAACAAAATATTGCCCTACAGAATCGAAAACACGTTGTTTCTTCCACCTCGTAAACTTGACGGAGGGTCTATTCTCCTCCTTGCAGCGGGCCCGTATGTTTTGGAACGACAAAACTTTTCAGTAGGCAGTGCTAATTTTAAAGGAAATTAGTCTTAATCGTAATGCTGCATTTTAGTTTGCTACGTCTTGATGGTGGAAATTGACAGGGACGCTAGGTTGTATTGCTTGTGGGTTTCATCCCATGGCTTTGCTGTTGCAGGAATAAATGACAGATGACAGGGATTTCAAATTATTTATTCTACGCCCTCTGCGCCCCACGAGCTCCTCCCAATGTGATTCCCTTTGGTTTATGTAAGCCCCCAGCATTATTTAATAAACTGATGAATTCGGTACTTGGCATGTGGCGACTATTTTTCTAAGTGTCATAACAAAAAGTAACGTACTGACAACTTTTGGAGCTTTAAGGGACCATGTGCATTTTTAACATCAGTTTAAAAAGCCAAATTACATTGTAAATATCTGCATTAATTAAAAACTAAGAAGGAATTACAGTCCAGATTTGTTCAAAAAACTAATATTTATACCAATGCACTAAAACTGTTATTTGAAAAAACTGTACTTAGACCTGGGTGGAAAGGAAGAAAATAGATTGAATTTTAAAAAGTTGTTTCAGTTCTTTCACATTCGATACTTTTGCCTCGGAGCAACATCGTTTTTACCTAAATTTCGTGAATTTAACTGGTTATGTTTCTCAAGATGCTCTGGCAACACTTTGTGCGTGACGCAGCCATACCAGTCCAGTTTTGGAGTACGTTCGGGTAACCTCATTAATTGGATACTATAACATGTACTGTATTATATTTGTATTGTGCATTTTACAACATTTTTCATCCAACAGTTTTGCTAAAAGCTGGCAATTGAAACTGAAAACAATTACTTAGCTTTTCTTTTTTAAATTAATTTTAGCATGTGCACTAGACCCAGTTGGCATTTCAAACAGTTCAGCAATTCCTGACCAGAGATTTACAGCTTCTTCGCTTCGAAGCGGCGGTATCCCTTCCAATGGGCGCCTGAAAGGAGGCAGTGCCTGGATTCCTGACAGCAACAGCAATAGTAATGACTACCTGGAGATTGATCTGGGATCTGTTTATTTTGTTTGTGGTGTAGCCACACAGGGAAATCCTAATGCAGATGACTGGACAAAAACTTACAAAATAGAAACGTCTCTAGACAATGTAAACTGGACAATGTACGCTGAGGATAACGTAGAAAAGGTACATGTACATTTGTGTTAGCTGTTTTTTATGTTAAAGCTGCACGCCCAGGGGGGGTTAATCTTGTACAACACAGCCAAGTATAATTTTGTTGAATCAATGATGTTAGATTGTTAAGCATCACAGCCATCAGGCAAGGCTACCGCTGTATTCTCATTTTTGAACGGTTAAATCAAAGTTTGTCTTGAGTCAAAATAAAAACTAAGTTGGACCAACAGTTTCCTCAGGAGCGAAGGAAGAAAGAGTAAAAAATGAAGATGGCGATTTTTTTTATCTCTTCAAACTCCAATCTGCACAAACTTCACCTCTGAAGCGGTTCTTTTTTAAAATACGAAAAAACGTTGTGATTAGTTTGTTTCACGGTTATTGCTTCGAAGTAACTTCAATTACAATCCCGTTTGTTTCCTTAGACCTTTACTGGCAATAATGACCAGACCAGCATTGTCAGAAGTGAACTCTACCAACCACTCGCTGCTAAATTTATTCGTTTCTATCCTGTTTCATACAACAAAAATAAAGCATTACGAGTGGAGGTTTATGGATCCATGCAAGGTAGGGTTAATCGTAAACTTATTTATTGACAGAAACGTTGAGGTTTTCAGCAGTTCCGTTATTTTTAAGCGGTGTTTACATTTGGGAATTACTAGAAACGCATCAATAATAACGTTACTTTAGGTACGTGTTACTTTCGGGGAGCTGTTATTTTCGGAATTCTACGATAATCCTGATCACCTATTAGTTTAAGAAATCGCAAATGTAGTTTGCATACGTTATTACTTATTATTTTGTGTGTTTCGTAACAGTTGTTAACTTGTTTTAATTCGCTTTGATTTAATATTGTAACAGATGTATAAAGACAGCTTTTAAGCTTTTTTAGATTGGATTGCTTAAAAAAATACGTTCCTGCAGCAACCTGATCAAGCTACAATTATAGACTGCCCTTTCGTTTTGTTTTTTTTTTTTTTTTTGATTATCATGCTGTTTTGCATTAAGACTCGAGCTCTTCAGTCACGTCAACTCATTAACCACATAGATCATGAAGTCAGCAAAAAAAACAAGAACTGGAGTTTTATTCACTGAGCTTGCTGCTTGAGATACGTTCATTTTTATCATACCTTTTGTTTTTTTTTTTAGGTTGCTTGTCATCAATGTTGAATGAAAGAGGGCTTGCGCGTAATTTTAGAATGACAGCATCTTCAGAACTTGATAGCAGGCATCTAGCTGGTTATAGTCGTCTTTATGGGATCACATCATGGTGTAGCAAGTCATCACCAGCCCCACAATATTTAGAAGCTGATTTCAGAAAAGTGATAACAGTCACCGGTATAGCTACTCAGGGGGGTAGTGTGGAGGACAAGTGGGTGACACGCTATACAATCAGCTATGGATACGATAAACAAACATGGTTCAATTATGCTGGCGGGCAGGTAAAGCTATTGCACAGACTCAGGAAGTGGCGATAAACTGTAATAACTTATACTTAAGATAACCGTCAAAAGAATTTGTTTACCCAAATCCAGAAGTGCTGTACAAAATAGTATTTGGAAATACAAAAAGTAAGTACATTTCGCCAAGTTGTAAAGCCATAAAAACTGAGCTTACTGCAAAATGGTGACATTTTCAGAAATATTCATGAAGTGCATTGGCGAAAAAGAAACTTGCTTTTGCGATTGTTAGAGGATGGTCCATCTTACCACATATATTTGGAGTAAGCTGTGCGAGAACAAAAGCATCAATTTGGAGGAAACTCAGATTGTTCAGATGATGAATAACAACAAAATATTACATTCCTTCGTTTCAGCAATTGGCTGGAAACAGCAACAAAGCTACAGTTGTTGTCAGGTGGCTCTCTACACCTTTTGCCGCCCAGTACGTTAGAATTATCCCAAAGACGTACAAGAATGGAATGTGTATGAGAGTGGACCTATTTGCCTGTGAAGATTGTAAGTACTGTGCGTTTAAAAGCAAAGCCCGTTTTTTTGATTTTTAGGTTACAGTAGTTGCTTTGAATAGATATGTTTTGTGTTTACTTTGGACACTTGGTTGTTGAACAGGTTGCCTATATCACGTGATAAGCTTTGACAAAAGAGGAACGGATGCTAATCCTGTCTTGGAGGCCTTCTGTCGGGTGGTGTTCCTGTGTCCTTGAGCTATCTTATGGTTCATTGTTGTGTTTCGTTTTCAGTTCAAGTCCCCTTCCTTTTCGTCAGTAAACTTAAAGACGTCTCTTTGCCAGCTTCACCAAACACATCTGCCAAACTAAACTGCATTGCAAAGTTCAGTCCCCAGCGACCCCCAGCATATAAATGGAGTAAGGATGGGACAGTGTTATCTGGGACAAGCTCTTCAATTACGATAACATACAGCAGTGCAACCGACGTTTACAATAACTATCGTTGTACCAGGAATAGTATATCATCGCGTGAAGTTCATTGCAGCGCAACCTACAAATGTTCTGCGTCACTTCCTGGCCTACGCCTCAAGGGTAAAACGAAAGGAAATGTTAATGTCACTTTAAGTAAGTAAGCGTGCTCTTCAAAAGAAGGTTTAGGTATTTACTGGCCATACTCAAGGTGCAAAGTGCGCTATTTACTTCTTATTAACCGAGCGCGAGGGCCGTACTGGTAGAATATTGCCCGAGGTCTTTCTGGTACGGATCGAGCGAAGCGAGGTCCGTACAAGAAAGACTGAGGGCAATATTCTCCCAATACGGCCCCGAGCTAGTGAGAGTTATAAGAAGTTTATTATATGGATGTGTCTAGCACTTAAGTACTTAAATAGCGAGCTGTGGCAGATTGGGATGAATGAAACAGTTGACCGGAAAGCATTCAAAACTCAGCAGTTTTACTTCACACAAAAAATTATATCGCACAAGAAAAAGTAGAAATCTTTTCTATATTCCCGCTTTACCTGCCGGGAATTAACATAGCTCATAATCCTCGTGGGCATTACGGGAAAATCCGCCCCTGGGTATTGGCCAATCTCTACGCGCGCTATATATTTACAAGTTCTGGCCATATAATAAGAAGCAATAAGATTCATCAACATATAACGCTCGCCATTATTAATAAGTAATTACATTCACCACATTCAGTTTAGTATATGGGATTTTTAAGTTTAGACTGTGTTCCCTCGATGGTGAAAGTTATGACTTAAGACAACGTAGGTTTAAAACTTGGCTTTGCAATATGCACTTGACGGTTTGTTTGCATTGTATGCTGTGCCATATTAAGAGGTAAGTAAATACAGTCGCATGTCGGCTCTTTTGTGTGGCTTAGCCGGTTCGTTATATGATAGACTGCGAGTAGTCTCTAATTTTGGCGATAGCGATCGTGGGGCGGGCGAAAATACACACACGCGTGCGCGAAATTCGTCTCTCCGGAATTTCTCGCGCGCGTGTGTGTATTTTCGTCCTCCCCACGATCGCTATCGCCAAAATCAGAGACTACTCGCAGTCTATTATATGAAAGCCACATTGTTTTCATTTTTTCAGCCTACTGATGCGATCTTCTAATAATTATAAAGGGATTCTGTAATAAAAGCCATTGAGAACTACTTTACTCCAATGCTGTCGTTTTTCGTTGTTTTTTGAGTAGAAATTAAAATGATCTAGATAAAAGCAGACAAACTAATATTTTTTAAAAATGAACAACTACATTCAATTTGACACAAGACATGTTTCGATCGTTCAACGATCATCATCAGTTGTGAGTTCGCTTACAATTGCGGTTTGAATTTATACAAGCAATGGAGTAACATTTCAAACGTGATACATTTGAAAGTTAACGTACAACATTTAGACTGCAGCTAATTTTAAAAGGGGTTGTCCACATCCGCTGGGAAAACCCCACGTTAAATAAGCAGCTCAACCTTACTGACTTAACTCTTTCGTTCTAATATTATGTTATTTTTCTTATACATTATTATCGTGTTATTCAATTTTATTTATATAATTTTGTGTAATATTGTAATTTACTTTGTTAATTATACTGTTTTCTTTGCCATGTATTTAGACTCGCGCGCACAACAGTTGTTCTATGTCTCGCGCATCTAAATGTTGTACATTAACTTTGAAATGTATCACGTTTGAAATGTTACGCCATTGCTTGTATCAATTCAAACCGCAATTGTAAGCGAACTCACAACTGATGATGATCGTTAAACAATCGAAACAGGTCTTATATCAAACTGAAAGTAGTTTTTCATTATTTAAAAATATTGGAAATTAAAATGTCCTGAACATTTATACATTCTGTACTAAAACGTTCTAGATTAAGGCTTTAAAAAAGCCCTAGCCTTAGTGACCAATATAATTCTTTAACCTTTTTTTTTCCAGAGGTGCCGGGACAGCCAGCTCTACAGGTTAAACAAAGTGACGTCAAAGCGAGATCAACAACAGTGACATGGTCTTACTCTCCAGGATTAGATGAAACACCCATAGATTCCTTTTATCTTCATTATCAAAACAGATCTTTTAACGATGTCATCGCCCTATCGGGTACCATTAAAACTAAAGAGTTAATTCACCTCAAGCCTTACACGTCTTACAGCGTCAGATTGATAGCCGAGAGTTCCTTGGGAGAAGGGGTTTGGAGCAATCTTGTGACCTTTACTACCTCGACTGCTGGTATGTGATGGTAGCAATAAGAATGCTAAATGTTGATACCGATGCAGCATTTTTTCGTGTATTCAATAACTAAAACTTGCCTATTTCGCTCAGGCCCTTGGTGTTTTTTGTGTTAATACGAAACTCAAATACTTGATATGCTCACGAAAGACTTCACTTGCAAATACTTACAACAATCGTTATTTGCAGAGTACATTACTTACAAATACTTATCTTACATACAGATGTTTTTTTCCTTATAAACGTCCCATTATGGTGTATGGTTTTTAGCCTTCACAGTTTTGGCCTTACATTTAGTTGTGTCTTTCATTCGGGAATTGTTAGTCATGCGTGAATTTGTTTTTTTTTAGTGTATTTTAGACTTCTTCAGTAAAAGAAACTGTAATATCGTCCCTGTGTTTACCCGAGACTTGTTCATTTGAGTCTAGCTTAAGGTTTCTTTTAGATAACCCTGACAACCTGAGAAGTCGACATGTTATTTTACCAATCGTCCTCTTTGGTAAATATATGGAGAATTATGTCATGATGTACATACACCGACTACAAAGTTAAGCATATGCTCAAAAGAGTTACAGGGGCCTAAAAAATGGCGCAGTGGTGAGAACACTTCTCTCCCACCAAAGTGGCCCGGGTTCGAGTCCCGGACTTGGCGTCAGATGTGGGTTGAGTTTGTTGTTGGTTCTAAATGTCCTTGCTCCAAGAGGTTCTTCTCCAGGTACTCCGGTTTTCCCCTCTCCTCAAAAACCAACATTTCTAAATTCCAATTCGATCTGGACACAGTGGACGAAGAGCCGCCTTGTGGATGTGCCACTGCTAATTCCCATTTATTATTTTATTTTATTTATCTTATTCTTCTTTCAGAACCAAGCATTGCTCCACAAAACGTAGCAGCGAAAAGGATCAACGAGACAGTATATAGAATAAGCTGGGATCCTCTCCCTAGAAAAATGAGTAATGGTGAAGTGATAGCTTATGAAGTGAAGCAGATCAGAGTTTCTAGTTCACGCGTTGTACTTCAAAACTCAACAGACACGTTAACAATTTTATCTGGTTTCAGTTCATGTTCTGAATACCGCGTTGAAGTTCGTGCTTACACTTCAGCTGGTCCGGGAGTCTATGGTAGCCTTCCCTCGCACATATTGACTTCAGGTATGTTGGGCCTGTTTAATAGGACTGCTGAATAGCTTTCGAATTCTTCCACACTTGCTCAAGGAATAGAAACATCTTGTACATGATGGGATGATGGGAGATGTTTTAAGTACCAGAGGAAATTGCTGCTGAACAGCTTTACTTCAAATGTCAACACTGGAGGTTTCTTCCGCCGACTCGATGGTTAGGATCAAATACCATTACCTAAAGTTTGAATGAAGGAAAGACAGCGTTACTTGAAACCAGTGTCTAACTATTTATTTGGCTGGTGTTTTGCGCGAACTAACGGCAGACCAAAGAGCCATGCTTAAAACAGGGGTTTAACAATAAATTGACAAATTGACAAGTAATTTAACAGGAAATTGACAAATAGACTTCCTGGAAGACGTTTCCAAACATTATCAGTGCAGTGTACAGGGAGAAACATACATACATAAAAAGAAAACAAAACAAAAAGGAAAAAATACTTCAGCAATTTTAGGAAACCAATTGATCAAAATACGTCATAGATGTCTTTGATTCAAAGTAATTTTTTTCAAAGTAATTTTTTCACCAACATAGAGCCAGCATCTAAAGAAACAAGTCCTTACTTGGGGGGGGGGGGGGGGGCGGGAGGGGAGGGATGGCGCAGTGATGATTCCCTAACTCGGTGTCATATGTGGGTTGAGTTTGTTGTTGGTTCTCGTCCTTGCTCCGAGAGGTTTTCCTCCGGGTACTCCGGTTCTCCCCTCTCGTCAAAAACCAACATGTCCAAATTCCATTTCGATCTTTGCGGAGGGTCACTGGTTTATCAGCTTTGCTTTTATGTGTGTACCCTCCGTTTAAATAAGGTTGATTTTTTTTGCGTATTATCATTCGTTTACCTTTGCGTGCGATTGT
>OZ034976.1:20755131-20962631 GCA_964030785.1 Siderastrea siderea | reverse complement strand
AAGTATTTGGTTGCATTTCATAGACCTAGAATTAAGGCAACATACGTACATTACCATAGTCGCATGTATTTGTTTAATCGTGTCTGCCACTGGGAGCTATGAATCCAGGAATGCAACAGGTTTTGTTTGCTGGACATTGCTTGATCTACTATATCTACTACAATTCTCGTGCTTTTCTTGCAGTACCAGTGGCACCTGTTGTTCATGAAACCGAAGATATCAGTACAATGGAAACAGCAGTTAACGTGACTGTATGGAATGCATTACAGAACAATGGACCCATAAGGTGGTAGCAGTAGTAGTAGTAGTAGTAGCAGCAGCAGCAGCAGCAGCAGCAGCAGCAGCAGCAGCAGCAGCAGCAGTAGTAGTAGTAGTAGTAGTAGTAGTAGTAGTAGTAGTAGTAGTAGTAGTAGTAGTAGTAGTAGTAGTAGTAGACTTAATTTAAGTGTCTGGGTATTTAGCTTTTGAAACTAATTGGGGACACTAATAAAGTACAAAAAGAATAAAGAAAATGTGGTATCTTTTCTCACAACTTCTAATGGCTAATTAACTTGGAAAGATTTGTATCTTAATTTCTGATTGTTTGGAGTGTGATTCCCATTTTTTTTTTTTGCTTGTTTTCGTTGGTCTACATTAGAAATTAACATTAATTAACTATTAAACTTCAATCATGCTGATGAATAGTATACCGAATTCTAAGTGAAAAACAACCTTTCATGCCATAGCTAGCCGTAAACACTTGGAAAACAATTTGAAAAACAACGTTATTCGTACAATCCAAGTTGATTGTTTTTTATTATTTTTTTACTCTAAATTGCGATTAAAATGAGCTCCAACTCGAATTGAGAACTCATAAAATGGTCGGTCCCAAACTGTTCCGGCATATGCCAGTAATAACTCTGGTTCTACGAAGTCAGTGTCACAATTTTGTAAACTTATTACGGGTCCCTTCACACTTGACTAACCAAGTTTAGTTCTGTCCAACAAAATACGTTTCTGATGTGTTTTTACCTTTGACAAAAATTAGCCGAGCTTCGAGGCAGGACGACGGTACTTTTGATAAAAAAAACCCAAAAGCTTTGAAAATATTTGGTAGGAATTAAAAACGCCATTAACAATTGCAAAACGCAAATTTTGAGCAAAACAAAACCAGTAAATAATAAATCGCTTTATGCAAACGGGCCCTTGATACTCCCCCTGAGGGACTTTTCAGGGACAATGAAAGAAATAATCTAAA
Source organism: Siderastrea siderea (assembly GCA_964030785.1). Taxonomy (NCBI): domain Eukaryota; kingdom Metazoa; phylum Cnidaria; class Anthozoa; order Scleractinia; family Rhizangiidae; genus Siderastrea; species Siderastrea siderea. The sequence goes on along the minus strand of OZ034976.1, from coordinate 20,961,394 downwards.
TAGACATAACAGCTTTAAGAACCTCAACAGGCGGGGAGGCAGACCAGTTGGTCCAACTCCAGCTAGTGCTTAGAGCGGGACTTGAACCCGGGACCTTCGGATTTCAAGTCCGGCGCCCTAACCACTCGGCCGCGCTGCCTCCCAGCGATGATATGAAATATCTTATTGGTCATTGTTATTTTCAGTCATTACCAAGTTTTGGTTCATCGAGTGAAGGATTGGAGTGATACGATCTCTGACTGGAAGAACTTTGGCCCAGATTTCTACATCACTGCTCAAATACCAGCTGATTCTGTGAATCCTTCAAAGGCTTTTGTTGTTGGAGATGGAAAAACTTACAGTGGTTATATCAACAAGAAGCTGTCAAGTGGACAGAAATACATGATCTATGCCAGGGGAATGAGTACCACGACTAGGGTATATAATGATCAATAATTACTGTTTCTTTGCAAAGATGTATGTAAACGTAGATTAATTAAAACAAGAATAGGCAATGAATTCTCTTATATCAGCTATTTACAAGTGAGCGTTATCACTGATTTTATTATTATTTCTTTAGAATTTTCAGTCAGTGATTGTATACTTGTTATCAGTACTATAAAACTTAGTAGTACAACACTAAATTTTGGTGTGCTCCATTGGTCGAAATCGATCACTTTACGCGATAGTGTCTCTCCTCCGCGGGCGCCTATCAGCGCATAGTGTCCCTTTTTGGCAATTTTCGCTCAAAATTTAGCGTTCTACAATAAAATAAAGAACAGTATAATAAAATAGAGTCCTTCTGTCTCAGGCCCTATGTGTGATCGGTTCCCTCGGAAATTTGTTGTTAAAACTCCATATATTTGTTATGGACATCAAATTTCCTCGGGCACCCTATCACACGATAGTGCCTTCGACAGAAGAACCCTCTATTGTTTTAATTTTTAGCTCAATATAACATGCTATCATAACACAAACATGACACAACACACACACAACTACTCATCATATAGCTGCTGCTTTGACAACCAAATACGAAAAAGTGACATAACATCTTGCAAAAAGAGAATATTGGATTTAATACGTATACGTAATTTACCACTGTGCTGTACATGTCTTCAGAAATACGTCTTCTTGCTAGCACCAACGAAATCACGCAGTTCAGAAAGACGGCAACACGTTTTAGTTTTGTGGAAGACATATTTCGGATGTTCAACATCCATCATCAGTTCTACAGAGTATAATTATATATAGCACAGCACAATTGTAACTCTCTATATATAAGAAAATTATAACAGAAGAGTGTTGTAAATGATGACTAATCACAGAAGACGAAAGAAAAAAAAGAAAAGAAAAAGTCAACACTTTTTTGTTATAATTTTCTTATACATACAGAGTTACAATTGGGCTGTGCTATGCTCTGTAGAACTGATGATGGATGTTGAACATCCGAAACATGTCTTCCACAAAACTAAAACGTGTTGTCGTCTTTCTGAACTGCGTGGTTTGTTACATTTGCTTTGAGTGGGCGGTTCATATGATGAAATTTCAAATGAATATTCAACTTTTGCAAAGTATCATGCTCAATAGTCCAAGCCAAGCTAAACTAATCTGGAAATTTCTTCTGATTTAATTTCGTCCATTCCTTTTTTCTAGAGGGCTTCTGGTGAAACACAATACTTGAATGGCATGGCAAGTCTTATCGCAAGGATTGACGTAAAGAAAGGTTAGAACTTCAAAGTCGTGGCTGTGTAAGCGTCAGACCTCTCACTAATAATACTAGCCGACATTGCCTAAATTGGTAGAATTGTATGTAGACCATCGCAGTAAAGGTGTTTCAACTTAAGCAGTTGAAAAGAAGAAACCTGGAAAAATTCAGGCTTGAACAGGAATCGAACCCATGACCTCTGCGATACCGGTGTAGCGCTCTACTAACCAACTGACCTATCAAGCCAACTAGGAGCTGGTCAGTAGAGAGTTCGTATTTATCCCATAGAGGGAGAATAAATGAACATTAATATATGAAATGATCATATATTTGAACTGCAGATAAAGATAGAAGCCTAAATTTTTTCACGTTTCTTCTTTTCAATTGCTTAAGTTGAAACACCTTCACTGCGATGGTCTGCATATAATTGTATCTTTATCCGCAGTTCAACTATATGATCATTTCATATACTAATGTTTTCGATTCAAGGTTGAAAAAAACTGAAAACCAATTTCAAAAGAATAGCCTTAGTCGTGGAAATAGCAGTCAATTAACACTATTCGTGCACTGTTCATATTTGGTAGGAATTAAAAACGCCATTAACAATTGCAAAACGCAAATTTTGAGCAAAACAAAACCAGTAAATAATAACTCGCTTTATGCAAACGGGCCCTTGATACTCCCCCTGAGGGACTTTTTAGGGACAATGAAAGAAATAATCTAAATAGACATAACAGCTTTAAGAACCCCAACAGGCGGGGAGGCAGACCAGTTGGTCCAACTCCAGCTAGTGCTTAGAGCGGGACTTGAACCCGGGACCTTCGGATTTCAAGTCCGGCGCCCTAACCACTCGGCCGCGCTGCCTCCCAACACTATTCGTGCACTGTTCATCTTGGATCAATCTTTTGCTCTACAGATAAACAGGGAACAGAATACGGGAGTGAAAAGCCTGTACAACCGTCACTATCTCGATTTTGATTGGCCACAAGCTCACTGCTAATTCCGAATGTCTCTACCCGTGAAGAAGTGACGCCATTTTTCAGAATAGTTTTTATGCACGCAAACAACTTTGTAAACTCACTTTTTAGCGTAATCTTTTCAAATAACTCCTTAAACTCTTGAACCAGCATTAATAATCATTCTCGCTATCAGGCCCAACCTCATCCAATAATTGTTAATTAATTTCTTTAGGATCGTATTTTAATAAAACGAATCATGGAAACTATTTGTCTCGCTTAATAGGTGGCAAGGGAAATGCAGATAATTTCGAAAAGAGCTCGGACACAGGTATTCATTTATTCATTCATAAATGAATCCATCCATCCATCTATTCATTCACTCGTTCCTTCGTTCGTTCGTTCATTCATTCGTTGATTGATTGATTGATTGATTGATTGATTGATTGATTGATTGATTTATTTATATATAAATCCAGCAAAGCTCGAGAAAAAACAGTGGTGCAAATAACAGTTGGGTTTAATTTTCTTGCTGGCAGACAGAATCTACTGGATGACTACCCTTTAACGTGCAAAAGCAGAATATAAAAAACGTAGGCCAAAATAGGCACAGTTGGCTAAATCAGAGGATGTTCCGCGAGATTGAGCGGGATAATGGCCTTATACATGATTACGTCACTTACCCAAAATTCACCATTAAGCCTCGTTTGCACGAAACTATTGTCATCCTCTGGCACGTTGCACGTGGATATTCTTTTCATTTTTGCTGCTTTGGGATTTTGTTCGTGGTAAAATATTTCTACTCTGAAAGCGAGGCTTGGTAGTGAAATTATCTAGTCTGACACAAAGACGCATAAGGGCTATTGTTCATCAAATGCCATTTCAGAACAAGAAAAACTATGGTTGTATGATAAACACGCCTAATATTGGCAACAGTCATGACGCGTACGTGTACAAAACAACCCAAGATACAAAATTTCAAGAGTTGAAGTTTACTGTCTGTATAGCGTTTACTTCAAGCAGACTGAAAAGCTAGTAGATAATGCTACCTTACCTAGAATAAGTCATCTGGCAGTGAATGAGAGTCTTATTGACTTTACAATTTTCCGTGAGCAAGTAAGTTTAAAGTTAATTCAACTGCTTCGATCGCAATAACATTTTCCTGGTTATCTTCTTAAAAAATTTCTAATTCAACCTCTAGATATTCATCTTAGCTGAAAAATACGCATGGACTCTTTGGGGAGCTTAAAAGTGCGTGGAAAATTTCTTCAGGGATGTTACATCGCAAAATATCCGGAAAACACTGTTACCTTCCCTCGCTATTTTAGATGGCCTGAAGATCTACAATGCCACTTCCAAATATGGTCTATTACGTATAACGCTTGATAACTGTCATCTGTAAATGACGATATTGAGGGGCTTCCTGACCATATATGGGCAAAGTGGCAATTTGTTAAATAATAATTTATATTGTGTGAGTTTTATTTAGTTACTCGTTATTCCTCGTTAACCTTTTACAAACAAAGACGAGGCTGGCTAAGAATGCAACACGTCGTTTACTGGTCTGTTTCACAAGACCAATTTGTTGAGGTGGTGTATTGTTATGAAAAGGTGATCACGTATTACAGGCCGACGAACAGCAAATTAGCAGTCGTTTCTTTGGAGATGGTGGAAACTTCATTCTCAGGTGACGACTTGTACTTGGCTGAAAGCATATACTAATTATTGATTGTTTCGTCTTAGGTAAAAACACCATATTATTGGTTTTGGTGATCGTTTTGGGAATATTGTTCAGCCTTTCCATTTGCCTGAATGTTTATTTCTGTCGCTCAAGGCCGTCTACTAGAACTGCGGAAAAGTATTGCCCCGATGAAGTTAAGGTGGATGCTCCAGCAAATGAACGAGGTTTGTAGTTATGAGATTGGCAATAAGGTTTGGATTGGCAATAAGGTTTGGTCACGCGTTCCTGCGCGTTGCTTGTCGGCACGACTTTTAGTTTTCGGCACGACTTCTACTTTTTTGGCACGACTTCTACTTTTTTGGCCGACTTCAACTTTTTGGCACGACGTTTAGTTTTTGGCACGACTTCAACTTTTTGCACGACTTTTAATATTTCTTGGCTCATTTTGTGAGCCGCTGACAATTTTCACTGTCGAAGGGAGCCAAAATGGCGGCTACAACCCTGTGTATGTGTTATAGTGCACAGAGATGATGAGGAGAAGATTGATGCTGATCACTATTGGGGCTTTAAGGGTTAAAATGACGTCGTAGGAAAGCCTGTAAAATTACCTGGAAAAACTCTGACAGTTTTATCTTACTTATCAGTAGCCGTTATATTCTCTGATACTCATAATCTATAATGTGAAACAGCGGACGTGTGTTTGTTTTACATGGACGTTGCTACACAGAATGTTGCGCTCACTTAAACTTAATTTAATCAAGGAGCTACCTATGAGATTAGTTAAAAATGTCAAAATTGATCATTGCTTTCAAAACGTCCCTACTTTCGGATGAAAGCTCTGCTTCTTTGCAGTCTATACGTTGTTCTATCCGTAGCGCTCAATGTTTCTGATTCCTGTCGTAGGTGATGTAGTGGTTCCGCCTCCTCAAGAAGCATCAAATTACGTGGAACTTCAGCCCACACCAACAAGACAAGAACCAGCAGAAGTGGTTCCACGGTACCTGGACACTATGGCAGAATACCAGCCACTTACGAGGCGCAAAGAGAATGATCCAAAACACGAGTGGACATACGAAAATGTTGACTTCCAAGCTTACCCGGAAAAGAAGAGCAACGGAGAGGAAATTTATGAAGAATTACATGCATAACTTTACATAAAAAAAACGTTGCTGCTTAGCACTTGAATAATTTGTGAGAAAATGGCAGATAAATAGCAATAGGGCAGTTAGTTTCCAAAGAACCTTTTATTTTTTTAAGCTATGACTCAGTAGTTGCCAAGCAAAGCTAAATGATTTTAGGAATGTAAGACTGTAATCGACACTTTCTAACATTTGGTAGATTTTGGGTATCAGATGTCCATTTTATAAGGATATTTAAACGATAACTTTTACCTGCCACTAACATGTGCATGTATATTTGTCTCCGGACGTTATCTGTTAAAAAAAAAGCGAACAATTTAAGCGTCGAGTGGGACAGCTAACGTCCAAAGACAACGTGATAAAATACATAACAATTACAAATGATTACTACAGTATTTACAGAGCGCACATGATCCAAAAATTGTAAAATCTAACCTAGGTAGATTGAGTTATGTAAAATAAAAATGTTGCAAATTAAATATAGTTTTATTTAAGTGTTTCAATGACGTGTGCTTCACAGGCATTTTTTGAAAAGTGACATCAGAGATAGTAATAAATGTATTAATGTCTTGAGATTTTCGGCTTATGTTTCAGTCTTTTTTTCTCGTCGCCTTTGTCTGCTTAATCAAAACCTAGATTGAATTCCTGCTGCCATTTAAAATAGGTATAAAACAAAACAGATCACAGCTTGTTTGTTTGTTTGTTTGTTTGTTCGTTTGTTTGTTTGATATCGTACGTTTGATATCGTACTTAAAGTGAGGGTGGCCTTATAGTAGGAGGCTGATTAAGAGAGATTTGTCTACTGCATTCGAAAACAGTGGTGGGGGGGGGGGGGGGGGGGGGGGGGCGGACAGGGGGGTTTAAACCTCCCGCTCCCCGTACCCTTTAATCCCGGTTCCCGCCCTGTATGTTTTGGCTCCCGCCCCTTTGCATTTTTTCGATTGCGAAATATTGCGCAATGTTGCGTAATTTTTCCCTTTTTCTCCCGCTTCCCGCCACCTTGGGAATCCCGCTTTCCGCCCCCTCTTCTCCCGCCTCCCGTACACCTCCCGCCCCCTTTTCTCCCGGTCTCCCGCCCCCCTGTCCCCCCCCCCCACAAAACAGGCTGGAAAAATCTCGAAATCTCAGGTCAGAAACAAAAAATGACCGCCAAATCTTCTGTCTCTACTTAGAACACTGTAGGAAACAAATAAATTCTTTAACGACGAGTAAGATGTTTTAAAGGTGAAAGAGCTTTTACATGCGGTGCCGGCTCTGTATATAAGTATCTTACGAGGAACGTTTTGTGCATTCTTACTTGTCGGGTATCGATAGTGTATGTAGTGCTAATTCCCAATAATTGTTACTCAGGAAGTCGGAAGTTTTAAAAGGATATAGAGGATATTACAGGGCGGCGCGAAGATATGAATTTTATTTTCGAGTGGTAAAAACAATATTTTACGAACGAGCGCAGCGAGTGAGTAAAATATTGTTTTTACCACTCGAAAATAAAATTCATATCTTCAAGCCACCGTGTAATTTTCTTTTTATTATACAGACAAGAGTATTTTTGCACAAACAACAGTGTAACAGTGGGAAATGACGTCATCGATATCCTCACTAGTGAGGATATGGAAAATACGCCACTCGAGTCCCGGATGTAGTTTCGTATGAACTTTACGATTGGTCTATTTTCCACTAAAACACTCTTGTCTCTATAATAAAATTCTTTCTGAAACACAGTGGCGGCTCCAGGGGAAGGCCAGGACGCCGTTCTTTCCCCCTTTTTTAAAGTAGTATAAGGTCGGGAGTACCGAAACGAAACTGCGAGTTATTCTTGCAATTTTTTTTTTTTTTGTGGAAGCCTGCAGCTAGAAGAGTTCTGGAACATCACGTGAAAGTGTGGATAGTTCTCCTTTCACATTTTGAACATCCTGTGCTGACTGCCTCCTGAAGTACACGGAGTGAGGTCATCCTGTGCTGACTGCCTCCTGAAGTACACGGAGTGAGGTCATCCTGTGCTGACTGCCTCCTGAAGTACACGGAGTGAGGTCATCCTGTGCTGACTGCCTCCTGAAGTACACGGAGTGAGGTCATCCTGTGCTGACTGCCTCCTGAAGTACACGGAGTGAGGTCATCCTGTGCTGACTGCCTCCTGAAGTACACGGAGTGAGGTCATCCTGTGCTGACTGCCTCCTGAAGTACACGGAGTGAGGTCATCCTGTGCTGACTGCCTCCTGAAGTACACGGAGTGAGGTCATCCTGTGCTGACTGCCTCCTGAAGTACACGGAGTGAGGTCATCCTGTGCTGACTGCCTCCTGAAGTACACGGAGTGAGGTCATCCTGTGCTGACTGCCTCCTGAAGTACACGGAGTGAGGTGAGTCATAATGATTTTCAATAGAGCGGTTTTCAATTGAGTGTGGTAAAACCAAAACCAAAGCAATTACACCAGCCAATCACAACAAACACAAATTACCCAATGAACCAATCAGAACTCGAAGCAAGTACATGTAACCTGCGCCAAGCGCGGGAAAACGCGTGCAAGCAAGTCGTGATTGGTTTGAGTCTTACTTCTGATTGGTCGAGAAAGTGGCGCGAGATTTTTTAACCAATCACTAAGCGAAGTAAAGCAAAACCAAAGCAAAATGCGAATTACTTTCGACACTCAATTGAAAACTGCTCTAAAGATCGATTTATTGATCCTAACTTGGTTCAACAACAATACCTGCAGTACAGTAAAATTAACAACAATACTCGGCGTTTGTTCAATGGTTTATGTTTACAAAAAACCTCCAAAAACTACTCGTTTAGAAACGTTTGGGCATTTGAGAGTTCCGGGGCAAGTTGCATAAAACTCAACGTCCGGTGTAACTTCTAACGTGACAGACGTTCACTCCAGTCAAAGTCACTATTTTGACTTCTGACGTTAGGGGTTACGTCCGCCGTTAGGTTTTAAGCAACTCACCCCAGATTTGTTTGGACGTTCAGTTCTAATTCGACCGCCCGACAGTGTCGCTTTACGGAATTGCCAAATGATAAAGCCAATCACTAGCGCTGTTATATTTAGAAATACATTAACGTAATTTATGCATTAGGTTTGGCACATGTGATTTCAGTGAAGTTCGACGTCTGAATCAAAGTCGAAATTTCCCCGCTCTATTCGACTGGCGCCGCGGAAAAGAACGGCAGGATCGACCCAAATCCAAATCTGTCAAACTTGATTCGTACATTGAACTTCACATGTGCCAAACCTAATTAATAATTAGGTTCGACACAAGTCCGACGGTTGAACCAAGCCTTATTTAAACAGTGGTTAGATTCCTTGCATAGTTTGAAATCCTGGGCCCGGCTTGTAATTGTTCTGTTGCAAAACTGTGTATTTTGATTTTTGATTCGTTTTGTCAGAGACGTTAACGTTGTAGATTCTTTAAATTCTACTTCACCCAAGGCTATGTTTCTGTATTCGACTTGCTTCTAGTTAGTGTCTCTGGAACATCTAGTAATATGTCAGTTCTCCTTTGGTTTGTCAGTTTGTCGAATGTCTTTAATATTGCATTATATGGTCTGAACAGGCCCGACCGTGGTTTCAATAATCCCCCAAATCTCACCAGTTGCCGGGAATCTTTTTGCAAGCTCATGGTCTATACAAGAACGGCATACGTTTTTCGTTGTGTTATTGTACCCAGTGCGCGGATCAAAAGCACTGGATACGTAGGTTGTGAACTGACCACCTAGTTTTGCAAAACAATTACAATTCCGCCGATCATGCAAACAAGCTTTGTCCGTTTTCTTCCTCAATTGACTGCAGTTGCTGGCTGCAGATGACTGCACTGGAATCGGCCCCCCGGGGTACTCCTTATAGCGGGCTATACGGGGAGGCTCCGCCAGAAAGGGGTGCCTTTTTTGAGCTCGTAGTATATTGAAGGGTAGGGAAAAATGCAATTTTAGTATACGAAAGGGTCGCAATATCAGCGACAACGTGGAAGAAATGGTGGCTAAGGCGAAGTATATCAAAGCGTGGCATATTTTGGCAGCAATGACTGCGCAACTGAATCAGAAAGACCAAAAATCCGGGAAAAGCGTGGCGAATATAGGAAATTCTTTTGTTTTGGCTTATCCTTGAGGTATAAGAAAATGGTACAATTTTGCTGTAGGTATATGAAAGGGGTACCATTTGGTAAAAATTAGTATATTTAAGGGTAAGGGTTTGAACCTCCGGACGGAGCCTCCCCTTTTAAAACTTTATTGCGTAGCCCTCCCGGGGAATCGGCCTCGGAAGATGTATCCGCTGCTACAGAGGACTGTTAGTAGTTGTTGCCGTCATTTTGACTTATCTCGCCTGTGTTTTGACGGTGGACAGCCACATTGTGAGCAGTTGTTGTGGCTTTGATCTTTTCTTGGCCGTTCATATTCTTTCCAGTCACAGTCCTTCACAAGACATTCTTGGGGGTGGGGTGGGAGGGGGTATTCGTGCGTAATTTCTGAGCGCTCATGATCTCCATAAAATTTTCAGCAGTTTTCATTTAAAGGGACATTCAAGTACCCTCCAAAACTTCGAAATTTTGCTTCTTGTATTTACTTTTCGTATTGCCAGATGTCCCCATAGTATGAGTAAACTAGATAAAAAGATTCTTGAGAGCTAAACATAACAAGTATTTGGGGACAAAATCAAGGTTTATACAAAAATGGAAGGGGGTTGCAGGTTGATCGGTTTGTGTTAAATCTGACGCCGTGAGGGGACGTATCGAAATCAAAATTGCGATTCTGATAGATCCTCGTGCTTTTAAGCCGTTATTTTGTTTTTCAAGTTTCATTTCTTTACTTTAAACACTTCTGACGAATTCTTTTTTTGTATTTTAAGGTAAAAAGGCAAGCTTACAGCACGTTTCAGGCCATACTTAAGGGAAAAATGATGAATCAGCGGAGAAACTGTCTCGGAGGTATCAATTTATGAGAAAATTTGAAAAGGAAAGAAAACATTTAGTTTTTATCTCGTGGTTACCATAGCAACTACGAGCTACGAAATATTGTAGTGGAGTTGAGCGCATTCCTGGGCACATTCCTGTGGTCATTTTCGTGAGCTCTCGTGAAGATTCGTCGAAATATTATCGGTCTATGTCGGACACACTTTGGTTATTTTTAGGTGCTGATGTATCAGATAATTAGCATGCCCGGGATTCCTGCTGTTTAGAGTGATAACTTGTATTGTTTATAAATGAGTTTACCCTCAGCAATATTCAAAGTATTGCGGTAAACTTTAAAAGAAATAGCGTTAGATCAAAGCGAACAGCGATGTTTTTTTTAATAGGCTTTTGTCAGGAGTATATCGTGATTATACTTGTGTTGACTGTGAAGCAGTCGATGGACTTGCGTGGTGTAAGATTTCATTTTGTTGACTTGACGGTTGAAAGTGGAACTCTGTGTTGAACATTCAATTTACCTTTTGCATCTTCTGTGCATTGGCGATTGTTATTCAAGAGATACATAAAAGAGAAATGAAACATTCTGCTAATCTACTTTGACGTAAAACGAAGCCGTTTGTTGATTGTGTTATTCGAAGGTTGAGATGCCCAAGAAACAACACAAGGCAATGTTTGATCTGGTGTGTTAACTTAATTGCTATTTAGTATCATTAATTAATTTCTATTTTTTAGTTTCCTGACTAAGCAAGGCATTGAGGTTCATACAAATCCTTTTATTTTGCCACAAAAGTGGTCTGCTCGTGAGCCTGAGTACTCTGTGAACCACGAGATATCGTCCTTTGCACGGTTCTTGTTTCTCCGGTAAAGTAGTAAGTTGAAGGAGAGCCCTCGGCAGCATCGTTGACATGTGTAACACTGGTCAAAGAAAACACCAGCTTAGTTGAAACTAAATAATTACTTTTAAATGAAACTACAGCTACACTCAATGTACACTCACCGATGAACTTGACGCTATCAAGCGTGGTTAATTAATCCGAGTAAAAGACACTGAACATAAAATGTGAAACATGCAGGCCTCACACAATGATCGCGTTTGCTTTCTTGTTCAAATTTTTGGCTGATTTTAAACATCGAGGGGGTGATGGGGGTTGAATTATATTGTACACTGATCATGAACTGCTGAACACCGAGTGCAGCCACACCCAATGTTGTTCACCTTTATAAACGAAAAAAAGAATTAGCAAGTCTAATGTTGATTGATCTCATAATTTTTTTTACGCTGGTTACCTGTATTACAATATCACAATGGTTTGTAGCACTGATTTCTCGGCAAGAACGTCATGCTAGCCCACATATAAGGCACTAATAACATTACAATCCTATATGAATATACACACCAACTGATTAACGCACCTACCTCCACTAACACACACTTTCCTTCACTTGTACTCACTTTCCTTCGTTTGTACTCACTTTCCTTCATATGTACTCACTTCCCTTCACTTGTACTCACTTACCTTCACATTAGTGCCATATATGTGGGCTAGCATGACGTTCTTGCCCGATTTCTCTCATAATCATAGCAGTAGTTGGCTGCTTCGCACTGGTTTGCCGAATCCGTTGTACGCTGACCATATTCCACCTTTCTATCCCAGACGGGGCTACAGCAGTCGAGGCAAATTTCCCTTTCGAAAACGGTCGTTGCCATTTTTAAGACCCTTAGAAAATTTTTGAACTATTATTGAAAGTTTTTCTACTAAAAAGAAAGACATTTACAATTCCGGATTCGAACCCGGTCCTTTCATAAGCTTATCTCTCTCCCTTACCACTACACTACCACGCCAATCGGCCACAATTCCGAAAAATTAAAGTATATATTATAATGAACTGTCTTTCATAACTGATACATCTATAATAGGTGACCCTAGCCCTTTCCAGGACTTTTAACGTAAATTCAACTTGGGTTAAACTTTGTTCTTTCTAAGACTATTTAAAAATGTATTTGTTACCTTATTGTGACTTAATCCAGAGCATATATCACATCTACCATGACAAAAGGCTCGGTTACCAATGATGGCATCGACCGTCAAAAATGGCAATGACCGTTTACGAAAGGGAAATAGGCGCAGTCGAGATGGGGCTGGATTAGGGCGTTATAAATGTCTGTTGCAGTAGATTGAGAGACAAAGGGCGTAAAAGTCTTGCTTCAAAAATAAAACACAGGAGATGTTGTTTGCTCTCACAAATTTTATTTTACTCTGGTTACATGTATTGCAACATCACAATGGTTTGTAGCACTGCTTTCTTTCATAATCATAGCAGCAGTTGGCTGCTTCACACTGGTTTGCTGAATCCGTTTTTCGCTGGCCGTTTTCCAAACACCACCTTTCCTTGGGTACTGTATCACTGTCCCTGATCCAGTAGCACATTGAGTCTTAAAAGAGAAGAAAGTAACACTTTAGTTAGCTTTCTTACTAACCTTTTCAATTTTTAATTCATATTTGCTTGTTGTTTTCAATGTATTGTAAGGGGCGTGTCTCTGAAATGGGAATTTCGTTTCTTCCTGTTGCAATTCAGCCATCCATATCTTCTCTATTAGGGTATGCTTAGTAAATAACCCCCTTCCGGTGGCTGGTATATCGGAGGATAATGCCCGAGGCTGAAAGATTGTTCCAAAAATGAAGAGTTGGCCGAGAAGAGATTTTACAACCCTCCGATTAATTTCTACAACGCGCACGCTTTATGTGAGGCACATTTGCAGCTTAACAAATCCAAGCTGGTTATTTTACTCGATTTTATTGCACTGTGATTAGATCTGAAATTTTAGTGACCTCCTTTCTTTTTTTTCTCTCGTCAATAAGATCGGACGACGGATATCAAATCAGACACCGGGTATCGCCTGATACCCGCCGTCCGATTTTGTACCACGTGATGTGTTTCATCCAATGAGTGCACGCGAAAATCAATCGATGGGTTATAATTGCCGTTATTCAGAAAACTTATGATTCTAAAACAAATATGTTAGACTTGTGGTGTACTGAGGCGCATTCTTCTGATAATAACTATGCCAATTACTATTACACACTTAAAACTAATTATTGTGATATAATAAAAAGGTAGCTTCTACGTCACGGGGCGAGCGGTGGTGTAGTAGTTAGCTCGTTCAAATTCAAATATGAAGATCGGTGGTTCGAGGCTTGTCCCTGGCACAGTTGTTTCCTGAGACAAGAAACTTAACCCCACATTGTCTCTCTCCACCCAGGTGGTGATAAAATGGGTACCGGCGACATACTGCTGGGGGTAACCCTGCGATGGACTAGCATCTTATCCACGGGGAGTAGCAAAACTCTCAGTTGCTTAATGCGAAAGAACGACAGATAATCTCCGGGCGTTTGGGCTTCCTGTGGTTGGTGCGCGACTTTACCTTTACCTTTACCTTCCACGTTATGGCTTAAGGAGGGTGTCTCCATTTGTTACTGCGCATACATTCTGCGCATCTCGGGATACTCGGGTTTCTTAAGAAATTTGCTCATTAATACAACAATATTTTTTTGTGCGGCTTATGACTATGTGGAAAAAGCAGATCTTAGCAAGGGCTATCAGAATCCAAAAAGAAAATTGGGGGTAACCACGCATTTTTCAGAGATAATTGAGCTTAAATTTCGAAAGAAATTGCCATACATTCTTTGTATTTTAACGCTTTTTTAGAACTGTTGTTCCTTAATTATCTCTGAAAAATGCGTGGTCACCCACGTTTTTATTTTTTGATTCCAATTACCATTGCTAAGATCTACTTTTTCCCATAGTCACAACCTTTGCAAAAATACATCTGTATTAGGAGGCACCGTCCTTAAGAGTGTTCATAAGAGGGTCACGATATAAACTTGTATTGTAGTGCAGTAAGATGAGAAAAGTAACAACTGTGAGCTGTAAGTGGGATGAGTGGCAAAGGAATCCAACGAGAAAATCGTCACTAAATTATTGATTTTGTTTCTGTTGTGTAAGATTGTTTCAGCTGAGACAACTGGATTTGCTATTTTTATTATTTAACTGAAACTTTTAGGGGAAGCAATCTTTCCCCCCGAATTTCCAAGTTGCTGTTGGATTTCCTAGAAAATGTTTTCCAAACGACATACTTATTTCTCCCATCACAGAGCACACAAACTTAATTTTCCCATCTTGCAAAAGTTTAAGGCATCTATTCAATAAAGAGAGCCGTGCCAATCAAATTCGAAGATCTTCGCCAATTTAAATTAGAGTCAGTCATAAGATACTCAAGTGAGCTGAGATGAATATTTGACGACACATTTAGGTTACAAGATGCCCTCAGGTTACAAAACTGCTCTCAGGTGCTAATACTGAGAACTGGCAGTGGGTCGCGAACTGAGGCTCGCACCAGACCCTCACTCATCAGAGAGGAAAGGCGTAGGGACTTCATTACCATGCCCTTGTCGTGTTGCAAGCGAATGGGTGTGTGTGTGGGGGGGGGGGGGGGGGGCGGAGAGACAGTGTTCTTATACTGCCCAATCTCCCTAAGACCTCGGCCAATTGATTCAACTTCATCTAACATTGTTGAATAAAACCTTGTTCAGTGTGCCAATTCAACATTGCTGTTTACACTTGAGAACCAAAACAGTTGAACCAACATCATTCAACGTGGTCATTCACGTTGGGCTAACGCACCTCAAATGTTCAACAATGTTTTCAGTTGAACAGTGTTCAATGCAAATGATGAGCCTTTTTATCGAAACCTCACCCCATGTGAATACTAATGGTTTAAAATCTTACCCTACCTTCGGTAAGTACTAAATATCAGTTCCTTGGCTTATACATAAATCAAATCCTGAATGCACTAGAATCAGTAACCGACATGACCAACCCTAGATGTTACTTCTTATAACAAATGTACTGAAACTAGAGTTCTCTTTGAATGTGTTAAGAGATTTATATTGTTTCGTGGGGGGGGGGGGGGGCTTTGTATGTAACCCTTCTCAACCTTCGATGAAATGAATAATGAATGTACATGTATGTTATTCACCGGACGGGAGGACCGTATAGGGAAAAATTGTGCCCGAGGTCTTGAGTACGGCCCAAGACCGCAGGCTGAGGGCCGTACTCAAGACCGAGGACACAGTTTTTCCCTATACGGAGCGACCTAGGCCGGTGAATAACGTGTTTATTTTTTTTCTAACGTGTTTATTTTTTTAAACAGTCCTACGTGCGCTAGTTCCCACGATCAAAATTATTAAGCTTATGAGAAAGAGCCGCTAGCAAACCGTAGGGATAAAGGATAGATTAACGATAAAAAAAAACTTAAAATATATCATTAAAAACTAAGCGTTAAGAACAAACCCGGACGTCTCATAGCAAGAATAAAGAAATAAGCTTTGTCTTGCTCAAAATGAAATCACCTCAAGTTTAAATTTGGTTTACAGTACCGAAAGATTTTTAAGACAAGTAAGACTTTATGTGTAAACTAATGCTTATACCCCACAAACTCTACTGCATATCTTAGTATTTTAAACATTTTTGTTCGTTCTTGGTCAAGATTTTCGCAAATCGATACTTTAAAAAAACTAAACTGTAAAAACTTGTTGACATGCAGCAGTTCTTGTCGAAGACACAGCGTTGCGAGGTTTTTTGTTTGACTATTTTAGCTAACAGTCATTAATAATCATATTGTTTTGAAGGAAGCTAAATGGGACAGGATTAGAAAAGAGATCTCCAAGGAAAATAACGACATTTCAACCGAGAAACGGAGGTCAAAAGACTAACTTGCAGTTAACCCGTGTTATTAAAATCAAATGGCGTGTTAATAAGAAAACCACAACTCGAATAAAAAACACAGAAAAACTCGCCTTTTTCGTAGAATAACCAGGCCTATTATTCCATTGCTGATTTTTCCTTTCACTTTACAACGGTTAGTGAGAGAAAAGTTCCATTTTAAGAAGAAAAGTCCAACGTTTCGTTGTGCGGGAGTGAAATGATTTCACTTCAAGTTTTCCTGCGGATTGGAGCGGTCCGTACGCGGGGTCCGTATGGGAAAATCCGGACCGCTGGAGCGCGCGTCATTAGCCAATCAGATTCAAGGATTTAGGATTCCGGACCGCTGAGATGCTTCAGAAAAAAATAAGAGATAATTTCCGAAATTATTAAAAACTGGACTAGGTATATTGGATTCCTAGCATTTTGATTGGCTGAACGGAGCTAGGCTGTCAGTTCATATACCTGCTGTGACCAAATATGGTCAATGAACACTCAACAGCAAAGTGAGCTAAAAGATTTTTCCCCGCGAGCAACCAGGCAGCAAATTTAAATTAAGCAGAAATTCCAACAGCGTCACTAAGACACAAATCAAAATTGTTCCGTAGTACTTGATTTCTTAAGACAAACTGTGCAGAAATAGAAATTTAAGCATTAAGCGTTGTGCTTACAATTAATTTCTCTCATCGATCGTCACGTCGATCATTTAAATTGAACAAACGGTAGGTTTTATCAGACAGGCTTTGCACTTCAAAATATCAAGACAAGACGCAAAATAAAACACAGCGAAATGGGGCAGAAGCATTTAATAAACTATCACACATTCATGGCGAGTCGGTGCGAAAATCATGAAGCAATCTAAACAAAATACTAAGCCTAAACAAACTACCATTGCCAAGAAGGAAGGAAGGGCGTAATTTTTTTCGGCTATAACACGCAAAATGGACATTGATTTACCTGCACTCGTTGTAGCTCTGTGTTCCAACAGGTCCAAATCATAGAAATCGGATGCCATGTAACCGGAGTTGAATCGCTTTCCAAGTCGTTGGAGTGTTATTTTTACCACTCCGTCCGCATCATCTAAACCGAGAACAACTGCGTTTTGTGCTTTACGTTTAACAAAATATGATGGTGAATGCTAACGTTCCGCGCTACAGTAATCTTGCTTCTGAGCTGCATTGAAATTACCTCTTCAAGTTGAAATTAGTTCTGTCTTCAGTTCGGTCAAACACTCACATGATGGCTCCGTTGTGCGAACGGATTACAAACTTGCTCCGTTTCAACTCCAGCAGCTAACATGGTGAAATCCGGTACAGCTTCAATTCGCTTCGAACGATGATTACAACAGTGTTTCAGGAAAAATCAAACACGTACCATATTTCAGAGCCAATAATTAGAAGATTTTTTTCCAAAACTTGTGTCACTTCGTTCACTTTCGAGCAGCTTCTTTGATTCATTCAGCTTTGCAGTGAAACGCTGCAGCACTTCGCAAGGTTTTGGCTCCTTTTTCAGTCATGTGATCGATTCTTGTTCCCTTTTTATCTCTTTTCTCACTTTTTCCCTTTCCGTCTTGATTTTTTAACAAAAAAATAGTGGTTAAGTTTTTAATAAAACAATTATTCTACTCGGGCTTGCTGGATATCAAATGATTATAACCAACTCGGCGCTACGCTATCATTCGATATCCAGCGTGCCCTCGTAGAATAATTGTTAATTAGTCACTAACAGAAACTCATAAGGAGTTGAAACGTGCAACTCCCGTTTTATGCTCGTGAATATTCATTTTTCAAACTACCATATTTGGAAACCCCTCGCTCCAGTCTACGCAGGAGTTGTGAGCTGAAGATGGCAACATGCTTGGCAAAAGTGCTTGGTAAATTATAAAGTTTAAGTTTCACATCCCTGGGTTTGGCCCAAACCCAGGTAGAAATTTGAACATCCGACTGACTGAACACGAACGAGCGACTAGAAATGGTGATATCAACAATCACATTGCTGAGCACCATTTAAAAACAAACCACAGAATCGACTGGGACTCTGCTAAATGCATTACCTACAGTACTAACTACTTTTAACGAATCACACTGGAAAGCTGGTTTACTAACTTAGAACAAACGCCACTGAACCGTTGACAACAACTACCTGCACCTTACAAACGACTTATTGACGACGACAGCAAGACAGACAAACAATAGACAAACCGACTAATTTTACTAACAATAGACCAACGTACATTTGACTAACAAAAGACGGATCGAAACGCACCAATCACGTTTTACAGTCTTCCCAGCCAATAACATCACGGCTTAACTGACACACGACCAATAACGATTACGTCGACCAATCAGGACAACGACCAGAGACTTATAACATCTACTGACGATTCACAATTCACTTGACTCTGATGATGACTTCCGATCAGGTTGTCAAAACGTCAGTCAATGTCACCTCAAACGGTCTTCCTCAGGACTACACTAACCCGGACGATCGTAATTTACCGACTCGTGGTTTACCATTGCTTCGTTCTATCATCACAGTTAAGTTTATTGTGGTAGACCGCCTTCCTCGAAAACGTACGTCTTGTTTGTCGCGCTGGCAACGGTGGTACACGACGAAAGCAAAGTTAATTACGATAGAGTGACCTGGATCGTTATGTTTATCGCGGGTCAAATTTGTTTATTTTGCGGACATTCCATCTAGTTTTTCGATACGCAGCTCTGGGACATCCTAACTATTTCTTGATTTGTTCTCATCTGCCTTGAACTTTCACAGTTGAAAGGCACCCTTATGCCAAGAACTCATTTGGGGACCGGGATTGTTAAGTGGCGGCAGCTGCATTTTACAAATATTGTAACATCTTTTTACTTTTTACTCCGGCCCAGGCCCTCAGTGCCAGGGTTGAAAAAAGGGACGATCTGTCATCGTCGACACAAATCTGCAAAATTGCGCAATCTTGTGACGTAGTTCCACTGCGCTTTGCTCGCCAGTAATTTTGTGATGTATCGCGAGCTTTGCGACGTAAAAGGATTGAAATTACGTTCGCGAGACTCAAACCTGCCATCAAAGCGTAAATGTCGAATGTAACTTAAACTAAAAATCGAAGGTTGTGATGTTAGCAAGAGAATAAGAGTAAAATTGCAAGTTTTTTTCCTGGGATTATTTTTAGTTCACACGTAGTGCACTGAAAATACTGTGAGTTTCAAAATAAATTGCGCGAGCAATGTTGGAACAGCTGATCGAACCTTTCTTTCACGGACTTTCTCCTTCAATTAAAATTAAAATTGAAATAGTAAACGAAGCTCATATTGAAAATCAAAGTCAACGACAACTGTAAAAGAATTTGTAAGAAATAGCGAATTTTGCGTTTCTTTTTTTTTGTTTTTCGCGTTTTAGTTTGTGTTTGTTTGTTTCTTTCTTTGTTTTTTTGGTTGTTTGTTTGATTGGTTGGTTGGTCAGTTTTGCTGTCGTTTTTTTTATTATTTTCTTTCTTTTTCGGTGGAGCAATTAAACTGTCTTTGGGATACCTCAGTAGCTTTGATTTTCGTTGTTTAGGAACTTATGACTAGCTGTCAGGCTAGCCTAGCTATATATATCAACATCCTAATGTTTATATAAACTACATGTGACGTGGAAGTTCACATTTCAAGGAGCTGTTGTAAGTTCTTGCTTATAACGCTGGTTAATAAGGCATTGTTTGGTATTGTACAGGTAAGGATGCTGACAATCAAAGGTATGATTGGAAAAGCAGGAAGCAATAGAGACAGCTTCATTCAAGCAGATTTGGGGGATACCAAAGACGGAAACATACTGTCAATTGGCGCTGCACTGGATGAACGACACAAAATTGACGATTTGGTAACGGGAGTTCATTTTGACATCACCATAGATGGACGACTCTGTTATATTGAAAAGGACTTCAAGTCCTTGAGATGTGTAGGGAACGTCAAAGGAGTGACTGTATTGAAAGGGACTAGGTAAGGCCCCCAAGACAGGTTTCGAAATTGAGGCGAACCCTTGGTAGGAAGCGACCGATGCAGTAACGCAGAACCAAAATAATACCTATGGCTCAAAACTGCACCTAGAAAAGGACCAATGCATAACTCACAGCCCAAACACTCGGGTAAAAACTTTCAAACGCCATACAATATACCACTGTGTATACCAAAACCATAATTTTCAAACCCGTAAACACTCCTTCGCACCTCTCTGTGACTATAAATCTCAAGTATCCCAACTTTTTGATGGAGTTTTGACAACTTTCTGGCTAGCCAATTAAAATGTAAGAACTTTGAAAAGGCATAGTTATCAATTTCTGGGAAAGTAAATTGCCCAAATTAAAGGCCGCAGGCGAAGTTTGACTTCAGGGTTGTGTACCGTGAAGCAACTTAGAGTATGGTAGTCTAGCTATCGCAGAGTTCCCCTCCCCTCCCCCAGCATTTTTTCGCCTGCACCTATTAGACAGCTGGATAAAGAGACAATGTGGAGTAAAATTTCTGGTCTGAGGAAACAACATGACAACGCAGAGAGACCAACCTACAGTAGCTAATAATAACTTCCGCAGAGCAAAAACTGTGACTTGATGAATGCACCCCAGACAAGTCTTGTATTTTGACTAGTAAGATGAAACGGAAACCACCCAAAAGTTATGAAGATAAAATCCTTTCTCAAGAGAGGGTTGGCCAATACACCCAGTATTGATGGATACAGCTGTTCTGGACGATGCTCTTATAACGGTTGCCAAAAAGTCCTACGTGGTCCACCTTTTCTGGATAAATCATGTTAGATTCGTTCCTCCCCCCCCCCCCCCCCGCGCCCCCTCCCACCGTCCCATGTTTTACGATTTTTGCCTTCAGCCTGCTGGCTGCCATTTAATTGTTTCTAATAAACCTATCTATCTATCTATCTATCTATCCATCGATTTTTGATGATTTTTTACAACGTTCTTTTGTCGTGTAAGCGTAGCAATAGAATGTGGTTGTTAACAGTCCTTGTCGTTTCCATTAATGTTACGGAGTAAGTGCACCAACGAAGCTAGTGCATGAGCTTCGAGCGCGAGTACAAGAATGTTATATCGTTCTTTCTTTCTCGCGCTGCGCGCTTGCTCTCCGCTACTATCTAAAAAGAGAACGACTGTTACAGATGTAGACTAGCGAATCAAATAATAATACACAAGTCGACGAGTCAAACATTGTTGTTCACATGCACCTTAAAATCAACGAAGTGGACGATGTTGAATAAAATCTGGAATGCATGAAAATCGTAATAATTGACTTTCATATTATCAACTGCTTGTTTCGTTCCAGTTTCAATGACGTCGTTGTCATGGGGTTCAAAGGGCCGTTTACTGTGATACAGAACAGCGGTGCGAATGAATACCACATCGACATGCCGGATATTTTGCGTAACAGAAAACCAGGTTAGCTGCACAAGCTACTAAAATACAAACCCTATTCCTGAACGCTATCGATTTATTCTATCAATGTAACCTGAATTTTTGCGTGGTTACAGCGATTCCATCTTTCGTTTTCTACTTATACTGTAATTATTTTACAATTGAGAAGATATTTCAAGAATCTGATAGTGTTTCATTGGAATGTCGAGCACCAATTATTGTGGCAGCGCCAGAGAGCGAGAAGAAAATGTTAGCAAATTCGTACCGCTTTTAGTCACGAAAAGCAACAGGCCGCAAAAACTTTGCCCAAACCCTTAAAGATTTAACTCTCGGACGTGGAAGCAAACTCCTACCCACTCTGGGTGGGGGGGGGGGGGGGGGGGCGGGGTAGAATCCCCTTTTGGCTTTTGGTTAGGTTACAATATTTCCAAAACATTTTATCTTTAATACAGCTAACTGTACATAACCTGTGATTTGGTCTTCAAGATGAGGTGAAGATTATTGATTTTGGCGCTGCTGGGGGTTTGTGATACCATCCAAATTCGTGGCAAAGATGGCAACCATCTTGGATTTTACTGAAAACTAGGAATTATCGAAAAAAAAGAGGAAAACGGAAATTTTTCATGCAGGCTACGTAGAATAAGACATAATCAAAAGCCTTTTTGTCACCATTTTTTAGTCTATCGAAAGAAAAGTAAAAAAAAATGCAGTTTTATTCAAAAATAGCATGGCTTCATGCTACTTAAGACATGCAGCTCATAACCATAGCAACCAATTCGCACCAAACTTTGCCAAAATGTGTGTACGGGAAAAGCGGCACGTTCTTATCAAAATCCTCTTGAAAAATAGTTCATGATTTGATTGAACTTGTGAGTCTAATAATTACAGTGCGACTACTTGGACCGGGCCACTTGGAAGAAAATTGACCAATCACAGCCTTAATTGAGAACAAAAGAAGCCAACATTTTTTCATAAGCTGACCAATAATGTTGAAGGATCTAGACAATACATCTCCAAATAAATTTCAAAGTCTAATTCTGCGGACCTCTCGGGAAGTAGTCTAATATTTTTCATTGGTTAGCTTCAATGGTGATGTTTGAAGGTTTTCAAACAGTGCGGTGTTTACTCGATGTGATCGAAAATATCTCGCCGATTGTTTGAATGCGCTACTCAAGCTATAAGCTAACGGTAAATGTAAATGTTTCCCAAATGGCTTTTGCCCAGAAAATACAATTAAGACTGAATCGAGAGGGCAGCATATACAGCAATAGTCGGCAACATTCCTAGCTATCACGAGATTACGTTTCAGACTTGCACCACGCTGAAATGGAACTAAAAGCTCGATTTGGATTTCCTTGCAGTATTGAGACCGCGGCTGCGAATTGAAAGGGCTGCAGAAGCCATAATCAATACATCAACGATAAGCACCTGTTGATCCAAAAAGCAGTTAGTGAATAAGGAGATTTGGGAACCTCTGTTTATTATTGAACGATTAAAGCAGGCAAATGTCGTTATTCATCTTTAGATCTGTGTTTGTTTATATTAAACTCGCTGCGCTGAGCGGGTGTCTGTAAAACCCGGAACACACCCGAAACACCCCGGAAAACCCGGAACACCCTCGGAACACCCCCGGAACACCACCGGAACAGCCCGGAACAGCCCTGAACAACCCCGGAACACCCCTGGAACATCCCATAATACCCCCCGAACATCCCATAATGCCCCGGAATACCCTCAATACAGCCAGGAACACTCTTGAACACCAAAAATTCTGGTCAGCGGTCAGACCGCTCACGCATAGACTGACCCGAGGACCTCCGAAGATTAACGAAGATTTCCGAATTTTTCAGAAGACCTTTGCGGATCACCCGAAGACAAAATGACAAAAATAAAATAAAAAATAACATTGGTGTCCTTTAGATCGACAAAGATTTGATTTTGAATATTTCAATTCAATTATTGAAGTTGTTGTAACTCATGCGAGATTTGCATTATAACTCTCGACAAACCGATGTGACGTCGATAAGTAAAATTCTCGGGGTGGGCATCCCGAATAATAATTCAATTCACCATGTAACACGTCACGGTCGCGATAACTTACTCTTGGGCATTGCGTGACAGATTTTGCACGCAAAACAAAACAGATTTTGCAGGCTGTTAAACGTCTATAGGATTTATTTTTTTTCCGTAAAGGCTGTTCGTTTTCAATTTATGTAGCTAGTACTACCGCATTTTCTCAATAAGTGCCCCACTTGCTGTTACTGTACGAGCTGGGCAAAGAAACACCGCCACTCCTTCTAAAGACCAATTAGAACAATGTTTGAATAGTTTTGAGAAGTAAGTTGTAACTCAAGGTTTATCGCAACGTATAAAGTTGGCTTATTGAGGGAGCACAAGAACTTTGCAAAGTTCAAGGAAATCTGATATGTACTCTCATCGTTGATATTTTCCTTTTTTCGTTTACTGAATTTTTCTCTTAAAGTCTAACTTGACTCTTGTGAAAGTAAATAAAATACTTGTTCCTTTTC
Source organism: Siderastrea siderea (assembly GCA_964030785.1). Classification (NCBI taxonomy): domain Eukaryota; kingdom Metazoa; phylum Cnidaria; class Anthozoa; order Scleractinia; family Rhizangiidae; genus Siderastrea; species Siderastrea siderea. The sequence continues at coordinate 20,937,345 of OZ034976.1, read as the reverse complement.
TCGCTATAAGAGTGTAAACTCGTTCGATCCTTTTGCTCCCGGGTTACGTTGTGACATCCTACATTACAGACATTATAAGCCCTCGGATACCTCTACAAAATTATAGTGAGTACTTTTTTGCAGGCGCACATTTCTCCTACTCATTTATCTTCCAAGCTACGCTCTTTTGTTAAACAAAAATATATGCAGGCCTAACTGCAAAAACGTTGTCATTCGAATATGACAAGAGAAAGCTGCAAGATGGGAATTTATTAGACATCGAAAAACGTTCTCGGATTTTAACATTCTTGAAGCACTCATGCACTACGGTATGATACTTCAAGTTAATATGAACTGAGGTTTTTTAAATGAGGTGTATATATTCACTGTATATTAGCGTAACGAACCGGCGGCCAAAACATTTCCATGCACCTGTGGAAATAAAACGATGACGATCGTGTGACCTCGGAATAATGACCTTATAACATTGCGTGACACTGTATAATTTGGCTTTTTTACGTCCTTTAGGTCACACCTGTTTTTTGAACGTGATAATGCAAACCTCGCACGAGAAAAATAATCAATGCAGAATTAACAGTTCAACTGTCACATTTTCATATTACTGAAAATCGTAAGTTATTGATATGGTCACGTGCATGATATATTTTTCCCATTAATTAATGGTTTTTTCGCTGTTCTTAAAAGCTTCGAAAATATTCCAAGCATTCTTGAAATGCTCGGAAATCTCAGGGTGATCCGCAAAAGTCTTATGAAGAATTGGGAATCTTCAGAGGTCTTCGGCTTAGTCAATTCGTGAGCAGTCTGACCGCTGACCACTATTTTTGGTGTTCCGGGGGTGTTCCTTGCTGTTTCGAGGGTGTTCCGGGTATTATGGGATGTTCCAGGGGTGTTCCGGGGTTGTTCTGGGCGGTTCCGGGCTGTTCCGGTGGTGTTCCGGGGGTGTTCCGGGGTGTTCCGGGGGTGTTCCGGGGTGTTCCGGGGTGTTCCGGGTGTGTTCCGGGTTTTACAGACACCCGCGCTGAGCGAACGCTTCTCAGAATTGAGCAAGTTTGTTGCGTTACCGAATTTCTTTTCTTTTTTTTTTTCGGAAAAGGTTTCTTCTACAAACATACTCAGGCAGTAGCTGTACTACTGCAGCGAAAGCATTGTTTAAGGTTTGTTTATGGACAAAAATTTTGCTGTCAATGGCGAATTCGACCTCCAAATGTTCTTCTCAAATTTAGGATCGAAAGTAACCAATCGTAGACGTGGCAGTTTCCCGAGAGGTCATGATCAGAGGTCACGGTTTCAAATTTTTTCGAACATGTATTGTCTGCCTGCTTCAACGTTATTGGTTGCTTACGAAAATACTTTGCTATCTTATGTTCTCCGTTAACGTTGTGATTGGTCAATTTTCTTCCAAGTGGCCCGGTCCGAGTAGTCGCACTGTAACAAGTTGATAAACCTATTTTTTCTTTTTTCAGTTCCAGAATGGCTGCCTTTAACGTTATTCATGCTATCAGGTAAGCAAAGCAAGTGTGTCTAAACCATTGCATACAGTAAGTACCTGTAAGAGGCAAGGAAACCATTCATCGCAGTTTCCGTAAGCGCCCACTAGAGACCCATAGAGTGGTAACATCCACATTCTCCTCACTATTCTCCTTATATTTCTCATGCGGTTACTAGTTGGGAGAATTTGATTAAAAATCATGAATTTGATCATTGGTGACCATTTCCTTTATCCTCATGATCTGTATGTTTGATCGAGTAGTAACACTGTAAGGAGAAATTAGATGCTTGTCACTCTTGGGGCTAGAAAGGTTTTAACCTTTTAAGGCGATTTTTCATGCAATTTCAGCTGAAGCGATTTTTCCCTTCAAAGTTGTTCTATTTTTACACGCGCTGATTTCCTAACAGGAAATTCATGTACGCCCTTTTCAAACCGTCTTTTTACGTACCTCTCAGGTCTAAAACAGACAACTGAGTTGATTATCATCTGCACGAAATTTCGCCTGGAAAATAAAATGCGCGATCTCTGTGGGGAAAAAAGAAACGGAACCTTGTGACGTAACTGAAATAATAAGTGAAAATAATGCCTTTCTCTATCGATTTTTTACAGACACAACAACCTGGTTTGAGATCATGCACGTCAGAGGTAATTATCCACTCATCAAGATTCGCCAGTCTCCTGGCAACCGAGTTAAGTACGAGGTTAACGAAGATGGCGTCATCGAGTTGAAAACCAATGACGGTGAAGTTGTGGTCAAGATACGTATCACAGGCTACGTCACCAATGCTGACGTCATTGACGACTAAGCAACTGATAAACACCTCTACCTAAAACACGCAATTTGAAGATTTAAAAGATGTTACAGCATGAAATAAATATTATAACATATACTGCTCTAAATGGCGTCACAAATATGTTCTTTCCAACGTTGACATTTTGTTATAAATGTCTCTACGCAATAAACCTACTCTAGCAATAAAGCGTGTAAATTCGATTACACGGTCAAGGCAGTTGTGGTGTTCTTATTCCTACCCGCGACCACCTATAATCTAGCTCTTTTTGGATATTTTGGTGAGGACAATAATGAGGAGAAAAAAGTAACATTTTTGCTGGTATTTAATTATAGCATCAGCATCATCATCGTCATCACCATCGTCATCATCGTCATCATCATCATCGTCATCATCATCATCATAATGGTTTATTTAACAGATCTACCAGGTGGCTTTTCTCTGTTAAAGTACATAGTTTCTAGATCGATCTTGTTCCATTTCTAGGGTTGGATATACCTTTTCTTGCTTAGCAGGCCAACAATATTTTAGCCTTTTATTTTGATAAGAAAAATCACAAAATTGGGCAGTCGCCCACCATATTGGGAATTATTCCCAAGACAGAATCCAATATGATATGATTACTGCGCGATTACGAAAATCCCTAGCGAAAACAATGAAAAGGTAGCGGTTCTGACACTGCTCATTTGTTTACATTTTCTACATGCGGTTCAAGCTCCCACTCAACAGCCAACATGCCGGAACATTGGCATGTCGAAGTCAAATAATAGTGTTCAGGAAATTTAGTAAACTTTACAAGCAGTTTCTGATATTAACACGTAACGATAAAATAAATGGGATAAAAAATGCCACTTATGTTTTCCAATAAAATTACGAATACCACCATTATTAAGGAAGCAAACCCAAAACAACGGTCCCGTTTTGTTTAAAACAGTTAAACTAAGCTCATCTTAATTGCACTGAAACTGTACATAAGCCCCTTTGGCCACGGATGGTCAGAATGGAAGTGAATTGCAGCTTGAAAGAATCGGGTCAATTTTTTTTTCGAGTTTCCCTCGTGTCTAGCAGAAACCATTATAAACTGACTACGTTTGTTCTCCTTGTAAGAATTCATTTGATTTGTTCCTTTTGCAGTTCTAGGACCACTTTGTGTATAAGGAAAAAGGAAATGGTCTTCGTTTCAATTTAACCAGAATTTTGACTCCAACACATTAAGAATACCTATGACATAGCCTTGACTTGTAATTTACGTCCCGGCTTTTCACTGCGTTCTAGTTGCTTTTCAACCTGAGTATCGGGCTTTTCGGGGAGTGGGAAGAGGGGTGTGTGGGAAGGGGTTGGGTGTGGGTAGGGGGGGTGGGAAGGGGGGTGGGAAGGGAAGGTGGGAAGGGGGGTGGGAAGGGGGGGTGGGAAGGGGAGGTGGGAAGGGGGGTGGGAAGGGGGGGTGGGAAGGGGGGGTGGGAAGGGAAGGTGGGAAGGGGGGTGGGAAGGGAAGGTGGGAAGGGGGGTGGGAAGGGGGGGTGGGAAGGGGAGGTGGGAAGGGGGGTGGGAAGGGGGGGTGGGAAGGGGGGGTGGGAAGGGGAGGTGGGAAGGGGGGTGGGAAGGGGGGGGGGGTGGGAAGGAAGGCCTAGTGAAGGCCTGATACTCAGGTAAGTTTTTTTGCCTCCATCCTAGCTGAGATTTGGTCTTGTTCGTACTGTTTTTTCCCAGGGGGGGTGTGGCTTATGCAGGAACGTGCCGCTGGACAGGGTATGGTTCTTGGCCTATCGGTCCTAAACTTTATGCAAGACTGTTCTAAGCAGGGTCTGAACTTGTCCTAAATAGGGCATGGTTGCACGATTGTCATCGTAAAAAAATGACTTATACAGCATCTAGCAATCCTAGATCGGTGTTGTTTGCTGATCTTAAAACGCTTTATTAAAAATTATGTAAAACAAGAGTGTGTGTATTTTGTTATTTGTCTTAAATAGGGACCTAAAATAGAAGACGTTGAACTTAACAGGGTTGGTATTTTTGGGCTTTTTTTGACTTAAACAAGGTCAGGGTTTCAGACCCTCAGCGGCACCCCTACACCCAAACATGGGTCAAGTACCCCTCCCTCTCCCAAGGTTCCTATTTCGCTGCTCTGTAGTAAAGCAAAAGAAATTTTTTACCTTTCAATCACCTATGGTAGCTTTTATCCTTATGCTTTCATTTGCTATCCAGGGTCAAGGTGCTTTGGTGGAAAGCTATCGAATAAAAAAGCACTGCGAGTAGTGTTGGTGTTTGTGGTTTAAGTAACGAGGAAATCGGTTAGATCCCATGGGTTTCAAGTTGTAGCGGAATGCTCAACTCCAACTCAATACGCTAGTTACCTTTTAATGTAACCACGTGTGTCTTTTAACCCTGGATCATTTTAAAAGCACCGTCGAAAGACCCGCTTTTCGGACACCCGGTTAATGAGGATGCCTCGTTATTACGGACAGTTTCCTTGATTCCGACCCAAACCTAAAAATCCGACAATTTTTTCAGAGTTTGTGTAGTTCGAGGCGACACACTTTTCTTCAAAACAAAGATATTTGTACGCAGGGGATTTCTCAATTTAGTATAACGTAACCAGCGAAGCTTTCAATACCTTTCAGTTTTCCTTGGAAAAGGGAAGACAGAAATTCCCTCCGAAACTCCAATAGGCTATGAAGTCACTCACAAATCTCTTCGGATTAGATATCGACTTTAGCGGGCAATAGGGTACTTTCCTGAACCGTGGAATGGCACTTTTCAGTCTTTCTTGAGAAGCGTGATTTGCTAATCAGCCATGAGTCGTGATTTGTCATTGTTACCTGTGAAGCGAGACTCGTGTGTTTTTAATTGTCGTGAATTGTGATTTTGTAGCCATCATGCAAATGGTCGTGAAAAGTAATACGTTTTCAGTGAAACGTGATCAGGACCCCCCATGCCCCCCCCCCCCCCCCAGACTTGATGATCTACCGCAAAAGTAAACGATATTCAAGGGAGGTATTAAAAACGTTACTTGTAGACTACGAGCAGTCTCTCTTTCCGCTCAGGGATACTTGAGGAAATCGCCCGCCGCGTTAAAACGTGAAGCGCCTGTCGAGCCTCTAGTGTAGTGAGTTGGCTTGACACGTGCGTCACGTCTCAACACGGCAGGCGATTTCTCGCTCGCTCGCTTGTTCGTTTTTCGTTCAGTCCTTGACTATCCCTGAGCGGAAACAGAGACTGCTCGTAGTCTACGTTACCTGTGTCCTCCAGTCATCAAGCTAAACGCCATAATAGACAATTTCTAGTAAGTCATTTGGAATTTTTATTTTCTTTTTTTCTCTTTATCACGGCAACCTGAAATGAAAATCGCATTTTTTCTTATTTTCTGCAAAGTATAAAAGAATATAATGTTTAGCGAAATAAACTGAGATCGCGCAGGGATACTGCTTTTTTCAGTCCGCTGTTGTGCGTTACACTCCATGACCGTTTACAACTGTTGCTATGGTAGTAAACGTCACGCTCACACTTCATTAATTCAGACCAGAATAATCAACAAAACAGATTTCTGTTCGAAAGACCATTTTAGGAGGAATCGACAATTTTTTCTCCCGTTTCACCGAAGTCATATCCATGGAAATCATAATCTGTACTTTAGGGGTTAAAGTGTGTTCATAATGAGTAAGAAAGGCAAACATCGGCGACTTTCGTGGCAACAAAATCACTTCATTCTTCGTCATGGAGATTCCACTGTCGTCTCGAACGCCTCCAGTTAATACCGCGAACGACGATCTGGCCGGAAATTCGTCCGCTTTGGTAAAAGACAATTTCAGTTCGATTGAACCAAGCACAGTGGATGATGATCTTGATAAGGAAGGAAAGCAAAGCGAATATGCAGGTTCTGTAGGCGAGGATTTCGACGAGGATGAAGAACACGTTCCAAGCCCGGAAAAAGCGCGAACAGTACGAACAGTAATAAATGCCCATTCCAAGCGCGCAGGGATCACTTCAAACAAAAAGAAATCTATTCGCAAACGGCGTGTCACGGCCAATTTGTCCGCAACAAAATATGATATTGGTGAGTAAATCACACAATGTTATTTAAATCTACAAGGCAGAAATTTATTTTCATGATCATAGTCCCGATACTCCATTATTGAAATTACCAAGGTAACAACGTTGGCTGAGCCGATTACTACGATTGCAACATGTACTATTATGCTTGTCAACCTTTCGAAGGTTTCCATAGTGTTTTAGGTTTCTCCCTATTTGCAGTGATATGTTTGATTTCTTGAGGCCAAATAATCGTTCTCATTGCCCGCGTTACATCCAGGGCATGAATTACAGACGATTTTCAAAAGAACTTAATTAATTCTTTGTTTCGAAGATGTGTTTTGCTATCCCTCTTCGCCACTGGTAAATGAAGGTTTCGAAACGATTGAAGTGATTAAAATTAGAGCGCGTAAATTTGGCACAACGTTTTGTTTCCTAGCGGATTCCTTAGCATACAAGTAAAACGTTTTGTCTAAATATATAATGAATTTGTACCTTACGAAGAGCCCAGAGGCCAATTTTCAACTTACATAAAGCACGGTAACATTTTATTATTTTACATGTAAGTACATTGGGTTTTCTAAGTTGTCAAATCATGTCTAGAAAGAATTCTTGAAGTTTACAATGCAAGTGGTATTGTTTGAAGAAACAGTTAAGTGTATTGTTTATTTTTTCCAATGTACAGTTCGTAAAGTTTGTCTTCAAAGTGGAATGTACATCTCAAGAGATGACGACTTCAATAGGTAAGAGAAATTTTGTTTGTCTGCAACAAAATCAATATACTGTGGCTCAAGTGAACTTTGATTATTAAATGTTATTTGCCAAATATAATGAGTTTGTACCTGATATCGGGGATGTTCAGGGGGTGGGGGTACTTCCACAAATAATCCACAGTATATGGGTAAGTGACACTGTGAAGGGTATGGTTTTTAATCAATTATGTCTGGGATAGTGGGTATAGAAATCAGAGAGTTTTGATTTGAGTAGGGTATCATTCATCGTCAATCTGATCAGCTGTATGAAAAATTGGTAAGGGTTTTAAAGTTCCAGTAGCCCACCCCCACCCAAAGATTCACAGAATGCACCACCCCCCTGGGGGAATGTACTGGTGGTGCCTGGTATTGTGGTCTGGTTTGTTAACTTTACAGTGAAACCTCTATTAAGCGGACACCCCCAGGACTACTCACTAGTGCCTGCTTAATTAATAGTGTGTCCGCTAAATACAGGCTAGTTTTACAGAAAATATGGGCAGAAACATTTGGAACTCACTGGTGCTTGTGTCCACTTAATATAGGGTGTCTGCTCAATATGAGGTCTACTTAATACAGGCTTCACTGTATCTGTAATTCATGGGTCAGAGGGGTGGGTGGGTGAGTTCACAAATGGACTGACAGCAGATGTCATTATATGCCTTACCAAGATGACATCCTATCTTCCCTTTTGGTTATAGTAAAGTACATTTGAACCTGTACATGGGAATATTGGTATTTAAACTGCATTACAATGGTTGTCATTGTGCTATTGTACTGTATATCATATCAGAGATCTTGTCAAATCATATATCATATCATAATGTATTTCATAATCATATCATTCAATACATACATGTGCATGTATCATATCATCTCACGATATCAAAACAAATTTGTAATTTAATACCATCTGTCAGATATTATAAAATATGCTGCAGTAAACTTCATCTTCAGATTCATCTCCTGACCTGGCCATGGGAGTGGGTGAAAATTAGACATTGGACAGACCTTAGTTTTTTTTAAATTGACAATTGAGGAAGTTTTGTCAGGATGCTGGCTGATTATTTCCTTGCCAAACTCTCAAGTTGCAAATTAGGAGCTGTCCTTAATGCCTTACCTTAGTGACCCTTGATCAGCCTGACTTTATCAATGTTGGTCTTTATTAGTAAACCTTATTTTGGGGGGGCCCGGGGGACAGAGGGTATAAACTTCCCATTTCCCATACCCTTTAATCCTGGTTCCCATAATGTTTTTGTTGGACCCCGCTTTGCACTTTTTTGATTGCAAAATATTGCACGGTGTTGTGTAATTTCCCCCTATTTCTCCCGCTTCTCACCACCTTGGAAATTCGGCTTGCCCTGCCCCCTATTCTCCCACGCTCCCACCCCTGGCAGTCCCCCTTCACTCATTTACATTGTAGCTGTGTGATGCTCACTCAACACATTGATTACCCCTTACAAACATGAGAATGTGACATTAGCCCAAGGTGATTAGCTCTATTAATTCAATCCATAGCTCATCTATATCTATTACATTTATTTAGTGAAGCTTAATGAGATGTAATAAATGTTTCATGATTTCTTAGCACTTTTCTTATATGGAGTGACTCAGCAGTGCCTGTTGAGAGAATCATTGAGCTGAAGTCATTTCAGGTGAAATTGATTTTTATTGTTTGTTAGAGCATAATATTATTTGCAATAAATTAACTGTAAAGTTCAACAACAATTTTTTTTGTCACTAATTAGTATAAACTAAAGGAAGCTACAGCTACATGTATACACAAGCCTTAAATGTTGTAATGTTTTTTTTTTATTAAACAATATTGCAATAAAGCTGAGCACTTGACTACTGTATTCAAAATATTTTTACATACTAAGCAACAATTATTTTTAACTTATTTATTTATTATTATTATTATTATTTTTTTTTTTTTTTCTGTTTTGTTTTGTTTTGTTTTGTTTTGTTTTTCCATGTGAAGAAAATTAACCACTTTCCAAGTATGGGAGAGATATGTAGAAAGGACAATCTTGCTCGGAACATGGCAAAGTAAGTAATATTATAATGTATTTTAATTAATGACTTTTTAAATGATTTGCCTGTACACTGTGTATTAAACTTTACTCACAAATTTGTAATGAAATGCTACCTACTACTAGAGTGCGAAAGAAAATACAAATTACAAATTTGTCAAATTTTGTACACAATTTAGTTGTTTGTACAATTTAGTTGTAAAATTGTTGAAGCATGAACATTGACTAGATGACTATAGCTAGATGAAATTGACTCTTCACAAAGTTGACTGTTTACAAAATTGTGTAAATATGTGCAATTTTGTTTTATAAATGTTTCACAAAAATAATGTTTGCACTCTATTATTAAACATTTTCTTAATAGAGTACCACAAATGCTTAATAATTTTGATAAAAAGTATACAAAATTTCAGAGTGATGCAAAGCTGCATGCAGACCACTACATTTTCTAGAGCTTATTGTAATTATCTCTTTTTAACAAATATAGAATGCAGAGAGCTCATCCAGAAGAGTACAACTTTATTCCCCAAACATGGGTTCTGCCAGCAGAGTATCCTTTATGTTTTATTGTGCAGACTTACATACAGTAAATCCTCTATCTAGCCTAAGAAAATTAACAGCTGACGTTTTGGGAAGTCGCCACTTGAGCCCTTGCAAAACAACATCTGAGTAACAAGCGCAGAAATTCCATACTGATGCCATGTCACTACCCAGATCTAGGTAGTGCTTCTGATTGGTTGAAAGGCCAGGGAATTTCGTTTCAACCAATCGGATGTATTAGTCAGACATTGTTTTGTGAGGGCTCAAGTGGCGACCTCGCAAGACGTTGGCTGTTTTCTCAGGCTATGAATCTTCTATTACTGGTAACCCTTCTCTCTAATAAGCCCCCCTCTCTCTTTTAAGCAACCCTCCCCCTTTTCCTTCACAACCTAAAGAACATTTAACAGCAGGGAAAAACAGGTGCATTTTGCCATATCAATCCAGGTACATTAACTAAGCCCCACCTACACTATCTGCAAGCTTTGTGGAAAAATTTACTTGTACTACTGGCGTTAAATGCTAAAAGAAATAAGGGACCCCTCTCAAATAAGTCCTGCTCCTCCCCATTGAAGTCAATAAATAAGGCCCCGGGGGGCTTTTTAGAGGATTTATGGTAATGTATATGGATTGATTGCAGGATGTCCAGCTGAAACCATTCAGACTATCATATTTAACGGCAAAATATCAGAATTTGTATGGGATTTGATAGTTGAAGTACTAATGTGTAGAAGAAGAAAGTAGAAAAAGATAATTGTAATAAATTAAGACATTTTAGTTACAATTAGCACATCAAAATGTGCTGGTGAAATGGATTAAAGATTTAGTTTGACAAGTCATGTAATCATGGTAAATTAACTCAACCTTTGTCATTCTGTATGCTATCCCGATATGTTCCTTAATTACACTGTCCTCAATCAGATATGCCACATTTCAAGGTTACTGTAGAGAACTAAAGAAAAGAAAGAAACACAAAACGTTCATTGTAAAACCAGCTAATGGTGCCATGGGGAATGGGTAAGAATGTGAAGCTCACTTAATTGTTATGTAGTAAATGCATCCGATGTAATTTGTTACAATTGCTGACTATAATAGTAATATTTAATACAATAATAATAGTACACCTTTTGCCCTTCATTAACGGAAAATAGAAATTCATTTTATTTTACGGGAAATCAATAACATCTTAGGAACAACATTTTCACGAAGAAATGTTCATTTTAATCATCCGTTGGTTCATTTGCGCAATTACCATGCTAATGCATCTTCAATAACATCATTGGAATGTCATTTTCTTCTATTGTAAAGTCTATTATGCCTTTGGAAACACATTTTCATAAATAATACAGTCGTTTACATTTTTTGAAAGTCATTACTGGCAAGTACATGACCGTCCATAATAAACAAAGTTCATTTTTAACCTTCAATGTGTTCGCGGTTATTAGACGACGCGGTACATATGTCTGCATGAATTTGTACCACCCTGCGCACTTTGCAACCGTAATGGTATTCATGTTCCTTTGAGATGCTTCTAAGAGAATTCTTTGTCGATACTCTCCAAGTGGAATGCCTTGTCGTCGACCTTCGTCTCGGTCATCTATTGTTGCTTGAATGTCAGGGCGTGAAATGTCGGCTTTTATTGCAGCCTTTAAAGCACTCAATATGGCTTGCTCTACAATATTCAGGAACGGCGAATAGGGGGGCAGCATCTTTATCTTGATTCTTCCTCTGGGACAATCTGCGTTTCGATGTGCAGGGGCGTTGTCAAACACCAAGAAGGTTTGGTTGTCGGGATTAACTCGTCTTCCGACTTCTCCCAAAAAATCGTTGTAAAGTTGCCCGTTCATCCCACCAATACGAGCTGTGTGGTAGACAAGGCCATTTGTCGGCGATACAGCCAAACAAATTGTCACATTTCTGCCACGTTGACCTGAAACTTAACGATAAGCACGTTCCCCAACTCTCGCCCTTCCATAACTTCTCGCTGTCGAGATGTTGTGGCCACATTCGTCAATGAAGATGCAGTCGTTGATGACCCCTTGCGTCATAAACCAGTTGGCATATTCACAGCGTCGCTCTATCACGTCGGGTCTGTTGCGAGCAGCTGGTACTGCTCTGGCCATCTTTACACTTTTCAGCATTCCATCCATAGTCTTTCCAATCGTTCTATCGCAGATTTATGCAATCTCTCATCTCATTATCAACTCTAACGTTATTTCGTCCGCCACGAGGTCTTTTGTTTACTCTTCCTTCACGAAGGTAGGTTGCTACAATGCTTCTGGCCGTGCTCCTATTCACACCCAATGTGTCAGCGACTGATAGGTAGTCTTCTGTGGGATCCTCAAAGGCTCTGACAATCCTTCTACGGACTTCGTTTGGAATTCTATTTCGTCTTGGGGGCATGCTGCATTCACTCTTAAAACGGCAAAACAGTTTGCGTGTGTTTACAGTGTACATGCACAGTATATATACATGCTTGATCTTTTGTTCTACTGTACTGTTCAAATTGCATTGTCCAGAGAGGGTCTTTGGCAAACCGCATATCACCCAAGAGGCACAATGGAGATAAACTACATGAACATGTAACGCTGCGCTCCTATTGGCCGTACCTGAATATCGTAGAACAGGCAATAAGCACTTAACACTGTAAAGTGCTTAAACAGGGCAGTACAAATATACATGTCAAGTACAAAAAAGCCGACATTTCACGCCCTTGAATGTTCAGTACATGTCGTAAGACATAACTGATGGCAGAGAGGAAGTTCAGCAACAGACCACTCCAGTTAGACCAGTTACAGAACATCATTTGCGTATTCTGTTACCAAATACGGCTGCAAAAAGAACGCAGGATTCGCCGAAAACATAGAGGGTTTAATCGAACTTCGCTATTTAATTAACTTATTTATTCATTACTTGCCAGAAATGACTTTCAAAAACTGTAAACGGCAGTGTTATTGATGTTAGTGTTTTTCCAAAGACATAATAGACTTTTCAATAAAGAAAATGACATTCCAATGATGTTATTGAAGGTGCATTAGCATGGTAATTGCGCAAATGAACCAACGGATGACTAAAATGAACATTTCGTCGTGAAAATGTTGTTCCTAAGATGTTATTGATTTCCCGTAAAATAAAATGAATTTCTATTTTCCGTTAATGAAGGGCAAAAGGTGTAATAATCTATATCATTATGCCCTTTCAATAAATATGAAATTGAAATAAAAACAAACACAAATTTCTTGTAATTTCAGAATCTCCTTGATAAGAAATGGAGATCGCGTCCCATCCCATGAGCAGATAGTAATACAAGAATACATCGACAGAGTAAGGCATTGACAGAGTTTATATGTAGTATTTTTTATAATAATTTTTGTTATTCACTGGTAGGTATCATTTGTCATCAAAATTATTTTAATTTTTTAAAGATATAAATATCCCATAGTCACATTAGGACAATTTGCCCTGTCGTGGTAGGTGTGCTCTAAGAGCCATTTTCCCCGTGTGGAACTGATTTGATCCAAAACTAGTTGTTTCATTGTAAAAAAAAAAGTTGTTTTATTGTGCTAATAATCACACGATCAGTCCTAAAGTAGGTACCGCAAAGCGTACAAGATATCTTCTTTATGGGACGTCCCATTGTAGAGGATTGTATCCGTAAAGGTTGTTTTTAATATCCCCATAAAAATCCTGAAACTGAGTTTGTTGTTGACACCATTCTTTGCGTTGAGTTGATTGGCCTTACCATCATAGATTATTTACTGCTAATTCCGGCCCCTGGCTATACTTCGCTGGAAATTCACTTAATTATTCCGTTACTACCTCATTTTCCTATAAATTATAAGCTAGGACAGGCGGACAGTTTTTCGCTTTGCGGACCGACCTCGGCCGGTGAAAAAAGGAGGTGAAACCAGGCGAATTGGTTTGAGAATTGTTTGTAAACAGTCTTTCTACTTGCGTTACCTCCCACGATCAAAGTTAAACTGATAATTTATAAGCTTAAAGAGATAAAGGATTGACTAACGATAAAACAGAATTTAAAATATATCAGAAAACAATAAGCGTTTATTAAGAACAAACCCCGACGTCTCACAGCAAGAATAAGGAAATAAGCTTTAAGCTTATCTTGTTCAAAATGAAGTCACACGTTTTAAAGTTAAATTTGGTTTTACCGAAGGATCTTAAAAACAAGTAAGACTTTGTGTGAAAACTACTTACACTCCATAGACTCTGCCTGCATATCTTAGTATTTTAAGCATTTTTTTCGTTCTTGGTCAAGTTTTTTTCGCAAATCGATATTTTGAGACAACTACACTGGAAAAACTTGTTGACAAGCAGCAGTTCTTGTCAAAAACACAGCGTTGCCAGGTTTTTGTTTGACTATTTTTAGCTACCTGTAACAGTATTAAATGATGCGAAATGGGGCAAGATAAGACAAGTGATCTCCAAGGAAAATAACGAAATTTTAAACCAAGAAACGGAGGTCCAAGACGGACTTGCAGTTAACCCGTGTTAAATCAAATGGCTTGCGTGTCATTAAGAAAAACTACGACTCGAAAAAAGCAAGCTAGCAAAGTTTTGTCCAAAAAAATACAAGAATACTCGCCTTTTTTCGGAGAATAACCAGGCCTATTATTCCGATGCTGATTTTTCTTTCACGTTACCACGGTTAGTGAGAGAAAAGTTCCGTTTTAAGACAAGAAAAGCCGGCCTTTCGTTACGCCGGAGTAAAATGATTTCACTTCACGTTTTCACGCGGATTGGAGCGGTCGTCACGCGCGGTAACCCACGCGTGGTAACAAAGTTCATTAGCAGCCTCGTCCCCAGGCGGCAGGCGACTGGGGACGAAGCGGGGAGTGCGGGCCGTCATGGGAAGGTTACCTTATTCTCACTAATTTTCGCGCGTACTAAAATTTCGCAATTTGGAAAACGTCGCGAAAATTAATACTTGCGAAAAAAAGAAAGAGCGCGGAAATTAAACACGCGAAATTAAATACCATGTTATATATGAAAAGAAAACGTGAGTCACGGGCTTTTTGGAATTGCTCTGAATTAAAACTGTTACTTTCTGCGCTTAGCTATTTTTATGGTCTGGTTTTCGACTAGCACTCTTCCTCCATTTCACTGTTTTCCCCGTAGTTTTAAACTTTTTGGTAGTTTTCAGCAGCTAGTACCCTCAAAGTATAAGTCCTTCTTATTCTGTATAATAGTTAACTTGTAAAAATTCCCGGTAAAACGGGGCCCTTAGGTAAACCTATACCACAACGCCGCCTGGGAACTAGGCTGTGGTCTGTCAATATTATATAAAATAGTGACTTTGTTGCTCACAATTACGACTCAAAATCAGTTTTTGTTGCATCGTTCGAAAATGCTAAGTTTGGATGGGCCAAAGGTGAGAACAGTGCCGAGGCAAAGAATCGATTCCGTCCGTGCCGGCCTGAGCCGGCATGGATTTTGCGCGTGTTCACTTTTGGCCCCAGCCTCCCCTAGAAAGGCTTTTTTGGTCCCCTTTTGTCCTAGTTGTCTTTGGGAATGTTCAACCAATCAGAATCCACCAACTGCGCATATATTTGAAGGCTTGAGGGGGTCCTAGAAGGGAAGACTTCTTGTCACTCTCCAAGAAGATCACATTTCACTCAAAATGGCTGCCGTGCTCTTCACGCGTGAATTTTCAAGATGGCAATATCTCACTCTCAGAAGGAAGGAATACCTTTTGAAACTTAAAAATCGAAAGAAGAAGCTCTAAGGAACACTCGACAAGTTAAGCGATGGAATTTAGAGCTTTTAGAGCGAAGAAAACATCTTTCGAGGACAAACAGCCGTTTTGTCAAAGCGAAGGACAATCTTACATCGCAAGAGATTTTTCGAGCTGCGGACTTTCTGGGAAATGCTCAAGCACTTCTACGAGTCTACGGTAGAGTAAATTACACATTTGATTGTAAATTTTTACTGAAATAACTTCTTAATTGAAGGATTCTTTGTATTTCTTAAAGTTTTCGTAAAAGTTTTGAAAAACGTGCACAGTTCGCATCAGTAAATGCTCTTCAAAATAACTTGCACATCGAGCGAAATCGCTTGCGCGTAGCTTCCCTCGAAGAAAGAATTGAACGCGTTTGGTTTTCAGAAACGAATAAAGGCGTGTATTAATAAATGTGTTATTTAGAAAAGCTTACTGTCTCCTCTTCTGCGGATCTTCGTTCATGAAATTTCGAAAAATAGTAATCTGACCTAAACATACACAAATCCTCTGTTGTGGTTTGATTTCACGCGCGAGACAACATGTGAATCTCTTGCGTAAATTTTCAAAATTTTGACATTAAGATTGTATTTTTGGCTAATTCTTAATTGACAACTGGTGTATTTTATTCGAAAGTTAGAAATTCTAACTATTCTAGATCAAGTGAGTGTTGTGTTTTCGAGCCTATAAATTGTCGTTTCGTACTGCACATGGGGTTGTTTATTACCAACTGCTAATTTAGCGAATCGATCAAAAAACACGCGGCCGTTAATGAGTTACGCCGGAGTAAAATGATTTCACTTCACGTTTTCACGCGGATTGGAGCGGTCGTCACGCGCGGTAACCCACGCGTGGTAACAAAGTTCATTAGCAGCCTGGTCCCCAGGCGGCAGGCGACTGGGGACGAAGCGGGGAGTGCGGGCCGTCATGGGAAGGTTACCTTATTCTTACTAATTTTCGCGCGTACTAAAATTTCGCAATTTGGAAAACGTCGCGAAAATTAATACTTGCGAAAAAAAGAAAGAGCGCGGAAATTAAACACGCGAAATTAAATACCATGTTATATATGAAAAGAAAACGTGAGTCACGGGCTTTTTGGAATTGCTCTGAATTAAAACTGTTACTTTCTGCGCTTAGCTATTTTTATGGTCTGGTTTTCGACTAGCACTCTTCCTCCATTTCACTGTTTTCCCCGTAGTTTTAAACTTTTTGGTAGTTTTCAGCAGCTAGTACCCTCAAAGTATAAGTCCTTCTTATTCTGTATAATAGTTAACTTGTAAATATTCCCGGTAAAACGGGGCCCTTAGGTAAACCTATGCCACAACGCCGCCTGGGAACTAGGCTGTGGTCTGTCAATATTATATAAAATAGTGACTTTGTTGCTCACAATTACGACTCAAAATCAGTTTTTGTTGCATCGTTCGAAAATGCTAAGTTTGGATGGGCCAAAGGTGAGAACAGTGCCGAGGCAAAGAATCGATTCAACCAAAACTAAACGGCGAAACTGTTTACAATCAGTTGTAATTATTACGTCGGTCTTGAAGCAAACAAAACAAACCAAACAAAAAATAAATATAAACACTCTCCAAGCTGTTTTCCTTTTAGAGATTTTTTCGCCAATTCCATGTAATATGGAATGTTTTTCTCAGTCTCTCCCTTGATACTTTATTAGGCTAGTGTCAGTGTTATTGTCTCCGTATATACTTTAAGAGACACATGAATACGTCTCAGAAGAACTATGCCTCTTCTAAGATAAATACGGTCATTTTCATCTTTTCCACAAGTCACCAAAATATTCCCTTGTTTCGTCAGTTAGTATGGGAGGTCTATTCAGTGGTTCACCCCAAGCGACCAAGGGAGAGTAGTCCTGCGAAATTTAAGATAAAATTTGTACTTTTTCTGAAATCTAAGGAGATGGTGCAAGCGCGAATTAATTTAGCACTCGTCGGGAAAAAAAAAACAAGCTGCACTACGGGCTAGCCTACATTTGATGTTGCTAATATCGGATTTAAGCATACAAATTATTAGGATGTCTCTGTAACAGTCTTGCTAAAGTACTGAATTTTATACACTATTTGTCAATCTCCTACAACTGCAAAAATATCCACGAAAGTTCCATTATCCCGTTATCCGTGACATGATTTTAAGCGAATGAAACCAGACCAGCACTGATTCGAAATGAGTAAAAGAGGCCCTACAAAAGCGATTATAGTATGTATAACAAAGTGGAAATTTTTTTTGCGCGCTCTGATTGGCTGCTCTGTTGTACCCTTGATGTTTTGTAATATGCACACGTCATGGCGTCTGGTGCAGTTGCTGACGATCGTTGAGGTGATACTTTCGTTTTGCTATCATCAATAATAAATTATTTCGGGTATCCATTCACCACCAGTGCAGAAGTTTCACATTTCATTTCAAAAATTTGCATTTTCCTTAATATACAACGCGCTCTTTGTTAAATTTCTTATCGCTTCCCCCTGATAAAGGCTGAAGTTTTAGCCAAAACATCGGGATTTTTAACGTTTATATTCGAACACAAATTTTTAATCAGAGTAACGTTTTATTTGTTATTGCGAATCTACCTGGTTACAGGTCCATTTTCAAAGCCTCTGTAAACATCCACCGCTCAGTATTCACCTTTGGCGAATAATTTTTGATTAACCTATGAAGTGATCAGAAGATAAAAAAGCAAATTATCTAGTCATCTTATTTTTTACTAATTTCGTTAAAAATTTAATGTTGTTGAAAAGCAACTACGATACGTGATATTTGCTAGTCGATCAACTCTCTGCTCGCCATTTATTCCAACAACTTAATTTGAAAATTTTCACTGTTTTTCCGGGATCTTTTCCGAGGTTAAGAATATTTAAAATCGACGTTTCGATCAGTTTCACTGACCTTCTTCAGGTTGTTGTTAAAAATGACAATATGGCGGATTGTTTCTCATGTTCAGCTTGGTAACCGCACCAATAAATCGTGACTATTACACGACGTATGTGAAAAAAGGGCGGGAAAATGTAACAAGGCCTGTCAAGTAATTTTACATTTGTGATACTTCACTGACTATTACAGTCTCCCTCACGATCGAAGAAGGAGTTCAGGACTGATTTCCACGTTTCAACATGGTCAAAAGTGTTAAGCACTTTCATTCCGCGGTGCAAAGTCAGTTTAACAAATGAAGACCTTCAAAAAGGAAACACTCTATCGGCCGAAAGACGAATGGGCAAAGAAGATGGAGGCCTAGCACGACACACTATTGAGTGCCAAAGAAGTATTGACTGGACAAACGCAAAAATCGTAGCGACAGAGAGAGGGTTGAGACAAAGGAAGGTTCTCGAAGGAATTGAATCACTGCGACAGAAGCACCGCGGAATGAAAGTGCTTAACACTTTTGACCATGTTGAAACGTGGAAATCAGTCCTGAACTCCTTCTTCGATCGTGAGGGAGACTGTAATAGTCAGTGAAGTATCACAAATGTAAAATTACTTGACAGGCCTTGTTACATTTTCCCGCCCTTTTTTCACATACGTCGTGTAATAGTCACGATTTATTGGTGCGGTTACCAAGCTGAACATGAGAAACAATCCGCCATATTGTCATTTTTAACAACAACCTGAAGAAGGTCAGTGAAACTGATCGAAACGTCGATTTTAAATATTCTTAACCTCGGAAAAGATCCCGGAAAAACAGTGAAAATTTTAATTTCTTAAGATGAGAGGTGAAAGTTTCAGAAATAGAACTTAATTTTAGATCATTATTTAAGGAATACTAAAAATTTCTTCTGTTATCAAGACCACTAGTTATCAAAAAGAGCAATAAAACACAGCTGTTCAGAACAAGGGAACACGGGACAAACTGCTCTGAAAAAAGCTTCCTGAAGAGGAAATTCAGATTTGTCATGATAAAACGTTTTCCGCAACTAACAAAAAGATCCTCAAAAACTGCAATCAATAGGAGACCAGGTTCTACTCCCAATTCAAGTGAGCACTTCCGTGAGAAACACGTTAATTAAGTGCAGTTTTGCTTCTTAATCTGCTCCTCGTTTGCGTGTCGTATTTACGCAGCCTTCTCACATTACTCACGTTTCGCAAGTTTGAAACAAACCTCATGGCAAACGTTAATATTTCGTACCTGTCAAAAAATGGGTATTCTCTCCAAGCAAAAGAAGAGTGTAATTACATCAAGGAATTCGTTTGGCGGAGTGAATACTTGACAGAAGGCACGTACAAACACTCAGTTGCTTTGGCCAGTGTTAATTCGATCGCATTTCTTCCAACGGTTCTTTTAAACGCGCTTGTCATTTTTACCGTCGCTACAAGAAGCCCACTGCGAACCAATTCCAACATACTCCTGGCTTGTCTCGCAGGTGCAGATTTGTTGACTGGGCTGGTTGCCATGCCTATTACCTTCGCGGTAGAAATGAAGCAAACCCTTGACGTTGGATCATTCTGTGTGCTGGAAAAGGCATCTACTGTAGCCACGGTGAGGGCTGGTTCTGCTTCCCTTAGTCTACTCTTGTTAATTGGCGTGAATCGCTACATTGCTATCAAAAAACCCTTGAGGAACCAGGATATTGTCACCAAACTGCGACTAAAAATTGCTGTACTTTTAACCTGGGCCTTCATAGTCTTTCTGGTTAGTCAAGAAACTGTTTTGGCTGCAGTGGACAGTAAAACAGACATATACTCAATCTGTTTAAAAGTAAGCGATGTTACAGTAGGTATTATCGGTTGTTCCTTTATTGACGCTATAGGTTTCTGTTACGGCTCCATTTTCTCGGAAGCACGCCGGCAAATCAAACGACTCCAGACCGAACAATTGCCTCCAGAAGAACTACAAAGAATCAAGAAAGATAGAAAGGCAGCCAACACCCTCGCAATCATCCTGGCTGCCTTAATACTGACTTACTTGCCTGGACTAACAACTGTTCTGGTGACCATTTCTTCGGGTATTATCATAAAACCCCGTTTTTTGTCCGTTCTGTTAAACTGGGTTAAAACTTCTCTTTTGCTTGGATCTCTTTTTAATCCTATTTACTGTTGGTGTATGAAGGAGCTTCGCGAAGCTTTTCTTGAGATTTTACAGTTAAGACAGCCTGAAAACACCCCTCCAGAGATAGAAATGCAGGTAGCACAACGGCATCGTCCTCAAGTTCCACCGACTGCTTCGGAAGCTTTTTCGAGGGTTGCAGTAAACCTAGAACCGGTTGTGCTATCATTTAGGTATGTTAAAGCCGAAGAAATCATTTCTGTCCATCAAGTCCATTAATACCGGTTAAGCTTTGCAAAACATAAGTTGAAATTTATGATAAATTGTTTGAAAAGGACTTACACTTAAGTTTATTTGTCGAGTGATGTAGTTGCATAAAATTCTAACAGAATCGAATTTCCATATTATTGTTAATGGATGAATGATGATCGTAGAACGATGAGAATTAATTTAAAAAAAAGACTTTTGGGTAGAAACGTTTCCTTTGTCGAGTTCTTTGATTCTTTGCAACTTTGAGAGGTGGAGGTCTAAGAAAGTACTTATGACGATGAATATGTCGTTTAGTACTCGCAATTTTGCCTGAATTGCCTCGAAACATAAGCAAATTATTTCAACCATATGGGAAAGAAACAGCTGTGTCCCAAAAAGGACACAGAAAAAGATACACAAGCCCGGCAGCCGACAAGAAAAAAACAGTGTCGTTTATTGATCGTTTTCTCCTAAAAACACGTTTTAACGTAAAATGTACAGGAATGGAATAAGTGTGTCTGTCCTTCACAAGTTTTGATTGCCTCAAAAGTCACGCCGAACAACTAGTCTTGGGAAATTTTCCCACGTTTAACTCTACTGAAACTCTGGCGGTTGAGAACGTCAAAAATGACCCCTCGTAGTGCAGGAAAACCATTGCGGATTTTACGTGTTTGTGTTTGGCTGAAATAGAAAAATGATGATTCATGCGGGTCTCTAGATCGTCTGGCGTTTTAGCTGGTGGAAAGGTTTATGCGTTGAAAAATTGACAAAGACAATGAAAGATGTGGGAGACAAATCGAAAACGAAATCATTGACGCCCAAGTAAGAATTGAACAGTTGGGAGATTTCCTACCTACATTGGGAATCTTTCGTTTAATGGTAATTACTTCACTCAAATTTCTGCAGTTTTAAGTTAGAAAGATTTGACTGTGGAAATTTGTTACTGTTACTTAAACGTTAATAACAACAGCTAATTGATTTCAAGTGGTAGCTTGAACAATTTTCAATGCAATCAAGGTCATTGTTACTCTCGCAGATGTTTTTGATTTGGGAAATCCATTGCCATTCAGTCATGATGAGCTCAAAACTTTTTTTGCTTCAAAATTTTCTCTGCGTTATTTCCCATACTCAGCGATGTAGTATATAAAATTCGATGTTCAACACCATATTAATGTTAATAATCATAGTGAATTTTAGGAACGATGACTACTTCCTTTTACATCGGTGTAATATTGGGGGCGTTACAAATGCGTCACATGGCCTGGAAGGTTTTTAAAAAAAGTACTTTGGATGGTAAAAGTTTCGTTTAATACGAACAGTTTTGCCTCCAGTTGTCTCGAAGTAAGAGGTTAGTCAGCTGGGAAACTGGAAAAAGGAAGAGTTCATAAAAGCTTGAAAAAAAGTTACATAAAAGGAGACACTGGCGTAGCAGCCCGAAAGAATGCGACTGTTGTTTATTGATCTTTTTCTGCTGCAAAAGCGTTTTTTCCTTCGCGTGTAATGATTGACTTAAAAGCCACCCCAAACATTATATTGTGACGTTTTCCCATGTATCACTCGATTAAAACTTTAGCCGTAAGAAAGGTAAAAACCACTCATGGATTTTACACGAGTTTCTCATCTTTTTGTTTGGTGTGTGGGTGTGTCTATGTGTTCGTTTGTTTCTTTCTAGTTTTTGTGTTTGGCTGGAGTGGAGAAAATTATGATTCATTTTGGTCTTTAAATGTTCTGGATTGTCAGCTGCTGTGGGGGGGGGGGGGACTGTAGAGTTAGGAAATAGTCTTTCTCAAGGAGGAAATGTGCATTGTAATAAATGACAATGAAAGATGTGGGATAAAAGAGGAGTATAAAAACATTGACGTTCAAGACCGAAATCATTGACGTCCAAGCAAGAAATGTGCAGCTGTGAGGTTTCAAACATATATTGAGAATCTGTCTTTTAACTTTTTTTCTTGGGATGTTCTTCCAAGTATAATTTGATTGAAACTTTAGCCGTAGGAACGCTAAAATCAGGCTACTCGAAGGGCAAAAATAAAATTAAAAACACTTGCAGATTCACCATGCGTTTCTCTCCTTTTTTTTTAGGCAATAGTCTTTCTCAAGGAGGAAATTGGCAGTGTAATTAATGACAATGAAAAATGTGGGATAAAAGAGGAATAGAAAACGTTGACTTCCAAGACTGAAATCATTAAAGATAGATAGAGATAGATAGATAGCTTTATTAAAAGTAAAATCATTGCAGCCCCCGGGCCGGCTGAAATGCGACCTACTTTACAATGTAAAAAGGCTGCGACGCGCCTGTACTTCCTAAAACAGCTAAAGCGCGCTAAAGTCCCACCCAAGGATATGCTACTTTTCTACACGACATGTATACGTCCTGTATTAGAATATGCGTGCCCTGTTTTCCATAATTCTCTGCCGCAGTACCTGTCTAATTGAAATGGAAAGGTTGCAAAAGCGCGCGCTGCGGATAATACAACCCGACTTATCCTATGCTGAGGCTCTAGTAGCTCTAGACATCACGTTACTGTATGAGAGAAGGCAGGCCTTAAGTAAAGCTCTATTCGACCAAATTGTAAGGGATCAAAGCCACAAGCTTCATGAACTGCTGCCGCCACGCAACGGGTCCACCTATTGCACCCGAAGCCAGGGATACTTTAAATTACCGATTTGTAAGACAAATAGGTTTAAAAACACTTTTATTATAGAAAACAGTTTTAATTATTAGTAGTAATTTTTAATTATTAGTATTTTCAGTATTCATGTTTCCCTTTTTGTATTATATTGTAGGTTATATTTATATTTTACCTTTTTTTTTCATTGACGTTTTTGTAGTTGTTGTTGTTGTTTCTGTTTTGTTTTTTATTTTTTCTTGTCTATGTACAGGTGTAGTCTTAATTTTAAGACTATATATAGTGTTCGAAAATAGCATTACTCCAATGGGACAAAAGACGATGAACGATGTTGGATCGGGTAATCGAAATCATCGGCGTCCTTCAAATGGACAGCTGAGAGATTTCATGCATACATTGAGAAATCTGTCTTGTAATGGTAATAACTTAGTTTACTCAGTTTTTCCAGTTTTAAGTTTTGTTGGAAGAGGGTAGTACTTAACTACGATCTTTATACTAAGAATATTGTTCGATAAGAAATTGAGCGCAATGAATATAAATGGTTAATAGCGCATAAAAATCATGGTATTGTCTGGGGAGATATTGCTTCGGAAAAAAAAACAAGACAGTGTATAGGACCTCTGCAGCCAATCCCAAGAGATTCAAAGACAATGGTGGTACTAACAAAAGGAGCTATTGAGGTCCAATAACAATCCTATTGTTTATGGCCATCAACATGGCAGCGATGACGTAACATGCAAACCAAGAATTACGCTGTGGGATCCCATATTAGAAGTTGTTGTGTCCTGGTTTGACCATACACCCATGTTAAACTGTTCATGCATACTTATCTGTAAAACCCTAGAATAAGGTGCATAATATACTGAGTCAAATTTAGTATGCACCACTTAGTAATTGAAGTTCTCATTTATTTTTGTTTTGCAGCCTTTTCTCCTTGAAGGATTCAAGTTTGACCTTAGAGTGTATGTTTTAGTGACATCCTGTGACCCTCTGAGAATTTTCCTCTATAATGATGGGCTTGTACGTAAATATTTATTGTTAAATGTATAAAATATATATCTGTTTTTGTTTGTGTTTGTGGTACTTTTCTAAGGCCAGCACACACTAGGGGACATGTTGCAGCGACAGTTTTCGTCGTGTGACATCCCCGTTTTTGCGAAAAAGTGCTGTTGCGGGGACAGAATTTTGTCCCTGCAACATGTTGCATGAAATTCAGCTGGTTTGAATTCGTGCATCATGAAGCGGGGACAAAATTACCCCAATTTTCAATGTCGCATCTTCTGCACTGCTCGTGCAAACTGTTCCCGCTACAAAATAGCGAGAACCAATAAAAACGCGCCATTGGCTACCCCATAAGTCAAAATTCTGTCCCCGCAACAGAACGTTTTCGCAAAAACGGGGATGTCACACGAGGAAAACGGTCGCTGCAAAATATCCCTGCAACACGTCCCCTAGTGTGTACCAGCCTTTATGTTGTTCAAAGACAGTGACGGGAGAAACTACTGTTTTACGTAATT
This sequence comes from Siderastrea siderea, assembly GCA_964030785.1. NCBI lineage: Eukaryota > Metazoa > Cnidaria > Anthozoa > Scleractinia > Rhizangiidae > Siderastrea > Siderastrea siderea. The sequence continues at coordinate 20,912,594 of OZ034976.1, read as the reverse complement.
TTTGCTTGTTACACACGTATGTTTATTGTTAAAGGGTACTGTCCAAGCCACTACTTTTCAGGACTCTTACTCCAACATGAACTCGCTAAACGTGTAACACATCACGTAGCACCGAAACCGAACCTAACTAGAAAACAAAGATGGCGGCAACACGTGCCATGAATCTAATTGTTAACTCAACCAATCAGAACAGTCCGCCGTACAGCATAAATTATCATAGTTCCAACATTTATCACTAATTTGCACTGCAGTGTGGAACTTGGCTTTGAACTTGAAATTAGAAAACATGACTTTTTTTTAAAAGAAATTGATATTCCCATTTTAGATTGTGGGGTTTTAGCAAACCGCACGATGGTTGTAACATATATTTTTCATTACAATAACACTACAGTGAACAATAACACTGAGCATTTGTTTATTGTTTCTCTTACTGTGAAGGTTCGCATGGGAACAGAAATGTATGAAGCCCCATCAGATGAAAACCTGGTAAGATTTAAAATTTATACAGTAGAGTATACAGGTATTTTATTAGCCCTCCAGGTGAAGATGATACTGTGGCGTAAGTTCCAATTATGCCTGCATGTATGTGTTACATGACACAATGGCTCAATTTCGATATACTAAAATTCAGTCTTAAACAACAGACATCATTTAGAGGCTTAGGGGAATAAACCCATAAAAATCCTTATATTATTCCCCTAATCCTCGTAGTGATGTCTATTGTTTTAAGCTGAATTTTAATATATTGAAATTGGGCTATTGAGCATTATCAAACACTCTGGAATTTACAGTACATAAGTTCACAATAGGAGTTGTTATTAATATGCTTGTACTATGTAATAATTATGTGATTAATAAGTAATCTTTTTGTATTTTTTTTTTTAATGCAGGATGAGCTGTTTATGCATCTTACTAATTATTCAATTAATAAACATAATGAGAATTTTGACCGGGATGACAATGACGACAGCGGAAGTAAAAGGTGAGGATTGAAATTTAAAACTTATTTTTACTTAGACCCATGGAGGAAAACATCTCTGCCCAAAAGCATGTCAATAAAATACATCTACGTCGTAAGATAACAATATTTTTTCTTACTGTTTTTTAATGTTAAATTCTTCTTTCAGGTCCATAAAGTTTCTGAACGAGTGGCTACAATCCATGGATTATGATGTAAATTTTCTTTGGCACAACATAACAGTAAGCAGACTGCATACTGTCCTTACATTTTACACACCGGGGGTAACTCTAGGCATCTGTAAAACCCTACACGAAACATGGAAAACGGGAAAATAATAGCAGCTTCGAAAAATCAACAAAAAATCGAAGAAAATTCGTTTGGTACGAAATATTGCTCATTTTCGAAACTTTTCGTCGAAATTCGCCGAAATTTGTTCTCATTACTTTTGCACAGTACTGTATGTCCAGTAGATGAAGATATCAGTTTTTGTTTGTTTGTTTTCATGCAGGATGTTCTGGTGAAGACGTTGATAGTTGCACAGCCTCATATTCTGCATTCGTATCGCATGTGTCGTCCTGGAGCACCACCGGGCAGCGAAAGTGTCTGTTTTGAACTTCTTGGATTTGATATCTTGTTGGATCGAAAGCTCAGGCCATGGCTTCTAGAAGTAAGACTTGTATGGTATCTGTTACTTTTCACTCACGTTATAGTGAATGGATGAATTAAAACAAAGGAAACAGAACATTTAAGACAACAGTTACAACAAAACATAAGCTTACAAAACTAAGGAAAGCTTGTCAAATTCTTACCCCGAGGTAAACCCATTACAGTGTGCTCGGGAGGATTTTCCCCCAAAACTTGTATTTTACCGGTTACTTGCTTGCTCAGATATCAGTGTCAAGGGGTGCTTACTATTTACACAAACCATCCCGTTGAAAAATCCATCCATAAACATCAAATGATTTAACTTGACCTCACGGAAGAAGGAGAAGTTTCAAAGTGTAGCCAAATCAGCCGAAGAGACTAAAAAGAACAGAAAGTATGCATCGCCACAGCCGGCAGCCTATAAATTCTGAACCTTTCCAAACAGACTGACGCGAACCATTTGATTTTCCGACCGGAATTTCCGGTTTCTCCGTGTAAATGGTAAGCACCCAAGAATAAACAAGTGTTCTCTTTCAAGACATTTAGAGTACGAGCAAGGTTTTCGTTAACTAGTCTTCATAGCGTGTTGGTCTGTTCCCAACTTCAGTGTATCCCGTCCAGGCATTTGTAATTAAGTTGCGAGGTATTCTGAAATTGTTTCTCGTTTTGTCAAGAAATTGAGGAACATGCATTAGTAATAGAATTTATAGAGCTCTGCATACACCACTGACGTGACAACTCCACACATACTGTACATCAAACTCGCAAAAGCTATATCTATATAAAAGCCGAATACCGTCAGGTGAACACCTGCCTTGATAGATATTTCACCTGCCACTTTAATGGTTTCAAGAACCTGTGACGTGATTTTCCCCGTGCATACCGAGTGCATGAAGTGTCCACGTGATCAAAGTTTTGCACTATTGAAGTGGTAAAAGAGAGAGAGAGTTTATGCGATTCTTCGAGGGGAAAAATAAAAAGCAGCAAAACTAGGTGTATGGAAAGACCGGTTGTTCCGCTGGGAAATCAAATGGAGCAGTCCTTTTCACTGGAAATTTTTGGTAGCAAAAGGGATTCCTTCAGAGGTATTCCTAGAGCGTTTACCTTTTCTAAGCAAAAAACCAATTGTTCCGGTTTTTACCGAAGTTATCGTTATCACACAGTCGCTCGATGCTTCTTGGTTACACATCTGACGGCAACGTAATTCTGAAGATTCTTAGATTACAACGGTTTTTTTTTCCTGCTATGAATAGTAGAAGTAAGCTTACATACTCTTTGTATCGTCCGCAGGTAAATCGTTCGCCTAGCTTTGGCACGGACACCAAACTGGATAGCGAAATCAAAGGAGGAGCATTATGTGACACATTTAACTTGTTAAATATCAGGTAATAAATTGACGAAACCTGAGCTTCTTTCAAGAAAGAAAAACGTCTTAGACTGGCACGTAAAACTGGTACTCTGTGTGAATACACTTCGCCTGGTCGCTCTTGTTGAAAACGTATAAAGTAGCGTTGAACTACATGTACATGTACTTGTAAATCATTGTGTAGTCCAGAATAATACTTTGTCACACATATTGACTATTCCGGCCTCACACGGACCGCACAATCCCCGATTTTTTTTTCAACTCTCTACTGTACCTGATGGAAAATAACGACTATTCACAGTCTAGTTTCAAACATGAAAATGAAAATTCAATGCAGAAGTTTATTTAAAGGAGCTGTGTCACGGCAGTGCAGTCCAGTTTTTTTTTCCAATTGCTCGCCCTTACTCGCTATGGAACTCAACGTCAGCGAAGAAATTGCTTGTACATGACAAAATCACAGCTTTGTGACAAATAAATATGTATCCCGAGTGTTATATTTTAATTTGCAAACAACAGAGATAAACTTTGAAAAACTGTCAGGCTTGCAAGTTTCCAAAAACCCCAATTGCAATCCGTGTTAATCTTCTTCAATTTGGCCCATCCGTGCCTTCTTTTGTACGTGCTGCGAAAGTGAACTGTGAAAACGTCTAACATAAACTTACAAAATGGAAACAGGAAACCTCGTAAACGTTGTTGAAGGTAGTTGGCAGGTGAAAGGCTTTGTAAGATACAGATACGTGGGTCATAGCCATCTTTAACCGGAGAAATTCTGATGCAAGTAAGCAAAGGACAAACGTGATTTTTCATCATTTCAGGGCAAGTGATAAAAGACGAGGCATGGCGGCCGAGAAGGCTGAGGCCCAGAAAAGATTGTTAATGCAGCCTAAAAGGAGCGAGTATTCCATGTCGGTAAGTGGTTAGACAAACTTGCTAACGTAGCTTACACCCAATCCATGATGACTGAATTAGACGCTTCTGTCGTCTCCCTTGCGCCATCGAATTTTTTTTTATCTACTTTGATTTTCATGAAGATGCATGAAATTCGAACGTTTTTCTAGTTGAATTTTCGTTTGGCGGCCCACGGTGCTCTTTGATTCTAAGCCTTCTTTTATCAATAATATCTGTTTAATTTTTATGACAATCATGACGGAAGGTATAAGATCGCGCTGGTGGGGAGTTCTCCTATTCTTCCCGGCGACTGATAAGTTTTAGTTTTCTTTATCTTCAGGAGCTGGAAAAGAAAAAGATGGTTTTAAATAAGCGACGTACGGAACTGGTAAGTCGAACTTTCGTGTGACCTGTAAAATGCTAAGCAGACAGTTGACGTAGTCGTCAACTGTTATAATTAACATGTTGTAATGAGACAGTGCTAGGGCAAGGCGAGGCGAGGCTCTTTGTGGCCTGTGTAGACTGAAGACGCAGTAATGAGAAAGTAAGGACAGAGAAGAGAGAGCCGCGCTTGGCGCTCGAATTTCTCCTTTCCATCCTTTGTTCGCCTGCCAGGCAGACTTAACATGTACGTAAAGTCACCTTGGCAGATGAGTTACATTGGTAAATAAGTGTCATTCAACAAATTTCGATTCGATTTCTTGCCAACAGAAAGACAGATTGACTCAAATAAGAAGAGAAGCTGCGAGAGAAGAATTTGAGAATATGAATATGGTGGGTAGATGTGCAAAATCGTTCAGTCTTTTTAATTTTTGTGTTTTTTTTTTCTTCAGGGGAAGTAGCCTTTTTGCGTTTTTTTTTTTTGACAAATCAAGATAAAGCGTACGCTTATGGGGGTAGTAAATGCAGTACTCAATCTCTGTTAAAACGAAAGGCGCCCCCAAAACATATTTGTATTTGTCTAATTTCTCTCTCTCCTTCGGTTTTGTAAAATGTAGGGAAATTTTCGAAGAATATACCCTCCGGAAGATATAACAAGACGTGAAAAATATAACGGTCTTTTAGCTGATGCATTCAAACTTTTCTTGTCAGGTTAGTAAAATTTATCGATGTAATTATTTCTATTATTAAGTGATCAAGAGAGATGTATCCGTTGTAAGGAGCTATTATTACAACAGACAATTTCAAATGAAGAAAATGATCCTCGCAGTGATGTACGCAAGTAAAGAAATTGCGATTACGCCTGACAAAAAAAAATAAATTCGAGTCTTTGAACGGGATTTGAACTCGTGACCTTCACGAACTGACCTACCAAGGCCTCGTATGACCTACCAAGGCCCGGCGTCACTTCGGGTGGTGTAGCAGCTGTCGTAAGGTCTTCCACGATTGGTCCGCTAAACAATAGAACAAACAAAAGAAACAAAGAACGAGGCGTAAAAACAATAGAGCTGCTACATATAGCGGTCCAATGAAAATACAAGCTTTTGAGAGGTGCTACACTACTGATCACTTCGAGGATCATTTTCTTCATTTGATTTCATTTCCGCAGTTCACATACATGATTTATCATATATTCATTGTCATCTTACAGACAATAGCCGAATTTCGATATATTAAAATTCAACTTAAGACAATAGACATCACTACGAGGCTTAGGGGAATAATATAAGGATTAAAAAGTCTCGAAATGATGCCTATTGTTAAGACTGAGTTTTAATATATCGAAATTGGGCTATTTCTTTGGTGACGTTGCTATAAGTAGATGTCAACTGATAGCCTTGCATTAGGGAGCAAATCAGAACCTGCAGTTACTCATATTGTAGCCGAGCACTCTCTATACCTTAGGACGCATTGTTTTGGGAACCATTCTGGAACGAGAATACTTGGAATGGCTTTTTGATGCGTTTTTATTACCTGTTCCCATTCCAGAATCGTTAAAATGGTAGTTTGTACCATTCCATGTATTCTGCAAATTTAATGGGCAAAATGACTGACCATAACAACAGCGCATATGCGGCAAATTTTAATTCTTCCGTCGAATCTAAGGGAAAAAACCCGAGGTCAGTTGTTAGTCCGACGACTGTTTTTTTTTTCCTTGTTTCATATTCCAAAAATTCTGGTCATTCCCATTCTGCCTATTCTCATTACAGCACATACCAAGAAAACGCCCCTTTATTCGTGTATTACAATGTCTAGTAGTGCATGGTATAAAATACTAATGAATTTTACCACATTAACTTAAGACAACATATCTTCCATAAAGGTATAAAACAAAAATATGTTGTTTTCTTTTTCTTTTCTTTTCTAGTTCTTAAAACATTTAGGATTGATTGATATTCCACGATATCTCACTTTTTTCGGACCTTAACGATCCCACGTTTCCTTTGCAAACGAAACCCATGGTCCGTTTACACTGCTAATTAAAATCCATTTCATTGAATTCTTATTCCTTTAGGGAGAGCTGCTTCTCTTCAAAAGGACGGCAATCAACCATTCAGTACTCTCAGGGTACGTTGTTGTTTTTCCTCATTACTCTAGGATGAGAATTCGTTGAACCGACTTGTTTGTTTTCTGAGCCGCCCGCTAACTTACCCTTTGATTGAGTTTTGGGCTTTAAAGGTCCTGTGATGCAGTAAGTTCCTGTCTTACTCCCATGGCTCATTTGTTGCAGGAAGAAGAAATCCTTGATTTGTTAGAGCAATGTGAAGCTGATGAAACTATCACGTTTGACACGAAATCTGGAAACCGACCGCTGAGTAAAGGACCGAAGGTATTAGAGGATTAAACTTGCAGTTTAAACAGTGTTTTAGTACCGTCCCCTTCGGGATTTGAGTATTTTCGACATTCCTGAGCTGCACATTGTGTTTTTACAGTAGATTAAGGCCTCTCTGCACTACACCGGATAGCTCTTTTGCCGGCACGAAAACCAAATTGGACAGGCCTTTTGTTCACAGGTAAAACGCTGATTTCGGCAAAAGTTTTGTGCCGAAGTGATGATGCGCCGCTCCGGTCTTGAAAAAGGAAATTTTACTGGCTACGTTTTCGTTCCACTTCTCAGGGCAATGTGGACGCGAATTGACCTGAAGCGGAAGTGAATACTACGAAGGAGGGTTGGACCCCACAGAAAAGATGGCGGTCGTTTGTTCCAGTTCCGGACCATTTCTGTTCATACCAAGCCGGAGAATTTTTCATGTCGGCACAATTAACTATTCCGTATAGTGTAGACATCGCCTACAGCTTGCAAGCCTCCCACGTATTGTTAGCCCATAAAGTGATATAACTCAAATTGCGTTGTAAATCATATGTTGAGTTGTTCACGAGGGTGGTTTTTTCATTGAAGCAAACACTTTCATTTTGCATTTAAAGGATTGCGCGCCCTTAGAGCAGTTTTCAATTGAGTGTCGAAAGTAATGTTGTGTTTGCTTTGGTTTTGCATTACTAGGCTCTCTGATTGGTTAAAAAAACTCGCGCCACTTTCTCAACCAATCAGGCGTAAAACCAAAACCAATCGTGACTTGCTCGCACGCGTTTTCCCGCGCTTAGCGCCAATTGCTTGTATTTGATTTGATTTCTGATTGGTTCATTTTGCGTTTTGTTCCTGTTGTGATTGGTCAGAGTAATTGCTTTGGTTTTGGTTTTACGACACTCATTTGAAAACCGCTCTACCACCACATTGAAATTATACTCCATATTTTAACTGCTATGCGGTTACATATAGGTTTCTGCAGTTGAAATCAACGGGAATACGATAGAACCCCCTAAGGTCAACGTTTCCCTTCGGTATCTTTATGTTTATCGATTTATTTCTATTTTGCCAGCCGTTGTCCTCCATGCCGAGTGCAAAATCCACCGCCAGCAAGGTAGAGTCTTCATCATCTTCTTCTTCCGCTTCTTCAAACCCAGCACACGTGTCGACATCTTTGCGACCCGCCTCTGCACAAAAGGTGCCAAACTCAGCCAATCTCAGCTTTGTATTGCCACGCTCCACCACACAAAGAATCGTGACGTCATCCTCCTCTCCACCAATGAAATTCAACCCTGTAGTAGTGAGTAGTTTGTTATTGTTAAACACAGTCACTTTGATAAACGTAGATTTATTCATATCTACGTATTAGGCGCCTGTTTCAAACGTCGTGCTATTGCTGTTCCAAGCTGGCTCGACTGTAGCGCGACTTGATTTCTCGACTTGCTTTAATTCAGTGGAATTTATTTCTGATTATTAGCTCCTCCAAAACGAATCTCTCACTGAGTTTCACGAATTTATCACGCTTCTAAATGCAGTTATTTTTAATGAGGTTCGGCACGGCAGTAGTGCGACGTTTGAAACCAAGTCGTGTTACTGCCGTGTAGCACGGTCGTGCTACACGGCAAAGCGTCGTTCCATCATAACTTCTGAATAAACCTTATTGTAGAACGGCCTATAAACCTGATAGTGTTCATTCTGTTGCTCTATTTACCAAGAAAGCAAAAATGTATCACGCGGGCAAAAAATTACAAAATGTAGTTAAGTATATGGAACATTTCAGCGCATTAGCTTTTGAGGCTGAAAAGCTGTGGATCTGGCGTAGAATTTCAAGAGGTTTAATTATGTGGTGAGTGGAAAAAGTGATTTGTGACCCGTTACAGTTTTGGATGAAAATAACTTGCTGTATCGCCTTACAAATGGTGCTATGGCCCGAAAAACTCCACACAGTAATTCACTGGGACCTAGTGATGTCTTCACCTCGAGTAAATAAGGTTCGTTTAAAATTCATTGTTTGAAGCGATAAAAATCTTTGGCCGCCATTTTTGAATGAGCTCTGTCCTCTCAGTACTCATCCTCCATAACGCTCGAGCTCCCTGGGCTGCCTGTGCCCCGCCTTAGCTACCTATCCAGCTGTGAATTAGAATAGTGACTGCACAGGAACCTTAATGCAATGGTTTTATTTTCCAAGGACGCTGCTTTCTTGGACGCCGCTGTGCGGGAACGAGAAGAAGAACTGAGTCGGCGAACACTGGAGGCTTTGATTGACATGAGGATTAAATTTCCTGGCAAAACAGATGAAGAAGCTGAAATGATTCTAGAGAGCGTAAGTAGGTTACGAGACATTTCACGCAGAAGTTTCAATAAAATTTGAAGTAGGCAGCTGCTGTATGGGGCATGCTGACTGTATCAACAAGGTTTCAAAGAAATCTTTCATTAATTACTTCAATTAAGGTGATTCTATCGAAAAAGAAGTTGTATTAATGAGAATTTGTTGAAACTTTGCAGAGTTACTAATTACACCTAGTACATTAAAAAATAAAATAAAAAGAGGGGGTCACCGTGTCTGATTTCACGCTACGGGGCTGTAGTATATAGGTACTTTGTTATCTTTAGGCAGCAATATTAAAAAAAACCTATCCTTGTACTAGAGACATCCATTACTTCAACAAAGTTATAACTGGCAATGAAATATAAGCATTATTCTTATTATAGAAGTACAATGTTACAGTAAAACGTCTTAAAATTGCCATAACAATGAAACTAATTTGAAATAATAGGCAAATCGAGCGTCTGCTCGGTTCCAGTGAAACTCCTAAAATCTGACTGTAATAGTGAATCAACCGGAACATTTCAGAATTGAATAATGAAAAATTCTTCAAATTTGAATATATCCTGTAAAGTCGTATTTTCCTTAAATAAATGGAGTAACAAAGTGGGGTCACCGAGTTCGTTTGGGAGAAAATGACCATTTATTTCTCTGAACAGCTCAGCTTCCATAGAAAACCTATCAAGTTCCGAACGCGCGCGCGCTCGTGCGCGCGCTAATCACGCAATAAATGATGCGCAGAAAGGATGCGCAATGCAATTGAATGGAATCACCTTAAGGGCAAATAGTAGCCGACTTCTTTGAGCGAATTTCCGGACGCTTTTCGTCGGTCGTCGGTGCTTATTGAAAGCACTGTTCACGTGTAATTTTTGGCAAACGTTTCTCGATTTTGGTCTCTGCAACGACGTGTTGATTTGTATGGGTGGATTTACTTGCAGCATACGCGTAAAGCTGTCGCTTTAGCAAGTGTAGATTTTTTTTACGCGTACACTGCGAAATAATAAAAGAACTTTTTATCCACATTTTCTGCTAAGGGTTTCTGCTAGTCCAGGGTAACCCTGGACTAGCATCCTATCTAGGAGGGGGGGGGGGGGTGTGGTAGCAATCCTAGTTGCTTCATGCCGTAGAAGCCGGGTGAAACTCCAGCCGTACGGGTTATCCACTTCCAAAGTACCATCTTAGCTTGTTACCTTTTTCCCTGTACTTAGCCTTCTGTTGACTATTCACAACATGGTCTTGTTAATTGTGTTCCCTAGATTCAAGATAACTGGAAATTTCATAAACCAAGAGTAGCTTCCTATTGGCTGGTGAAACTGGACTCGATAAAGCGAAGAAAGGTAATGGTCTTGTCTCGTTTAAAACTTATGGCAAGTGTAAGTACAAGGACAACTCGATACTACGCATTTTGCTAAGTACGTCGGATTTCAAGCTGGAGGTCGCTGATTGCGGAGTAGTGGTCTCTACTGTCGAGTTGCTGCCTTATATGTAGACAACCATTTGTTCCCCGTCGGAAGCCATAATCGACCATATTAATAATAATAATATGTTCCCCGCATAAATTTCACGCCCTCAGGTTTATAAGCCTATAACACAATGTTGAGACGGACTAGCGTCCCTCCAATCTAGGTAGCGGGAGGTTGGGGCGGGTAATAATCGTTCCTCTAGTCGGTTAGCTAGTCTTGTGCAATCAAAGGTCAGCGCCGGCTGGTGAGACTCAAACCCTCTTAATCTATGAGATCGACGCGTAAACACTCTCTAACCGTCTAATACTAATAACTTATTACTAATAACTTGCAAGTAATTTTTAATAACTTTAAGGAATGGTCTTGTCCAACATGCCGCTTTTTTGACTGGATATCCAGCTTTGAACGCGCGGATTCGTTCAGTTTGCTGGGAATTCTCTGTTAATAAACCAACCACAAGTACTTTTTCTTTCGCAGGTTGTTGATATCGTTCGAACGAACGTGCGCGCCATTTTGCAGCGCGTATGGAGGGCTTCTGAGGTGGATAACTTGCGACTCTGTCGCGTGTTTTCTCGGGTTTTCAACAGATTACTGTGGAGTCATGGACAGGGATTATGGAATTGCTTCTCAAACCTTGGGTAGGTTTATACCTGTTATTCATCATGTCGACTTAGCAAATCCGTAATACTAATAGCCTGAGAAAATAGCCGACGTTTCGCGAGGTCGCACTTGAGCCCTCGCAAAACGACGTCTGAGTAACGAGCGCACAAATTCCATACTGATGACGTGCACTACCCAGATCTTGGTAGTGCTTCTGATTGGTTGTTCCGCGAGGGAATTTTCTTGCAACCAACCAGAATCAATACCAAGATCTGGGTAGTGCTCGTCATCAGTATGGAATTTTTGCGCTCGTTACTCAGACGTCGTTTTGCGAGGGCTCAAGAGGCGACCTCGAGAAACGTCGACTGTTTTCTCAGGTGATAATACTAATAAAGCAGCTGCTTTACACCTTCTCTCCCTCTTTGCCTAAGACCTCCGTCAAACGGATGCAACTACATGCGACGTTGTTGAGTACAACTTTGTTGTACGAATTCTTGATGGTTATCAAACTTTGTTCAACAACACCCAACATCACTCAGCATCATTTAATGTCATTCTTCGGGGTGATCAAACGCGCTTAGCATAAAGAATTGAACAATTGAGGTTGAATATACATAAAACTCACATGTGTGAACTGCGGATGAAATAAGAAATAATGTCAACTTAAGTGATAAAAGAACAACTTGAAAAAATTTAGTTTTGAACGGAATTGAACAGAGTAGAACATTGCTAGATGAAAATATTGAATCTGTTTGGCCAGGGCCAGTGAGATTTTTCTACATTTGATTTGACAATTTAATGATAGACTTACTACCTATCCTGTGGGGGCGCGGTGGTGTAGTGGTTAGCGCGTTGAACATCAGATCTGAAGCTCGGTGGGTCGAGGCCCAGTCCCTGCCGTCATGTTGTTTCTTTAGACAAGATGCTTTGCCCCACATTGTCTCTCTCCACCCAGGTGTTTAAATGGTACCAGCGACATACTACTGCGGGATAACCCTGCGATGGACTAGCATCCCGTCCAGGGGGGAGTAGCAATACTCTTAGTTGCTTCATGCTACGGAAACCGGGATAATCTCCGGTCGTGGGCCTTCTTGGCCCGAGTGCGACTTTATCCTTTGCTATCTATCCATCCAACCAATTCTTTTTGTTTGTTTGTTTTTGGTTTATTTATCTATTGAATTATTTTGTAGAAATTCCTGGGAGACGATATTCAGCAAAAGTACAGAGGTTATATCAGAGGTACGCATAACCATCGAATGATTACTTTCCTTTGGTGCCGTTTATCACGCTTCGCAACGTTGCTCTACGTGAACTTTTGCGATCAGTGTGATCATTAAAATTTAAACAATTAATTGAGCATACTTCGCTGTTGTGATCAGACTCAATCAGGCTTAGATTGCATTGTTCACTTATTTTCAGACTGAGATGAGCTGCTGCCGTCGGATTGTCCAACTGTGTCGCGATTGTTTACTAATTGTGTATCAGTTTGCCGCGGACGCCAGGGCTGCCGGAAACGCTTCTGTGTTGTCTCAAACAACGACACCTCAGGATCTTGACGCGAGGTTAGTCATGAAACTTCTGCAAAAACAGCTGTTGCCGTTAGCCTGTTGCGAATTAAAGGCACGGTATCCTGACTGATGTATCTTGTTTTTTTTTTGTTTGTTTGTTTGTTTGTTTGTTTTTTTGGAGGGCGAGGGTGCTTTTCTTTTTGTTTTTTAAGTACGTCAGTTTTCTGTAAGTCGCTTTATTATCAAAAGTGATGAAAGCAGAAAAACATTAACCTGAGAATAAAATAATGGTTACAAATCTCAATTTTCCGTCAGAATGGCAATTTTAAATCTGGACGGCCTGTAAGGGAATCAAAATTCAACGAACTGCGGTTTATCTTCCCAAAGTTTCATTTGCCAATATAATGTGGATGTTAGGTAAGCGAAATTTTAAAACTTTGGCGGTAGAGGGTCCCTTAATCTAGCATGTCCCATGGCTGGTAACCACCAACGGCCCCAATCAAGCTTTGAAACGGAGAAAAATAGGCTCTAAAGACAACAATTAATTAAAAGATAACACAAGAAAACATTGTTTAACAATTAATTAAACTACATTGTCAGTGTTCGTCGTGTATGAATAAATGTTACGGTTGTTGTTGTTAATGAAGTGGTCAGACTACTTTAGAAACGAGGAGGAGCCTAGGAACAGGGACAGAGCTTACAGCAAATTATTGGCCACAACTAATGACAGCTTTGCCCTGGGAACGAGCCAACGAGGTTGATGTAAGGGAAAACGATATATGAGCCGTCATACTGGCCTACATTTGCTTCCACATCGAACCAAACCTGAAACGAAAATAAACTAGAAGAAATTATTCTTGAAAGATCAAAAATTAAAGGGAAGGTTCGTCAGAAGCTTTCGGAACTCTACGGGACAAAGGGACTCGGATGAGTTCCGAAAACGTCTGACGACCTTTCTCTTTAATTGTTCGTTCAAGAATAATTTCTGTTATGATGATTTCCCAACAATGGAATCTTCACACTGTTTTTGAAAAAATAGTTCATTAAAACATGTCAAATATGAGTTTCCTGGTAATGATTTTCGGAATGAGACCTTTAAAGTGGCAAAAAACTCACTTGTTTATGTGTTAAAATTCTCAGACACACGGATGTGATACGAAAAACGCCAGACCTCACATCACAGAAAGCTTTAACGGCGAGAATGGCCAAGTATTACAGAACCACTCAACTGACACAAGGACACTTATGAGCGGGGGAACTTATCTCCAGGAGCTGTCAAAGAATACCGAGAAGCGAACCAAGGCCTTGAAAAAAAAAGAGCCACAAACGTGGAAGGTGTTGATGGGAAGATGCTGGACCATAATCCAACCAATTAACGTGCTCACAGTCAACGCTAATCTGGAGCAAGAACATATATACGAATCACAACGCCGTGGATAAAAATGATTCTGTTGAAGATGTTTATCGATTATTTATATGTTTCTATTTATTTTAGTGACGTTCAGTGGTTCTATACAGTTTCCTCACGCGCCTTTGTCCCCGACGGGCACCGAAACTCTCACCAGTAAATTTTCAAAGCCTTATCTAAAGCTTAGGCTTCATCATTGCTGAATAACATTTGTTGGTCCAGCAATTAAGATGCAATGTTTACCAGCGCGGCTGTATGTGTTTCGATAACAACATCATTTCTTGCTGGGTAAATTTGAGCGAAACGTCGTTCTTGTCGAAGTTTTAAGGAAACGCACGAGGCGCGCATTTCGAGAGTAAAGGCTGGTTTACACATGCGATTTCTTGTGCAACTTTCGTCGCACTCGAGCTCGTGATAAAAATCTTAAGTGTAAACTAGCGGCGATTTCAGCGCGATTTGTCGCCGCGATATCGCAGAGGCTTCGAACATGTTCAACCCGGTTGCGATGTGGGAGAAATTGCAGCAAATATCGAAAAGGAATCGCGGCGAAATCACCGCAGGTTTACACTTAAGACAAAAGTTCCATTGAAGAGCGTAAAACTCCTGTGTAATCTCTTTCGTTTTCTATCATGGCAATTTATTTCGGGTAAACTCAATGATGATGATTGTTTTATCCTCCTGATCGTTTGATATAATTATGTGGGTGAAATCAGAAGACAATCACCGTTGGACGTTCAATTGCACTATACGGTGTACATACATATTAAGAAGTATTTGATACTGGTCTAATAAAAGATGTAATTATAAAATGTACATATTTATAACTTGGAAAATATTAAAGATATGAAGTTCGATGATATAAATTACCTGTGATTGTGTAATCTTCAGTTGACTCCCGGTAACTCGAACTCACTTAACTACCAGCCCCAGACCCCCGTTTTCTTTCGCGCTTTTCCTACTCTCTAGCTAGAGCTAAATGTATATAAGCTTTAGAGAAAGACTAGAAGAGAAAGATCTAGAGTTATCGCAGCTCGAGAAGTTGCAGCTATAAACTGAAAAAGATCACCCCTAGTATTCAACGGGATTCGTCTCCATGGCATTTGCGATGCCGGTGCATAAGCGTTACCGCTTAATTTATCAGAGGCTATTGACATTGGGGGCTGAGTCGCGCCGTAGGATTCTTTTTTTAGCCCAGTTCCCATGCGCAACCGGTTCTTCGAATAACGGACTTCTTTATTTATGGAGAAGTAGAGTATGATGACAAGAAATCTAAGAGATAATTAGTGAACAAGTAGGAATCTAATAGTTCCGCCAATATTTGAATCTTGTTTGTTACAGTCAATCTATATAACGAACTTTAAAAATGGAGTTTCCGAAATTATGCGCTAATTAAAGTACGCGTAATATATTTAACATTACAAAGGCGATTTGAAACTTCGCCACAAAAGTTCGAATTTAATACCGAAATTCTGAAGTGTTAAGTTTGACATCATCCGGCTATAACTGAGGTGTACAAAAAATATACGAAAAATGCGAAACTCACTAAGCCGATCTCAAGAGCCATAAAGTACAGAGAGGGAGACTCCTGGAATAGCCTTTGGGAAATTGCAAAAAAGTTATTTTTAGGAACAAATGCGGATGTTAATGGAAACAATTTCCGGTGCCCGACCTCTCCCCAGGGCAACCCGCCCGAGCAGAACTTATAAAGGCTGGTTTTCACTAGTATAGCGATGGTATAGCAGCCACAACGGCAACCCGAAGTAAAACAAAATCTAGAGGGTAACTTTGGAGTTTCAATTTCAAATGTTCGAAGTAGTCGTCATTTACGATTGATTTTCACCAGCAAAATTCAATGATTGGTGGCAATTCTACCTTGTTGCTGAGGGCTTTCGGATCTCTCGCCACCTATACTCGTTTACAAAACATGACGTCATTTATGTCCAGCTGGGGCTGGATTCATGAAGCCCTCCTAAGATAAGATGTTTCCTGTGTATTGTTGGGAAATCATTTCCCAACAATACTGATTTTGTAAAAGACACAAGGGAAAACTTTTTCAAGCTAAAATCTGTTTACATCCTGGCTTAAGACCTTCTCACATCTTTTTACACCTGAGCTTGAATAGCTACTTTGTTTACAACACTGCTGGATCATTGTTTTGTCTTCCCTTCATCTTAAATGTGCTTTCTGGCCTCTCGAATTGCTAATGTAAATAGACGATAGTGTGCCTTTAAAATTCAAACGTTTTTTCCTGATTACATGAAACGTTTACGTTAAAACGCTGTGATAAGATAGCTTTCCTTAAGAACTCTGAATAAAAAATAATAAAGTACAAGACGTGCATAGGTTATTAAGTCATCAGTTGTCGTTCCCAGTTGCTAAATTCTGCGTACAAACAAATTCTAAAGCAATCATCATACTCTGCACAAAAATACTATTCTGATTCAAAGCTAAAACTATGAAATGTTTAGGTGTATATTTTTTACAGTTAAAATATAAAAATGTATACTAAATCCTCCTTCGAACAGTACAAAACTCTGGTGAACAAAGAGATATACTTTCCTAAAAAAATAGTTTTCGTGCTCAAGCGTCACCAAAATATAAGTAATAAAGTTTTATTCAATGGAGTGTCGAAATCAATGTGAAACCAACTGCGTCCACGTTAATGGAAAGTACGCTCAGTTTCTCAGTACATGTAAGGTAATATGGTATTGGCATTGTACGTCCATGAAAGTATGACATCTAAAATCAACTGGTGCTGCTTTATTCTCCTGCACAAGTTGATTAAACCTTCGAGTCTGTTGCTTAATTTCTCAAGAGGGAATTCGAGTTAAACTCCTGAGAAATGAGATGTGATGAAACAAAAAGAAATAACAGACAGATAAGAGCCTTGGTATTCAACTATTAAGTTACAGTTTTGTATTAGAATCACCTTTATTATTTTCTAGTTTCCCTAAATTCGTTAATCCCCATTTGGCATTTTCCGTCTTCTCTACACAAATTTCGTTTTTAAATGCAAAAATGCACATCAGTTAATTGTGAAGGTTTTTTCGCGAATGGCCGTAATAGTGACGTGGGAGTAAAATGACTAGCAAAAGCGAAACAAATATTTGCCTTTTAAAAATGTTGGAGTATGAGCACTAGAACAAGTCTCACATAACATGAGAACCAACGGCAAACTCTAGTTAGTCTAGAAATGATAATGAGCATGTCATCTGGTTAACAATAGATCACGCTTAAGCTAGGGTCGTTTAGTTGAGCCACACTAACTGAAGAATGGTGTCTCTGTGTTCCTGAGTCGTTATTGGCGGATATTCTACTCACTTGAACCGCCTGGGGCAGAGTTTCCTGCTGTTTATAAACGGCTTTCTTCTTTGAATGTCTGGTATCAGCCTTCATCTGCAAGTTTGCATTCAAATGCTTGCCCCGTGGAATGGGGTGTAGCCCTGAGGTCGTATTTTTGTAAACAGTTTCTTTATTAGTGGCAGGAGATTTCTTTTTCTTCTTTGTTTGAAAACGTGTAGCACTCTTCCTTTCTCCATTAACTGATGTGCTAAAGGGTAATGTTTCCAAGTACTCGATATTCTGAAACGAATACACCTCAGGATTACACTGGGGTTTAAACCTACGAGTTGTGTTGTTTTCGTCCAGGGAACCAAAGCCATGTTCTGCCATATTTTGGTATTCACCAAGGTTTCTGTGATCTTCTATGTTGTGCAGCGATTCTTCGTTCTTAAGGCAATGACCTTCATCCAGGTTCTCACCAAGACATGTCTTACTTTTTGAAAATTGTTCTAAGCATGTACCGTCTTTTTTGGGAAAACCAATGACGTCGTCATATGCTAAAGAGTCGTCTTCCTCATCCAACGTGCTTGCCATGTTTTGGTATTCGCGCATGTTGTTGATTCTCGAAAATTGTTCCAAACGTGTCCCATCTCTTGTGATGAAACCAAAGTTGTCACCATAAGCAAAGTCGTTGTCGTCTTTATCCCTACTGCATGCCATGTTTTGGTATTCATCAAGACTTGTCTTACTTTTCGAACATTGTTCCAAGCGTGTGCGGTCTTCTGTGATGAAACCAGTCATGTCGTGATATTGTGAGGAGTTGTCGTCCTCATCGTTGTCATTCGCTGTGCAGTTTTCGTCTTCATGCACTTGGTATGACGTGTTTTGGTATTCACCAAGGAGTGTTTTCTTCATTGAAAATTGCTTAAGGCTTGCTCTGCTCCATGTAATACATTCGGTAACATCGTCACAAACGAACTTACCCTTTTTATCCAATTTGTGTTCATTATACGCATGTGTATCGTTTCGGCATTCTTTTAGACGTGTTTTATCTTCATGCATGGAGCTATCGTCGCGATTCGAATTAAAGGCCAGTGTTTGATACCCCACAACGAATTTCTTCTCCGGATTTAACTCAGAATATGTCGCAGAAGAATGTTCCACTTGACAGATCTTGTTGTGACGTCTCTTGCATCCAGCAACTTCAGCGGAAGAGTAGTAAATAGTATCGGTTGTGATCTCATCACAGGTTTGACGCTGACCCTTATCACCTTTCTTTTCTACAGGGAGTAAAACGTCCGATGCACCATACATGGGATTCAGTGGTTGTTCATAGCCTTCTTCTATTTTATCAGGGTTTAAATAGCCGGTTGCTCCGTTAGTAGATCCTGATAGTGCCTCGTTCCGTCTGCAACCTTGTAGAATTGTGATCTCGTTGTAGGGTTCTTGCTTGTTGTCATGAGATTTTTTGCACACGGCAACACCAGTAGGAGTGTTGAAAATAGTGTCGTTTGTTACCTTATTGCGATTTTGGTGCTTAGTTCTCACACCAGAGTGGCTCGATGCATCATACACTGGCATGACCACGTACTCTTCACAATCTTCTTGTTCCACTTCATCAGGGTGTGAAAAGCCGGACGCTTCGTTGTTAGATGCCGACAGTGCTTCATTTCTCCTCACACTGCAGGTATTAGCGGTCGTAGAAACATTGCAGGGATCGTCCTCGGTATCATGTAGACTTTTGCAGCCAGCAACATTAACAGAACTGTAGAAAAGAATGTCAGTTGTAATCGCATTACAGGATTGAAGCTCAGTGCCATCATCTTCATTGCGTTCCATTTCGATATGGAGGGCAAATGCATCATTCACAGGTAATTCCTCATACTCTTCTTCACATATGGGGGGTTCATTGTAATCTTGTTGCATTTCATCAGGGTTTGAAGAGCATGCCGATAATGCTTCTTTTCTTCTCACGCTGCGACTATGAGGAATTTTGGTATTATTGATGGGATTCTCCTCGATGTCATTAGACCTCTTGAACCCAGAAACATCCACGGAAGAGTAGTGAAGGTTGCTGGTTGTGTTCGCATTAGAAGAAAGACGCTTAGTTCCATTACGTTCACCACTTTCCATTTCCACCGGGCGCAAATAACCTGACGTGTCGTACATGGTTTTGGATGATTCTATATCATCTTCTTCTTGTTTTTCACCAGGACGTGAACAGGTGGATTTTTCGATTGTTGCAACACTGCATGTGTGAAGAATTGTCCTCCCATCGTATGAATTAACTTTGGCGTCATGAGATTTCTTGCTATCTTGCTTGCTTGTCACGGCTACGGCAACGTCATCATACGTTTCTTCCATTTCGTCGGATGATTCATCGTTAATTGCCTTTCGTAATTCGTTTTCTTTTACACTTCGTCTGTGAAACCCTGTGCTCCCGTTGCCGGAATGGGATTCCGTGACATCTTTTTTATCGAGTTTTCCGTCTTCGTTTTTTCGTGGGTATGGAAAGTTTGGCACCTTTTTAGGCACCAATCGAGCCCGCCCTCTTCTTAAGCTTCGGCCGTTGTATGGTTCGTGGTACCCTGAGCTACTCTCCCCAATCCCGTTCACCTCCAAGCTTCCACAAGACGAGCAGCTCGCGTAATATTCTTCTTCCCCTACATCAACTGTCAAAGGGTCGACGTATCTGTAGTTGTGCTTAACAAAGAAGTCTTCTGAGCACATCGTCTCAATGCTTTCCATGGAAGGGTGTTTCTCTGCATCTGTTACATGACAGGCATTCTTCGTCTGACGGATTGACGAGTCTGGCCATTCACTTTCATCGTGATTACGTTTCCACAGTTCCATCATCCACGACTTCATTGGTTCCCTTAAGATAAATGAAAGAATACAATTAAAGAAATTGCATAAGTATTTAACCTGGCAGCAGTGCTCGTGTATTAAGTTGATCAAAATTATTCACAAAAGCTCTACGTTGTCTGATAGATACCTGCTTGTGAGACAGTCAAAGATGGCGAGGAAGGGTGGCCTCTGTACGGAGTCGAATGCCCAGCACTGATGCATAATGATATAGACCCAGTCAGGACAGTCTTCTGGTTGGTCCAATGGTCCTTTGACTCTCATATGAGGCAGAACCTGGCGTATTGATCAACGTAACACGGTAAGCACAAAACTCGCATTTAGAGCCATGTTACTGGACAAAAATGTCACATACTTGTAATACGGGTACAACTCTAATGAGTGATGGCGCACATATGAGACTGTGGAAGCACCATAACCATCACCAGAGGTGTTGGGAAGGTTAATTAAGTTCCTATTTAACCACCCTCCTCTCCCTTATTCTCAATGTTGAGTGTCAACCGACTTTGCTGACACAAGATTGGCCTGAAAAGGTCCAACATTGAAAGGGGCAGGGTAAGAAGAACTAAGACGTTCTTGTCAAGTACATGCAAATAAATGCTTTTGAACATGAACTTCTGAAGTCATCTGTCTTTTCACAGTCTTTCCAACTACTGCTGGTGAAGGTTTTAGGTAGTTGTGACGAGGATAAATAATCCTTCGGACTTACCTGGTCATTTTGAATACCATAATAAGGTACCGACACCTCACGTCCTTCCTGACCAGTTGTGTAGGAATTATAAAGCTCGTAGGCAAGGATACCAAATGCCCATACGTCACTTGCATGTGTGTACCGTCCATCTAGGATCACCTCTGGTGCACTCCTGAGAAATAGGGTGATTTCACAGTCAGTGGAATGGGTGGGAGATGTCTAACTTTCTAGTCCCACGGGGCAAAAATTGATGTCAGCATAGGAAAAGTTGGATTTTGCAACGTGCTTGTATCTAGTCCAGAATAGTGTCACGACTGCCTTTGGCAATTTTCTTGGTAAATTAGTAATATATTTTTAACCTTGACCGAGGAATTATTTTAATTGTGTTTGAAAGTGCTAAAAAAATGCAGAAAATTCTTCTTCCCCACCACATTTAAATTCTTGACAACCCCTCACCAAACGCCTTTTGCCATGCAAATCTTAGAACACAAAGTAAAATAAATATGCTGCTAACCAGCGAGTAGCATCAGGAGCCATAACGGCCTCTGCCACGCAGGACACACTAGTAGTGTCATCGGCACTCATAGATAGAGTCTTAGAACGACCAAGCCGTCCAACCTGCACCTGTAGATGATCAATGATAATGCATTAATGCGTGTGTAGCTTTCAAACAGCCTGTGTGCAAAAATGCTTGGAGCACGTTCCTTAACTTGCTTGATAGCATTTCACTAACGGAAGGTGTTATTTAATGCAAATCCACGAAAGACCTTGATTATGAAACGTTACTACAGTGTCAGTTTAAGGGGGACAGTTATAGAATGTCAGGACCTCTAAAACACAGATTAACAGTGACAGAATTAAGCGCTGCACACAACCTTGGCAAAGCTTCCACTTAACGTTTGTATATGATGATATAATTGTAAAACATAAATGAGTAATGTTATCTTTTCTCATAGCTGAGATGTAACGAGTCGCTGATAAAGAATTATGAAAGAATATGACTGAGACCATCACAGAATTTTCTGCAAGCCTCGAAATTAGCCACTGTCGTGGCCAAAAAGATTTACGTACCTTGTCTGGTGCTACTACATTCACATATTCAGCTCGGAGATCGCCATGTACAATATGGTTTACGTGCAGGTAGTGGAGAGCAGACGCCACCTGGGACAAAAACATGACTATGTGCCCCTGCTCGCAACATCTCTGAAGCACGTACTCCTTCAGGCTCCCGTAGAAAGTCTCTGGTAATATCTGATAAACGAAGAAAATATGAAATGTCGCATGCACTTTTGGCCATGGCGACTCATGCGGTTAGGGCCCAGTTAAGCAGCTTCTGCAGAATGAAGCTAATAGAGATAGGGACTTCTCTCCCATAAATGTAATACTAGGTGATCCATGATCACACAGTACAACCCCAGCATTTCATCGGCGGTAGCCATATATAAGTTATAGATAAAATATGAGCGGGAGACCTTGTAGGGACTTCTCTCCCGTAAATGTAATACTAGGTGATCCATGATCACACGGTACAACCCCAGCATTTCATCAGCGGTAGCCATATATAAGTAATAGATAAAATATGAGCGGGAGACCTTTATGGGCATTTAATAGATAAAATATGAGCCGGAGACCTTAATGGGCATTTAAAACGGCGAGCCGTTTTAAAGCCCATAAAGGTCGGACTCGAATATTTTATCTTACTTGTGAAATGAAACCGTAACTATAGATTGTGAGCGCTTACCATTTGAATGGAATTTTCGGTGGATTTTTTTGGACAAATGGAACTGCACCTTTTCTCACCAAGAAAACGGAACGGATTGAGCCGTATCATTTGATTCGAAGTTTCGGATGCAAGTGTTTTCCGCGCCATTAAGCTCAAAAGCTCGAATCATAAAAGCAAAAGTAAAACACAAGAACCGACGGCCAAAACTTAAATCTTTCTCACCTTGAGTGCTACAATTGTGTTCCAAGAAGTCTGTTGACAGTAGCCGCGAGAATAAAACAACTGTCACGTCACGAACGGTTTGGAACAGTAAAGATTCATCACTTAAATCCGCCGTCAGGGGCATTGCTGTCCTCTCGGAAATAGCCTGGCACTGGAAATTGTGGACAAATGGTACAGAAATTTCCAGGAATTCCGGAAAAAGCGAGAAAAAGGAATACCTCGAAAGGTATTACCTTTCTTCCGAAAACATTCCACCGGAATGAACCGTTCCATTTGAATTCTCCCTTGAATTACCGGGTTTTCCGTACAAATGGTAAGCGCTCTGTGTTTGTCATGTTAATCACGTGGGCGTGGAGCTGTCCCATAGGAGTTTGGAAATATTCAGCACTGAATTTAGCAATTCATTTTCATATAGCTTTTGTAGTAGAAACATGGCTGGTCGGTTTCGTTCTCCAAAGAGTAAAAAAGAAGATACCAGTCTAGTGTCGGAAGCCACTCCAAAAGCAACACAATACAACACTGAATGGGGTAGAAAAGTCTTCGAGGAATGGCAGCAGCGACGGCAAAATACATGTGCAATGTTAGAAGTTGTTGGAGTGGCCGATCTGAAATGCGAAGATGTTCAAGATCTGACCGTTTCACTAGAGCACATGTCGGCAAATACGCTAAACTTTTGGTTGAGCAAGTTCGTTTGTGAAGTGGCCAAGCAAAATGGAGAGCGTTATCCGCCCAATTCGCTTTATTTGTTAATTTGTGCGATTAACCGTCATTTGAGTGAGACGGGAGGAGAGGATGCATTCAACGTTCTCAACAAAGCTGACAAGAGGCAAGTAAATTGTTACGTGTTTTGAATGGGTAGTGTGGACGGTGTCTCAGTACAAAAAAATTAAATTGGGTTCTAAATTGTATCATTTTATTATAACAGGTTCGCGACGTTTCGTAAAGTTTTAGACGCGGAGATGAAGGATGCAACGAAGTGTGGAATAGCTCAGAAGTGCAAAACGGACACCCGCGAAGAAATAACTGAAGACGAAGAGGCGATATTGTAGGGAAAAGGCCTTCTTGGAGGATTTTCAGCTGCGTCATTTGTGTATACTATTTATTTTTATAACGGTCTTCGAGTCGGTCTTCGAGCTGGCGAACACAGGTTACTTAGGCTCTGCAACATTTTTGTTAAAGAAAGTTACAATATTTTCGATGAAAGGTTGTCTAAAACGTTTAACGGCGGCCTGAAAGATTTGAAGAAGCCTCGTTTTATAAAGCATAAGTGCCGTGATGTTGTTCATCAGCATTATCCACGTTTGGCTGCATTGTATTCAGTTTATATAAGTAAGGTGCAAGGTTTTGCTGAAAGTCTTCAAAGTTTTTATTTTCGGCCGAATAGAAATGGCAAGTTTGAGTATGAAAGAAGCAGCTGTAGGTTTATGGACTTTAAATAAGATATTGCCAGAGAGATTATGCTTGAAAGCAAACTTGCCTCAGAAAACAGCTCACCGTTTGCCTATTACTTGCACTAGTAGACTGTTCCAGCACAATGTTGAAGAAAAGTTAGCAAGAGAACGAACTGGGCATAAATCGAACGCACTGTTTTCGTATCAAAAACCAAGCGAAAAGCAGTTAGATAATGTTAGCAATGTTTTAGGGGCAGTCATTGCTTCTACAGAAACGGAGAATGAGCGCAGTAGTGTTAAGGATGAATTGCCAAAACCTATAGAACACGCAGGGGATAATAGCAGGAATGTTCTTTCCGAAGATATTTTCGCGTTTGATAGCACATTTCACTTATCAGATGATGTATTAGCCAATATTCCAATGCCAGAGAATACGTTAACAAGTAATATTAATAACTTTTGTGCCAATTCAGTATTTAACAACTGCACTATCAACAAGAAAAAGTAATATTTGCTACAAGAAAAAGTAATATTTGCAGGCATGTAAACGTTTACATTGTATGTAGACAATAGAAAGATGAAACTCTCAATGCAGTTTATTATTCTTTGTTATATCAAAGTAGTGATTGATATGTCAAACTAGTGATTGATTAATATTTTTTGTACAAATTAAGAGCATACTAATTAGGGGAGTTACAGATCTTTATAAAAATGAATCCTATTGATAATTCTACTAATTCATAATTCATCAACCCCTGCCTTTCCCTGCTACCTTTTCAAACCCTCCCCTTGCTTTCAGACAGGTGATTTTTGTTGGGGTTTACAGAAGTAAACATGTGACTCAAATACTGCCTATTGATTGGTCATAATTCTTATGAATTATTAATGAATTTTACAAACCAAGTTAGAGAAACATGACATGGAGCAAAGTTTCTTGTCTAAGGAAACAACACGGCAATGTAGAAACGAACCCACACCGTAGCCTCGATCCACCGACTGTCTCCGAAAAGTTCTGGTCGAAACTCCGGTATTAGAAGTCAAACACGCTAAGCGCGAGGCAGTTCTAATCCGATTACTCGAGGAAAACAGTTATTGCCTCCATTACAGTGAATTACTTTAACAAATCATGTCATCACAGTCGTACTGTATTATCTTCTACAACGTATCACTGGTTCGTGGGGAAATACAGATACGAAATGTTCGCGCTCATCAAAGACGGATACTTGGTGCTATTTTGTAAACCTAGTGTCGTGGATGATAATTTGAAAAAGGCGAATGGCGATCAGTTTTAATGACGTAAAAATTATGGGATTTTATCTCACTCACCGTCTCCACAATCAAGTATTGTGATACAATGTATACTTTGCGGACCGACGCAAGATTTGGATTATTGAGACGTCTAAGTCCTCTAAGATGCTGCAAATCTCCCCGGGAAATCCGCTCCCAAACTACAGGAACACCCTGTTAAAATAGTTAACATTGATTGTCTTAATTAATTAATTAATTAATTAATTAATTAATTAATTAATTAATCAATTAATTAACTAGATTGGTTTTCAAATGAGTGTAATAAAACCAAAACCACAGTAATTACTCTAGCCAGGGAGAAACGCATGCGAGCAAGTCGTGATTTGTTAAGAAAGGGGCGCGAGTTTTTTTAACCAATCACAGAGTACAATAAAGCAAAACCAAAGCAAACGCAGCCATTACTTTTAAAACTCGATTTAAAACTGTTCTAGTTAATTTAAAATTACAAATAATTAAGAGTGTAAAAACCATAAACGTAACAAAAAAATTAGAAGTTCCAAAAAAAAATACTTGTTTGTAAATACATATTAAGCTATTCCCTTCTTTCCACAAGATGAACAATGAACCTACCTCGACCTCTTTCTTTATAGGAACATCCTCATGTGCAGCTCTTGACAATGGATCCCCGAAATTTTTCTGCAATGTCTTAAACATTAACAAAAAGAAGAAGAAAGAAGACGATCGAAATTCTCTCAGTTTTAGCAAAGAATTAAAAGGGACACTGTCACCAATTTTGATGATAACTTTGGAAAGCTAAAAGCATATTTTAATCAGAGGAACCCAAAAAACTAGTTTCGTTTCGTTTAAAACTAATTTAAAATTAGTCTACCAGTTCTCTGAGACTAAAATTGACTGTGTGTGGGTAGCCAGGATGGAAATGATTGCAACTTGAAGACATCAGGCTGATCTGTTCAAGATTTTTTTTTTTTTGGTGGAAAAATCGCCAGTAACTGACTATGGTTGTTCTTCCTTTGAGACAATCATTTCATTTCCTTCTTCTGATGTTCTAGCAGCATTTGGTGTACGTGAAAAAGCAGTTAATTTAAATTTGAGCTATATTCACCACGCCAAAACGTAAAAATCCTCGTGACAGTGTCCCTTTAAATGCATGACACGGGTTTCAATGCCTTTAGAATTCCCATGTACTTTTTGTACGTGAGCGTTTCTAGCGTTAGGAGCACTGCTTGTGTCGGACTAAAATCCACAGATTTAGAAAGGGATTCATGGTACTTGTAATGTGTTTATTGTTTAGGACAGTTCGATAGTCTAACAGAACCTCTCGTTTCCTTATGAACAAGGTCTGTCTGGACCCGCTGTTCGAAACCCCATCAGTATAAGTTTATCCTCATGATAGAGAAGACTTTGGCTGGACTCCCGTTAGATGAGTATGTATCTAAAAGCAAATTAAGTCTGACAAAGTTGTAGATATAACACGTTAATAACGATTGTGTCCCGTTAAGTAACCGCATCAAAAGTGAGAAAAACATCTCAGGAGGCCACAGACAAGAGTTGAAAAACCCCTAAGCGATAAACGTATGGCACTGATAAGAAAAATAAAATAGTTAATTCTGTGATGGAATAGAAATGCCAAAAAATTGATTAAATTAAAGACGTTCTAAGGTGCGCGGGCGAGGAACTAGAAGAAACGGGAAGTCTGAATTGGATGACTAGTGCCCCGTTTAATTATGAGGTGCATTTCCTGACGCTGTCATTGATTGTTTCCACTAAAGAGCATAACTTGGCGGACTGGAGCGCCGTGTAGAAAGCGGCTATTGGTTTGAATTTTTTCTGCGATAGAAAAACAAGGCAGATTCGATCTTCTTAATGCTGCTGAGGTGCTCACTTATGTAACCAATGTTTTGGCACTTTTATTTCTATGACTGAAATGACTTTAATATTTGTTATTACAACTAAAACAGATGTACCTCTCTCGCCTTCTCTGTTGATTGAAAATTGTACTCCTCACACTCGTCATAAACATCTGCAAGTAATCACAAGTCTAAACATTCTACAAAATGGGACATTGCTAGTCAAAGATTAAATTAATTAATTAATTAATTAATTAATTAATTAATACGTCCATACGTGCATCCTGGATTTTATTACAGGCTATTTTGGTGGGAGCGACTGCGCTACTGCGTCAAAATTAGAAAACACTATTTTGGTAACATGTCAAAATATAACCAGGTTGTGAAGAATGATATATTTTCTCAGCTTAGGGATAAGGGGACTCAACACTGAACCTTGCTTTCATTTGTTAGGCACTGTTTGACTTACAATCGCATGCGACACCTTTTCCTTTAGTTTGAGGGAAGACGATAATTTCTAGATAGAAGATTCCAAATCTCACATATAATTTGTTTGGCATTAGTTTTGCAATGAAGGGCACTTGACGTTTGTTTGGATTAGTAGAAAAATTTAAAACGATTATTCCAGTTATGACGGGTAATCTAAATTTCAATTTAACGTCAAAAGAAAATCTCCGGGTACTTCACGCAAAGCCCTGAGAGTGTGTGTCAAAGTTGCTGTGCGCAATATTTTGCAAGTTTCAAATTTCCAACAAACTGCCCTTTAAGTTAGGAAGGCTTAAAACTTACACCAAAAATCCTTTCGACGCACGAGCTCCCTGAAATAGCTTCCGTACTCTCTAAATGTTTGTCGATTCTATTCTTTAATTCTTTTACTTTTGGTTTTCCATTTGTTAATCGCTTCCCAAAATGCTGATTTTTTTTTGTTAGCAGCTGACGAAACTTAAGACTAACATACCGAGTAAAAAATTACCTCTTCAATAATAACTCCCTTTTGAAGCATGGAGAACTCCTTGAGTTCGAGTTTCAGTAAACATTTGAAATTAATTCTTTTTAATTTCTCTTTGAGTTCTAATTGACTTCCAGAATGATGGTTAATAGTAAACCTAACCCAGTCTGAAAGGTAACCATAAAAATTGTGCCTGAACCTCAATTTCCAAACTACTTAATACCAAAATCAGTAGTTATTTTTCGTAACTCGGAGACGGCTCTAGGCAACTTAAACTTGAACTCATAAATTCTCTTTTCCCCCCATTAGATGGAGAAAAGGAGCTTCCTCCAACAGAAACGAATGTTTTGGTAACTTACTAAAATTTCTTTTGATCCAGGAGCTATCTATAGTAAAACAATATTATTATATTTCACTCAATGTCGTCATACGAGGACTCATAGTCGGTGGTGCTGTAGGCCTCTTTGGCCATCAGCTCAAGTACGACTTGATTTCGTGAAAATATACTGGTTCTGCAAAACAGAGAAGATTGATACCAGGCATAGAACTGCAAGGTCCCTGCACTTCTTCATATAACTGTTCTTCTTGCTATGAAAAAAAAAAGAAGCAGTCAAAAAACACTCCTTTACGCTTTCTTTTACACCAGTTTCCCATTAACTATCCGCAATGTATAACACTTCATTCAAAAATAGCGGTTACTGATTTTCATCAGCTCAGAAGAATAATTTGCAAACAAAAAATTATTAACTCAAGGAAAAGATTGAGCCCAGTTGAAGTCGCATTGTGTGGAATTGCAGGGCCATAGCAAGATTTATTAATGCACCGATTTATTTTCAGTTTTGCAAAACCGTAAGGGGCAACAATACTTTGCTCATAGAAATCTTTTAACGCTTTAAGTCCCAATAGTGACCAGCATGTAAATTCTCCTTACAATATCACTGCATGAGCAAACACAAAGGTTACGAGAATGAAGGAAATGATCACTGAAGACAAAATTTCTCGTATTTTAAGCAAATTCTCCCAACTAATTCCATACCAAATATACGGAGAACAGTGAGAAGAAAATACAGGTTGATGTAAGAGGTGCTTCCCATTATGCCAGACCAACCAAACCAACCAGACCAACCAGACCAATCGGTCAGAGACCAGTGGAATTAACCAAGAGAAAAAGGAAAGACATGGTTCGATGGAAACGAAATTTCCAACCGGACCGATTGATAGTGTTCTATTTACCTTTCGACCGAAATTTCCATTTCTTCTCGGCGAAATGTGAGTGGAAACGAGAATTTTTGAAAAGGAACGGCAATTTTTGGTCCGATTGGACGGAGCGGTTGAAGAGGAATACCTTTGAAGGTCGACCACTTTTTCCTAAAAATTTCCACCTGGACCGAGGCGTTCCATTTATGTTTCGACCAAACTTTCCGAACATGGAAAACACCCCAGATTTCAAAGGGTTAAAATTGTATGATTTATACCTTTTAGCCTTAGAAGCTACAGTGTAGTACATAAAAGACTTTCCAGGATGTCATATTTCAAAAAGCATCCTCACGTCAAGTTACAACATTCCTTGTGACAACATTTAACTGTGGCGACGGAGGAAAACAAATATTTTCTAGCCTTTTAATTAATTTTTTAAGGAGAGTAAATTCACATTCATGCATGATTTCTAAACTCGTCCTTTGTTTCGAACAAGTAAATTGGAAAGAAAATAACTTACAGGATTTGTATTGTTTAAATGGACGGCTTCCAGTGGTGGAGGCTCACGTCTGCTGAACCCACCTTCCTCTAAGAAAATAAAAAAACCAAACAAAACAACAATGGTGTTGTTTAGTAAATGGTTTGAGCCCAAGAGTCATGGCATAAGTAGATTGAGTATGATCGTCCAGGTGAGTATGGGCCAGCTGTGAAGGTCTGATTTTGATGACGGTAACTGACAAGTCATTGAATTCTAACTATCCTTTCGCACAGATTGTCGAAACGGCAGTCACTATAATGGGTATAGAAAAGATTAGTCAACACTTGCATCAGAAGAACAACTAAAAACCCAGCCAGGCCAGGCTTTTCAGGTTTTTGGCCAAGCTTTTTTGGCCCAGGCACGGCCAAGCTTTCTTGGCAACCTTCGTCACAAAAGTCCGGCTTTCCAGGCCATGTTAGCTCCAAGGCCAGACTTTCATGGGAGCCTTGGCCAAGAAAGGTCGGCTTCCCTGGCCATTAAGATGTTATGGCTGAAAATGACCGAATTCCACCTTATCCCCCCATGTAAGATAATTATCTTAGTATCTTTACCGAAAATGTAAATTTAATTCATTAATTATCTTAGTATTCTTACCGAATACTTTTTATTTTAATATATAATTTTATTTTGACAGGGCCTCTTTATAAACCACTACAATAATATGCGATGAGAGCACACCCTGGTTAAATATTATTGTTATTATTATGTTAGCAAGGCTTTCTTGGATTTTCTGGCATCCAAAGCTAGTTTGCAAAAGCCCAACATTTTTGGCCAATTTGGACGCCCAGGTTTTACGTTAGAAATCTTAGTCTGAGACTATAATTTTCTATCAAATCCGAGCCCAAACGTGGTCCATGAACCCTCAAGGAAATGCCTTATGGTTAGCTTGGAACTGTTCTTTGTCACGTTTAAACTATTTTGCGGTTTGATGTCCTTTCAGGCTAAGCTCTCGCAAGATTTTCTGGTTTTCAAGGTTCATGTTAAGATTTCAGTTTTCGAGACGGTCCCTAACTCTAGTGACCTGAGAAATTCCGAGACGCTAGTTTTATAAGCAGAGATTTCAAGACTCTTGTTAAAACGTCCCGGGACGTATCATTTTTGACACATCATTTCTACGCCCCTTTGCAGTATGTGGATTCAAAGCAGGGAAATAACATTGTACATTATCTACCTGCATCTTCGCGAATTTCAGAAAGCCTCTTTTTGACGTGAAGTAACTTGAGTCTTCGACCTGGTTGGAATTTACAGCACTGAGCCATCAGCTCATATTCTTCGTCTTCAAAGCACGACTCACGAGGAACAATGTTGGTGCGGTCCATAGTAACCTGTAAAATAGAGAAAACGATAGTTTTAACTTTACACGGTATGGATTTGTGCAGGAGCCCATAGCTACTGATTTAAAATACCCAACACATTGAACTGGCCTTCCCTTTGCAACATCTCCAAATTTGATCCTATATACTTTGAGGTATTTTGAGGACCACCAGCCTTGTCTAGGCTCTTGGTAATGAGCCATGTTCTTATTGAAGCAGTCTCCATCCGATGTTGAGCCATATATGATTACAATGATAGACTTACAAGAGAGACCACCTCATGTTCTGAGACTTTTCTGTATGGGGTGCACCCAAAGGTCAGCACCTCGTAGATTAGCACTCCAAAGGCCCAAACATCAGAGGCAGTGGAGTAGCGATACTCCGTTAAGCACTCGGGCGCTTTCCATCTAACCGGGAGATCCTCGTCTCTGGATGAGCTTACAAACTCTGGGACGCCACCATCAGAGTAACAATAATCGTATTGCGAGGCTGAAGCTGCATCTACAATCGAAAAGAACCATTATATGTTGTATGTTTCTTCCGTTAATCTAAAATTGAGTGGCAGTCTTTAAACTGCAAACGTAGTTTCAAAGACTTCTGGACCGGCCAATACACTTTTTAAAGATTGTTTTGAGAGTGAATATAAGAAATTATCATATACTTAAACTTGCAGTTAAAGATATCAACTTAAGCAGCTGATAAAAGAACCTTCCTGAAAAAAAAAATCAGGTTTGAATGGGGTGCTACCCCATGACCTCTGCGATACCCTGTAGCACTCTAACCAATTGAGCTAATACGCCATCCGGGAGCTCATCATCATTTCTTATTTCTTCTTTCATCCGCAGTTCACGTATATGATTATTTCATATATTCCTGAGAATGCTTATCCGGCCGGTTACTTCCTGGCCATTACCTTGTTTGGATGGACCTTTAGTTAGCTTCTGTAAGGCATGCAAGCCACTTAGCTGGCAGACAAAGTTATCTGATACGAGAACGTTTTCCGCCATGACTGCTCTGTGTACCAAATCCTTTTCCTCTAAGAACAGAAGAGCGTCACAGACGTTGATAAGCATCTTAAGACGTCGGACCGGTTGCAGATGCAGATTCCTTTTTCGAGACATCCGAACGAACTGCAAAAGGTCACCCCATTTTTGAAACGGTGTGATGAGATGGTACGGCAAGCATTTAGTATCGTAACCGAGAAGAGTGGGAAAGTGTTGATGCTGAAACTCACTTAGCCACTTCATGTTATATGCTTCCCGAATGAGCCGCTTTCTAGCGTCAAATTCTGGATCTTCATCCAACAGATGTTTCGTTTTCACCTTAAGGACTTTGACAGCCACCTACAATGGAAACATATTATTAGAAGGACACAGCGTGTTGTTAAACTGGCCTGCTCGTTTAAGCTAATTATGTCTGTAAGGAAAGAGGTCAAAAATTTTTAAGAAAAATAGAAAATATTAAGATGCAAAGGTGAGCTGAAATAAAAAAAATAAACTAGTAGGTAGACCCAAGAAGTCTACTATCCACCCCATCTTGGGTGGTTTTTTTTAAAAAAAATAATCTATTTCATATGTGATATAAATACCAAGACAAAATTAATACCTTCTGTCTCTGAAACATTCCATGGTTGACGAAACTATGGGAGCTTTCGAAAACGATGGTCTTGTTAATTTCCAGTGTGTGAGTTCGGTAAGTCGATGATAGGTGATCGGTGTGGAGGTCTACCGGGAGGGCGTCCTGAGAATTTTGGTTCTTGGACAGAAAATGAACCAGCAACGTTCTGGTTTTACTGTCAGGGCAGAATAGCACCTCAGATGATCGCCGCTGAAGTAGCACTCTACATTCTGGCGTTTTCTGCACCTTCACGTCTTTCAGAAGGTTCACTAAACAACAGCCAGCTTCCTTCATTATTTCTGTTTGGTGAAAAAGAAAAAATGGAGTGCCGCGAATTTTTAACACTGTAAGAACACTTAAAAAGAGAAATTTTACAGTTTTACACAATATTGGCAGCAGATTGGGACGTACTAGTAGCCCCTCTGGTTTGACTATTAACTATTAACTCCATGTACATGGTATTTTAGTGCATTTATCAGGTCTCCTAATACGCTTCGCGTATGAAAATTGTCAAACCCTGTGAGAAATAGTCGTGTGCTTAGAGAATCAAAACAAAAATGAGGAAAAAATCCTTTCGTCAAACAATTGGAATAGCTTTTGTTTGGGAGTTAGACCAATTTTTTTGCCTTTTGTTACTTTTCAACAAAGAACTATCTGGAACTATCAGTTTCTTTTCTTTTTGCTCATGTTTTTTTTCTAACTACTTATGTTTCTTTTATGTGTTGTTGTTCTTGTTCTTGTGGTTCAGGTTGCTTCAGTGGTGTAAATGTTTCCTGGGAGGGTAGGCGTTTACAGTATCTAACAGTGGCCAGCAGCAACGTATGCTATTAATTACCTTCGGTCATGTTGTTTTTTGCGATATCAGAGAGTATTGACGATGCCAAAAGACAAAACCTCCAGTCGTCTCCACCCCCTCCTTGTAAGTAGGCTTCCATAGTAAGCCTGATAAGGTTCATGGCCCGCCTCTCGGTCTCCATTTGCGGGACGGGTCTCTCACTGTGCACCTAAGGTGGAAACAGAATGTTCATCATCTACAGTCATGTGACATATTAGACCTTTTTGTCCATCAATTTCGCTTGCTTGTCATTGATCAAACTGAATTACATTACATAATAGGCGCCCAAGCAAACTATGATATATTGAATAATATTCTCCGATTGATACCTATCAGTTTTCAAAACGTAAGTTGCAGGACGTTTTTTGAAAGCTTCAGATGGATGAGTGTTGTGGTTGTTGTTGTCGTTGTTGTTGTTGTCGTTGTTGTTGTTGTAACAGACAAGAGTATCAGCAAACTTGTCAACAAAACGATACCGAAAAACAAGAGTACATCCTGCAACCCACTAGATGTTCTTTACCCGTGCAAAGCTTTCACCGTGATCAATTCAGTGCAAGCGATTAACTTAATTACACTCCCATTATTAGTCTCATATCTTTGCGAGTCTCTGATAATCATGTCTCTCGTCATTGATTTGTACGAGAGGCATCGTTTACATAACAACAACTCAATACTGGAACAACATCGAAGACAAGAGATACGATTGAACCCTACCTTTCCGTGCAGATGAATCAAGATACAATGTAGCACAATCCACTCTCTACGTTTAAGCTTTGCCTTCTTAAGGTTTTCAAGAACCTTCAGATCCTTGCTTTCCACTTTCAAATCTTCACAGAAATCTTTGCACTCTCGTAGAAAACTGCTTAGTTTTGTAGTTATTGACTTGTCTTTAGATTTCAGAAGAAGACAAATCGTCTCCAGAATGAATTCAATTGAATACCGGAAAATATTCTTCTTTTTGTTTTCAATCTGTTCTTCGTAACATCTTCTAAGCTCTTCTTGAGCCTTTTTGAAATCTCGCACCGGGATTACGATGGCAAAATCCTCCTGTAGAACTTGTTGCAATAAAATCGACGACAAAATGCGGCTGTACAAAAAGAGTTTGAGGGTTTTTTCAGAATGCTCATCCTTTCCAATCATTCCCTTAGTCGAGAAAATGGACGATCTTATGATTTCTTCCACAACCATCAAGTTCCCGTTGCCGCCTTCAAGGTTGTCTTTGCAGATCAGATGGAAGAGCAGTTGTATGGCATGCCTCACAACTGTCTCACTGTTAACGCCATAGCCTATTTTTGCCAGAATCTTGTAAACTTCTCTGTTTTGGTATGAACATCTACCCCACGATTTTTCAAGATGTGGAAGAATCTTCAGGAGGATGAACTGTTCCCCTTTCTCCTTGCACGAGCCAGCAGATATGTCCATTTCTTGGATGAAGTGATCTGGGTTCTGAAGAAATGACTCGATGGACCACTGGAACTTCTCGCCTCCTAAAAATCGACATGTGTACAAATTAGGTTTTTAGAAACGGCAATCGTCTATGCATTCCCGCGGGTGGCGCTGCTCAAGTTTTATACGGAAAGACTCCGCCCAGAGGTTCAAACCCTTACCCTGTAATATAATAATTTTTACCACAATGGTACCCCTTTCATATACCTAGAGCAAAATTGCACCCATTTCTCATACCTCAAAGTTAAGCAGAAACAAAAGAATTTCCTGTAATCGCCACGTGTTTCGCGGGTTTTCAGCCGTTCTGATTCAGTTGCGTAGTCATTTCTGCCAAAAATGTGGCACCCTTTGATATACTTCGCTTTAGCCACCATTTCTTCCACTTTGCAGCTGATTTTGTGACCCTTTTGTATACTAAAATGGCAATTAATATACTGCGAGCTTAAAAAAGGCACCTCTTTCGGGCGGAGCCCCCCCCGTATAGCCCAATATAGGGAGTACCGCCCTCCCCGTGTTATGCATAGCTACGATGTAGCCAACGTGGTTTCCATGTTATGACCGTGTTACCGTATTCGAAAACATTACTCGAAAGAGGGTAAAGATTTATTAAAGGTATGCAGTAATATCTGCGTAATCAGAGTATGAGGAGAAAAGCTCGCATCAGGTCGTCATGCGTCCCAACAACTAGTCACATTTTTTAGGAATGAGAAGTTTCGATGCAGTAATGGCATCAGATTTTCAAGGCCACGGATGTTGATGATCTCCCCGGGCAATAGGGAACTTATGTACAGACATTCTTCAGCCACCGACGGCAACTGGAAGTTTAACTTTTCGCTATTAACTCATTCTAAAGCCAGAATGTCCATAACAGCAAGCCGTCAGATACCAAAACAAGAGTTTTCCAGCCCCTGGGAAAGAGCAGAAACAACCCAACAAAGGAAACATTCAACTTCCGGTTGACGTCCGTGGCTCAAAAACGTCCGTGCGTAAGTTTTCTAATAGCAAGAGTCAGCCCGGAGAAGTTTGATTGGTTGCTAAATTTTGGCAAGACCAAGTTGGCAGAAGAAGGCCAAAGCCAAGAGTAAGAATATAGAGGAATAAGATAATAAATGCCGTTCTCACTAGGAAAAAATGTGTGCTGGGAATACGTAGTGGTAGTTAGTACTTATCGCTGAGAACACAGCTCAATGCAGCGAGATAAAGAGAAAGAGCCATGCAGGACACCAATCATACTGCCGATACCAATGATATTGCTGTTCATGTCCAAATACTGCTGATGTTAAGAATAACGATTGTGTAATAACGATTGATGACCACGACAACGACGACGACGACGACGAAGATGACGATGGTGACGATAAAGATGATGATGATGATGGTGATGATGATGATGATGATGATGATGATGATGATGATGATGATGATGATGTTGATGACCAGTTTTAAAGCACAATATCGAAAAACATGCCATTATATAGCTTGTAATTTTACGTTATTTACCTTTTTTCCTTAGGACGCCTTTAATAGGCCTCGGATTCCATTTTCCCTCTCTTTCTCCATAGAAATTTTTATAAACTTTTTTTTGGCAATAAGTTCCTGGGACATTCTGAATGTCTTCAAGAATACTTTTATTGTTGACGCTGTCGTGTTCCCTGCTTTCTTCAGAGGATGAGGTTGCTGTCGAGGAACTTGGAGATTGTGTTTCGCACGCGAAAGGTGATACCTGATCCCGGGCACTATCTGGGAAGAGAGAAGCACGCCAGCCACGTTATTTGTTAGGGAAGTCAGCATACAAATGCATATGCTATTTCTAGTGGAAGAGGACGTGCACTAGTGGTTAGATCGCTGGACTTAAAGTCCACACTCTTAAATGACACACTTTCATTTTCAAAATTTTCCACTTTCGATAGAGTTTCCGCAAACCTTTTTCAGAAAGAAAGATCTCCATTTTAATTTGCATCATTTTAGTTTAGGCGTTTTCGAAATTAAAATGGTTCAGTTTGGACGAAGGCTTATGTACAATAATGATTCCTCTTTCAGTTATAGCATAATAGGTCATTATATTGTAGCTACTGTATCACGTTTGATTGGATCTGAACGTGCATTGTTTAAATGTAGATACACCGCTGGAAATCATAGAGCATTCTTGTCCCGGAAGAAGTAATTGACCGCATTTACAAACGAGCCTGTGCAGGTAAAAATGGAGTTTGACTGACACGTAAAAGCTGTAAACTGTGCAAACCGGCCACTTAATTTGTCAACAAATGGCGACGGCAATTTTGTAGCAAATCATGATGAAATCCCGCAGCGATCGAGGTAAGGCAAGATTATCCAATTACGTCTACAAGATAGATCAGCGTATTATCCATATTCACAAAGAACGAGGCAACGGCCAATTTGTTTTCCTCCATCCCGCTAAATCCTAGAAAGAAACTGATGACATTTCAGCGACCAATAACTTAACTCAACGGCTCATCTTTCTTTTTAAAATTTTCAGAAATTTTTTAAGGATTGCAAAAGAAAAAAAACAAGAAAATTTATTTGCAACTTGGATTAAAGCATTAAGGAAATTTCAAAGTGTATTTCATCGCTTGTCTTAACGTTCTTGATTCGCATTTATAGTTTATTGTCCTTGTAACCATCCGCCAGCATTTTCGCTTGGTGCGATCGGCAGCTCAACTGACTTATCTCTTCTTTTTAATACTATATTCTAAACCAGACAGAAGTTGGTGTTCCTATGTTCTCTAAAAAAATAATGCACTTTGAAGTGTAGAAAAACTGATGGACGCGCATTCCACTGGTGCATCCACCAACAGTTTTTCTAAGCCTCTAGCGTGCATTTTATTTCTTAAACATGGAACACCATCTTCTATTTGGTCAATAAAGCACCCACGTGACGTAGGGCGTGTACATTATGGGCAACACAAACTCCTAATCATAACGCGTGCACTGCTTTGAACATAACAGGGTATGAAATACCTTTTGGCTGACTATGAATCTTGGCTGATTTACGTGCAACGGCAACATTTCCCTGCACATTAGATACGTGGATGTTGATAACACGATTACGCTCACCAGATGTGCTTGAAGTTTCATCTGCAATATGACATTTTTTGATTACATTCTCCATGGAATTAATAAACGGTTTTTCATTCAACCTATTTATTCATAGTTTCAACAGTATCATGTCGCCACCAATAGCATAGCCCCTTCCCTCCATATATACCACACACAACCCATAATCCTTTGTTTCACTCTAACGAAGGGCTGACGCCAGCGTCATTTTTCATGCTCTTCACAGTGGCAAATCTACCTCTATCTCCCCCTCCCCACCCTAGACGTAGCAGCACAGATTCTTTTATGTACCACAATGGCATCTAAATTGGCTTTTTGATCTCTTTGACATTTGACCTTTTTAGTTTTGATTTCTTTGGTTTTCTTTATTCTGAAAAAGGTATTCTAAAAGGTAGAGCGGCTCGATCAAATTCGTTTCATTTCTAACGACTAAAAGGTCAGCCGCAAATTTCTCACAATGCCGTTCTCGTAGGCTTCTTCGTGGAGTAAAAAAACCCCTCCAGAATTGAAGAAAATCTACTATAGATAAAAAAATAAACGTCATTGCTTTTCTATAGTAATTACTCACTTGGTAAAAAGATCACTTTTTGTTGAGACTCAAAAGTCTTCGAGCAAAAGTGTCGCAACTTGGAAGATATTACCACTAAGAGATTAACGCGAGCCGCCTTAACTACGCCATTTTCACGATGATGTTATTTTACTACAACTACCAGAATTTATTTTGTCTTTTTTTATAATTATCAATACAAAAATGTTTGTTCTTCTTTGGAATTCTTCTGAGGTTAACAAACGATAATGATTCTACGTTTCGGCCAGTTTAACTGGCCTTCTTCAGTAAAAAGTAAGAAAATTAAACAACAGTGGCTCCAATTTGCATCAGAAATAAACGCCATCGTGAAAATTATTTACAGAAAACTAGCTTAAAGTTTGATTTAAATTGGTTGGAGAAAGTTCAACACAGACTAAATTACTCACCAGAAACCTCTGTGGAAGCTCCAGAACTGTCACTGGAACCTAACCAACAGAAAAACATTTTCTGCAGTTATCAAATGAAAATACAAAAATTCTTCCATTGATAGATCGATAATCCGTCGAATGACTGATTGATTGATTGATTGATTGATTGATTGATTGATTGATTGATTGATTGATTGATTGATTGATTGATTGATTGATTGATTGATTGATTGATTGATTGATTGGTTGGTTGGTTGGTTGGTTGGTTGGTTGGTTGGTTGGTTGGTTGGTTGGTTGGTTGATTGATTGATTGATTGATTGATTGATTGATTGATTGATTGATTGATTGATTGATTGCACCATTGCTAAGCAAATTTGGTAACCTGTCAAGCCAGAAATTTTGGTAGTGACATAATAATCACACGGCCGTCCGTCCGTTTGCACCACAGGGTAAGCAATATGAGGTGGCATACACATGAGATAACCCTGTGCCGTTTCCCGCGATTTTGAAGCGAAATCGCATGGTGATCTGCGTTTTAGCAAAGACAACAAAAGTAAAAAACAATTTTATTAATGGAAAAAAGTTCAAAAGAATACTCATTTTTCCTTTTGGTGGAAGGCGAAAAGTTCAAGTTACGAATTTGCCTTCAAGGACTTCATCTTTCTTGTCGGTTCTGCTGCTAATTCGGTCGGCACAACGTTTGAGTTTGCAGCATTTGGCAGAGGTCTTGACGCCAAATATAGCAGGGCTAGTGCCTTCTGGTATTCTTTTTTGTCCGTTATTATTTAACGACTTGAATTAGAGAATTTTCACAAATTAAAAAGTACCAGCAAAAAAAAATGTGGAGCACTCGTAATGAAATTAGTAATGATGTAAAGTGTATGTGTGAGTGCAAGGCTTGTGGCCGGGGGAATTATGTAGAGCAGTATTGCCCACTTCTTGGCACTTATACAATTTACATCATTACAAAAAAAATCGTTATAAAGGAAACCTTCTCCTGGATAGAGCGGAGGATACAGAATGAACGTGGAAATACGAAAATTATAATATGAAAATAATTTTGCAGATACCACGGCATCCATGCGTTTTAACATCCATAGCTGCGAATACAGCTGCCTTTCATTGCTCCCTGCCCCTAAGCGGTAGCTGTTTTCACAGGAATTATTCATTCATTCATTATGAGAATTTGGTATTTTATAAACTGAATATAAAGCTATTTTTGTCTATGATTTCACCTAGCATCAGTTTTGTTCCCATTTCGTCTTGTCCCTAACAGGTATTAGTTGCTATCTTCTCATCAATTTGTAAAGTTCCGCTGAACCCAAAAAAACAAACGAGACATTCCTGAAGACCGGGAAAATTCCCTTTAATTTAGAGGTGACCCGGGGCACGGGAATCAGTTACACGCCTACACACCTACTCAATTGTGTGTAATTTACTTTATTTTATTTTATTTTATTTTAATTTATTTTACTTTAATTTATTTTATTTTATTTTATTTCCCTCTATTCTGTTCTGGTTTGTCAGATTTCTGTTCTGTTTCTTGGCGTGTAAGGGGGAGAGTGTGAAAGAAAGGGCCCGTTCGTTTTTATATCCAATGGCACCCTTTCATTATAAAGTCACGCTATGTGAATTTAAAGAAAGTCTAGACATGACCCCCTCAGGTTTTTCCCTTCCCTTCGTGCATAAATTTTAAATTTCCCGTCCTAATAGAATAAATCTTTCCTTAGTTTAATGATCTCATTCGAGAAAATGCTAGCAGTATATATACTGAAATAAATATAAATGGCAAGGCTTCAGTAGACCAGGACAGCTTTTGTCACAGGTTTACTCACTTGTACACTTTAAGCTTTTTTATCACTGAAAGCATTCGTATCAACGGATTGGAGTGGCTAAATGCCGTCGCTCTTTATTTGCGTTCCGATGCAAAACCGTTTGAGTGGAACATGCATGGGTTATATAAGTTAGTTTTAATTATCCATGAGCACTTCTTTCACAGATTTTGCTTACCAGTGTACTTAAAGCGACAGTTTGCTACGACATTCAACCATTACGAACTCAGATATCAGGAATTAAAGGTTCTAGTCGTAGGTTTGACACAATTATCTCAGTGATCGAATTAAATCGGCCACTTAATGGCGAGACTATGCGATACGTTTGTTTGGATAGATTAGCTCAAACCTCGACAGCTGCAAATGTTTTATTTTATTAGTAATCCCAACAGATCGAAGTGTAATTGTTGAAACACTACATCTAAAGTTGCGTCCTTTCAGGGTTGTTATGACGGTAAATGTATTTTCATAATGCTTGCTCAGCTGCGCGAATAGAAACATACATTCTGACCTTCAGGAGTAAATAAGTCATTCTATCCGAAGGAAAACCCATGCGTAGTGATAAAGTGATGAAGTCTGAAGTCTCAAGCAAGACACACTACGAGAAAAAGCAGCACAGTACGCCATCGTTTTGCAAAAATTTGACAACAATCTGCTCTTCCGGCTTAAAGCTTTTGATCACTCGGTATTACGGACTCTTTGTAGTCATCCATCCCTGAACAGTAAACACTGACAGGTTTTTTATATCGCCAGCAGAAACCTCTTCATGTAAACAAAGTTCTTGAAGTATTAAGAATTAAGGGCTTCGGCTAACATGTTTTGACGAACAAACACACGAACTGTACTCACCTGAAGACATATCAACAGGTTTCCCTCAAAACATCCATTCTTTCTGCCAGCAAAGGACGTTTTTACTCCCCTTTTGTGATTTAATTGCGGGAAAACCCCTTATGTATAAATAGCGTATTTGAAAATGTATATGAACTCATGGTCATTGATGTCTTGCGATGACTTCGACTCACACATTCACTAAATTAGTGTTTTTCACACTTAATCAGACTTCTGCGTAATTGCAATGGTTGTTTCATAGCTCAGAATTGCAAAGTGTTAGAAATATGCGATCTGAAGCAACCTTAACGATCTTATCCAATTCAAGGCCGGCTTACGCCAGTGTTATTAGTGCACAATGCTTATTCAGCTTTAGAGCGGAGAGTGTGAAGATGATAGGAACGCTGCATTTTAGTTCAAACTTGTTGAGTTGCTGCTGTGAACCTGAATTCACCACCAATTTCTTTTCCTATGTAATACACTTTTCGATTCGTAGGCTTTGCAGTAGGCGACTTAAGCAGTGGAGCGTAAAAATCTGTTGACTTAAGCGTATCAAAAGTGCAGTGTCATATCCTGAAAAAAATAGTACGAGCATAGGCCATTTCCGTGTTGTCTTAAGCCCCTTTAACAAAGCGAGGCCTGCTGCACATCCTTTCAGACGAAAATGAGTTTTATTTGCACGTGAATGAAAACTCGTTCAGATTAAAGGTGTGCATCGGGCCTCAACTTAAAAAAGAAGCTGAAGGCAATTCGGAAATGGACTAGTCATCTTGTTTCCCCAACTCTTGCATTCTTTTGTCTATTTGGCCGTAGTAACTACAAATGTTTGAGTTTCGAAAGTGAAAGAGACAAGCCCAAAGACTGGGGCGTTGATAAAATCCGGAACCTGGAGCATTCTGGAACATCTCAAAACGTGCAAAAAAGGAAAAAGGAAAATAACAACTGCTGACCAAGAAGAAATAAATGAAATTAATTTTTAACTAATTAACTAAACTAACTAACTTGTATCTTTTTTCATTTATTTCTTTCTGCTCCGTGTTCGTTTTTATCACGGGTCAAAAAGTTTCCCAAAACGAACAGTTGATCAATAATATTTTCCCACCGGATCCCCTTACTCATAACTATCCCATGTACCGTAGGTGATTGCTGATGAAGGGGGAGGAGAGGAGGGCGAAGCGAACAAAAGCTTGCAGCAAAATTAATAAACGTAAAGGGAAGTTAATACTGCAGAAGCAGTCTATTTACTCGCAAACTACAGTAGACTAGCTAATTCTATCTCGAACATGCAAGAGAAAGCAAAAACTGTTTGAGATAAGGAGAGTTCGGGAGATAGCCAATAGTAAGTAAGTGAGCAGTATCAACCAAGGAAAAGGAAAACGGGCTCTCTCTCCCTTTGAGATAGACGGTGTTCGATCGAGATTGCCAGGATTCGAGAGTGCGGGTTCTACTGTATACAACTGACTAACTCATCTATGGGTATGTAGGACGACAGGAGAGTTTGGCCAAATTTATTCGTCGAATTTCAACTCGCATAAATCCCAGTAAATCATGGAGAGGGAGTGGGCAATGTAATTTGTAGGCTTAGGACTGATTTATTGGACTTTCTTTCTTTCTTTTTCTTTTTCATTTTTAAAACACTGGATGTA
Source organism: Siderastrea siderea (assembly GCA_964030785.1). Lineage (NCBI taxonomy): Eukaryota > Metazoa > Cnidaria > Anthozoa > Scleractinia > Rhizangiidae > Siderastrea > Siderastrea siderea. Next base: position 20,869,159 of record OZ034976.1, on the reverse strand, counting down.
ATCTTATATTTAATTAAATTTTAATTATTAGGTGTCCCCGATTAGTAGGCTACATGTAGCCAGCTAGAAGACAAGACACATTACTAAAGTTGTTCAATTCAGTTCAGTTCTTTCTTTCTTTCTCTCTTTTGAATTTATTTTCTTTTTTGTTGCCCAACCTGGGGATTGAGGCATTCAAACGTGACGGCCCCAATTGTCCCAACTGAGAGATTCAGGCTCCTCACGGATTGTGTTCCGAAACACTGAATACTCGTTGATCAGACAATGTCATATATTCACTCTCAGTTGATCGGAAATAGTCGTCCATCGGTATTCATTCAACCTATGGTATCCTAGGCCGCTTTCAGAACGATTTTTTCCCCTTGCTATAGCCAACAAAATGAACGGAACATGCCAGCAATCACAGGTTCTGCCGATTTGCTAAAATCTCCTGCATAATTTATCAGGTATCCTAGGGGAGGCTCCCCCGCTACCCTTTCACTCCACCTTCCCCCCCCCCCACCCTCCCCATTTTATTCTTGGTCCCCATCAGAGAAGGCGTGGATCAGCCACTGCATGTGGATGTCACTAGCTCAAGAATCAAACTTGTATTGAACAAATACGAACTTTTAGCAGTCCGAAAAAGAAAGAAAAAAATTTTCGTGGAAGACAAATTAATGATACCCTGGGTGCCAGAGGCTTTTCTTGCGCGGTTTCCGGTTGCAGCTTATGTTCTCTACTGACTGACCCCAGCGAAAAAGGATAAAATTTTTTGTCTCGCGGCAAGCCGATCGTTGCGTCGGCCTCCGGCCAATTTCGCCCGACGTTATGGTTAGCAAGAAAAAAACCTCTCGTACCCAGGGTAAATTAATGATTAGCTGAGTTTTAATGATTAGTTATAACAAGTACAACCAGCGCAAATCATGCAAAAGGAGCTGCTCGAAGAACGTGGGAGCAAAATACTCCCTGGTCCATCCCCGTACCTGATACTCTCTGCACAGTTCAAGTTCAAAGTGTTCGGCGTATTAAAATCTTGCTGCTGAAAACGATTTCCGTGGCCATAGCCTCCTGGAGGGAAAGAAAGAGGCGCTGCTGTAATGCTACTCGCAGTGATCCCATCTAATGCTGTGACGTCATCAAACGACGTCATACTGGTGGGTCGAAATGACGTCATAGTGAAGCCGTGTTCTTCTTGCTCTCCACTACTGACGTCATTGCACGGCGTAAAACTACTTTCTTTCTTCTCGTTCTCTAAGTCTTTTCTGAACCGCTTCTTTCGTCTCATGAAGCTTCCTCCTTCAAACATATGCGTGCTGCGGGGATGAAGACGCCAAAGGTGTCCCTTGCTAGGGTTTGCGGGATCTCTGCAGGTCTTCTCAAAGCAGTCGTTGAGAGAAAGGTTGTGCCGGATGGAGTTTTTCCACCCTTTTGCGGGACAGTCATCGCCGTAATAAGGAAATCGTTGTTGAATGTGCTCGATAATGCCACTCAATGTCTGACGTCGATTTGGTGATTCCAAAATGGCGATCACTATCAGAGAAATGTATGAATACGGCGGTTTTCCTTTCTTCCTATCAACTGTGTCCGCCGGAACACCAAAACGACTAAGTCTGCCTTCTTTTTTCCTTTCCTTCTTTATGGAATCCCTCAAAACAGCAGGTTTCATTTTGCGCGTTTCGCAAAAAGGTGATTTTACTTATCTCTTGTCTATCTTCGCAACCGAACACTACCTTACAAGCCGGCAAGATCCAGTTAAGATAATTGCTTAAGCTAAGAACGTTTTGAAAAAAATGATCAATGATCATCTTTTAAAACTGCTGACAGACTCCTAAACACAATGAGCTTTAATTTAAGTTTAATGAAAAAGCCTACAAGTGTGAAGCACGAAATATGCCGCGACAGATATTTCAAAGCGCTCAAGAAAACCATGAGAAAAAGCTTGCCTTCAGCAACCTGGATTCTTAATCTTAATGGAATGTTAATAAAGTGGGTTAATAACTCATTGTATGCTTGTAATTTGTTACCGAACTGCAGGATTAAAGACTTCTACGAAGGCCATACGTCTTAAATCGTTACGCTATATGCGAGAACTTGCGTGGCAAATTCTACCAGTTTGGAAATGGGGGAGACATCGCACAAAGTAGAGTGTTTCTATCGGAGAAACACGAAAAATCGAGTGTAAAATATTTGCTGTGCACTTGAATAAAACGTGATTGCATACTTTGCAGGTAGCTGACTATAAATTCCCAGTCAAATTGAAAAGAATTTTTTTCATCTTGTATCTCAAGTTTACATCCATTTGTCTTTAGTTCGTGACATGTTTACGTTATTTCCAAATGCTGAATTTTACCGCGAAAAGGTATGTTACACTGACATGCCACAACCAGTCGATGACCAAATGTAGCCAAAGTTTGTTAAAAACGGTGACACTTTCTTTCATACTGCAACGGGCTTTTTATTTTCGTTTCGAACGCCATTTTCTGCCCTAAATAAAAGAAGGTCAGTCTGTATGAAGAACTCAAATTTTCAACTTTTGTAAAGCTGGTTAGTACTGACATTTTTCAAACGAAATTACATATTCGGAAGGTCTTCAATGCCCGAGAGATTCGGATTTAACTTTTGCGAAAAACTAGGCTTTTCTTTGGCCAAATATCATATCAAACTTTCGCAACGTGGGAAAATTAATAATTTTTGTTTTCGGAGGGACAAATATGTCGTTTAGAGTGTGAAGTAAGGCCAGCTAGCATTTTGGAAAAGCCAACAGCAACACGGAAATTCAAGGCTTGAATTTTCAGGTGAAAATCCGATCAGATCTGATTCAGCCTGAGAATCAATCTGAAAAAGAGAAAACAGAAAATGACAGTTTTAGAATTCAAATGAGAAAGTCCCGTTAGATTTTAATCAGAGGATAACATCCTTTCTCTTTTGCTAAATTTATTCATAATGAGCCTTTTGTAACTTGTTATCATATCGCATTTTTCATTTCCTCGTTGGGAAAAAAGCATTTACAAACTGCAGTAGTGTCTACAGTTGATGGTTTACAACTATAACTGAAAAAGACATTCGCAAAACGCTTTGTTTTGAGAATGCTTCCATCAGATATTCTCACAATGCTTTGTTTTGAGAACGTTTTCATCAGACACTTCCAACTAATGGTCCACATAATGCCAGTTTAATCAATATTAAGATGCAAACTCAACTTCTACCAAACCGCTTTTTTAGTTTGCAATCAAGGCAATAAAATCTCCTTGAACGTTTAAACACTAATTGAGGCAAAAATAAACCGCGAAGGAAAATAAACACTAAATCGTGTTTAATAAACGTTCAAGAACTGGTGCATATTTTCGCAAACAAGAGGAAAACGTTTTCTTCTTTGGGCCTACCCTCATCCGTTTTTACCATGACGCACACTTGTGCATGAAAAGTTAAAACATATAAAGCGGTTCAAAAAGGAATGATTTTCTGAAAAAACTTTCTATTTTAGGACATCCGAGCTCTCTTGAAGTGTTACAGCCTGTTAAAACGTGATAAATAAAAATAAAATACGCTTTGAACTCTGGCTTTCTCAGCTTTCCTTCCGACATGAAACCAACATTTGAAATTTTGCTCCGAAACATCAACTTAATAGCCCATGTTTGTACCAAAAAAATCAGTTGGCTAATGAAAAATTGTTATTATAATCGTAGTTTATGATTAAAGTTACCACAAACAAAAAACCTTTGTTAAGCGCAAACATTTTTGTTACAAAAATAATAATTTTCGGGGAGGTTGCACATGTACACTGTAATAAAAAGCTTTTGTTTCACATTAAAAGTTAAACGGTACGGGAAATTCGAAAAAGGGACATGAAAATTTAAATGGTCAGGTTACAGACTTTGCGGGCTTCATGTGAATAAGTAGTTTTCTACAACTTATCATGAGTAATTGAAGTTTACATTTACGTACAACCGAAAAAAAGTACAAATTACCTGATTAACTATGCAAACAGAAAACTGTCATTAAATACACAGAAGAAAAGTAAAGATAAACAGATGTTATAGTCTCAAACCGTCTTTTCTCACAATTGTTTTAAGTCAAGCCACTTTATCAATATTTTATCTTTACATTCAGTGCTTCCTAACGTTTTTCTAGATTACTTTTATTTTTTATTTTTTAGTCCACCAAAAAGTGTTCAAAATTTACCCAAAATTTGATAAAATTCTTGAAGAACAATCTCATGAATTTAGTTCACATACTATTGAATACGACAATAAATTAAACGCGTAATCAAGATTTATTAGTTTTATTTATGACCATAATCAGAAAGCAAGTCTTATTGTCGTGGGAAATAAATTGTATGACACTTATGTTCTTTAGCAAACATTTTTATTTAGCATTTTTAAACAAGTGCTCAACAGATAAGTTCACACATCGGGGTGTAGCTATAACCTGTCGGAAAACGAAACAAAACTGCTCGTGGGCACGTGGGGAACATAATCACTCGATCATCAAACTCCTCTGACGAAACACGCGCAAAATACGTTCCCGCTGATTACATTGCCAAATTTTATAAACAAACAATTCTCTTTACCCAGCCGACCGGTCACAAAGTAAACAAAATTTAACATTAAGCAAACATTTAACACAGAATGTTCTCCACCCTAAAATCCGCTGTGTTTTGAAACGAACCTTGCTGTCAATTCTAAATTGTGTGTAAAGCCCGAGCTAAACGATCAAACATTTTTGTCTAACATCGTGTTGGACGAACATGTTTTACTGTTTAGCCGCCTCTCTCAACTTTGTATTTAAATGGTTTTCCATTGTCCGAGGTTTGGTCAAACATTGTGTGCCTGTTTAGCCACCCAACGTTTTGTGTGACAAAAACGATGTTGGACGAAAATGTTTGATAGTTTAGCCAGGGTTTAAGAAGTTTGCAATATTTCCCGTCGACTGAAGACGACTAGAACCTTCTAGGAGTCAATGTATTTCACGGAAAATCGAGCTCGCTGTAACATGTAAAAATAGTAGACATCTAAAACTACCGTATACCAACCAAGTAAACAGTGTTTTCGCGCGCTCTGATTGGCTACTCATCAAATCGGCGGGATGTCGTTTGCTATTCACCTTCGGGCAAAGCAGTTTGTTCGTGGTGTCCGCTATTCTCCTTACCTGCCTGCTTGACTTCGCACGCATTATGTAAGGAGAAATTAGATACTGATAATTACTTCTAAGGCTTAGAGGGTTTTAAATATAGATATATTTTGATACTCTGAACTGTACATTTTTTTGTTTTTGTTTAACACAGCCTGCTTGGTGTTTAAAATTTTAGAGAAAAGTGTTTGCCAAGTAATAATCGATTTAGGGTTTGTTTGTTTGTTTTTTAGCAAGAAGTGAGCGTAAAAGAATAGTTTTCGAACTGCGTGCATGTAATTTGGATTATTTGTTAACTAAAAAAAGAAAACAGAATGCCCTTTGTTCTTGCTATATTACATTGAGATGACTTAATGTGTAGTGTTTATGCAATCTTTTGATCATTTTACACCGCGGAGCTGTTTTTATAACCAATGCAAAACGAAGAGCATCTATTCAAAATCAACACGACAGGATAAACACTGCCTTAACAATTAAAACATCTGAGAAAATAACACCCTAAAGCATTCCTGATACTTTTTTCCTATATATGGCTTCTCCGGTAAAACAAACTGAAAAGCTTTGAATCCAAAATTATTCGTTACTTCACTCTACGGTTACAAATTTTATCCTCGAAGAAAACTCAGAATAGATATTCGTGTGAAAACGTCGAAATGACTGCAGATGGCAAAATGAATGTTTCTTCAAAACCCCTGCAGCTTCGAAAGATCTTTAGCTTCCTTCTATCCCAATGGTGACAAAAAAAGAAAAAAATTCATCTTTCCATTTCAAAATATTGGGCTACAAGAGCAACTTTAGATTTACTGCTCGATAGGTTTACTGGAATTTCATCCACAGACATAAGTCAAAACCGATTTCGATTATATTTACACTGAAACCCCAGCAAAACTCAGAACCGTTTCTCTTAAAAGTACCATCAAAGATGAATCGAGATTTGGTCGGATATGTGGTGACAGAAGGGTCTAAGACCCAATGTTAAGTTCTGCCAATGTATATATTATCTTTACTGACGCTTTAAAGCACAGCTGAAAGTGATTGAGAATAAATTTTACAATCAGACGTCCAAGTATTCTATCACGGATAACCATAAACAGGCAAGAGTTAAATTCACTTCTGGCAACAGAGTGTGTTTTGTTTCACCCAAACCAAATCTTAATTAGTAATATTTGATGTTCCACTTCTCTTAACTTTTCTTAATATGTAAATACAAATGTCAAATTTATCAAACGTGATGTGCGTTGATGAGTAATAGAGTAATTGCTACTTTGCGAGATTTCCAATTTTCCGTTTCGGAAGCTTTGAGCAATTGCAAGGAGAATTAGTTACTTACGTAAAGACGACGATAAGCGCTGATTGACTAATGCCTTTTTCTGTTTACTTTTGATCTTCGTAAAACGATAAACGGCTAAATTTAAAGCATGGCAAACATCTGTAAAGCCGGCAGGATTCAGTTCTTACTACAATGATATGCTTTCATTACAAAAACTTGGCCACCGAGGAAAAATAACAAGTAACTTAAAATAAGTAGGTAATTTGTTGTTAGATTCCTCAGAAGATAGAACGAAGATGTCAGAAAAAAGGTGTTTCGGTGGAAATAAAGAAACAACGAGTTATTTTCTCTATTACAATTTATTTTTAAGCACCCTTTGGAAGAACTGATCATTGCGTTTCACAATCCCTCTCTATTTACACAATTCACTAAATTCTGTACGGATAAGGACAGTTAAAATTACAATTTATGTATAATGTTCACTACAAATAGAAGATATTATCCGTAGCGACACTCTAAATGAACAATACTCTCCTCGTTCGCTCAAAATGTCAATTTGATCGGTCAATTCTTCCTACATTACCCTAGAACATATAAAGCTTTCGACTTTAGTGTACTTAAATAATGAGCACAATAAGAGAAGGTTTTGTTCTCTAGAGGTTTCGTTAAAAGTTTGATTTATTTATTATTGTATTTGTTCATTCTTTTTCTTCCCTTGTAGCGACTAAGTGCAGGATTGTCGAGACCCTGTTTTTTTTTTTTAAGATCTTCGGTATATATAGTGTACTTTCAAATACTACAAAAAGCTCGCAGAAATTTTACAGTACAGAAAACAATCTATTTTTCTCACATGAACAACTTGGTTTGAAAACTTACTTTCCTCCTAAGTGACTCTACGCTAGAAACTTTTTTTATATACAAACATTTAACAGCTATACTCTAACCCTCTTACCATATTTTTCGCCACGGAATTACTATTTTTACACTGGTAAGTTAAAATTATAACGGTACAAATTTGATTTCTTCCGCTGGCTCTGACTGGAGATTGAACTCCTTTAAAACTAAGAAGAGCCATTAATGAATCATGCCAAAAGCAAATTGCTTGTTGTTTAATCCTTTTACTAGATTACTAGTTACAAGACAAATTCCAGCTTTCGTCTTGAAATCAGTGTCATCAGGGAACATTTCATTTGTGTGGATACACTTTAGCTAGGGTTTTATCCAAAGTTTTTACAGTTAGAGAAACACCTTCTACAGTGTTATAAACAGCACCACAGGGAAGTACTGCTCAATAGTTTTCAGTTGAATGGTCATTTATAATACTAGAAAAAATCGATTTCTTTTTTAATACACTGTTCAGTCAGAAGCACTTGACAATTCTTACCGCTTGGCAGCCAGTTGACAATATGTACAATACGCACTCGGTGATACGATACACGGTCTTACAGCGGTGCTGTTGTAAGAAGAACATACTGATGAACAACATGGCAAAGACGGACTTCCTTTGCTGGGAGGAGGGGAAAATTCGTCTTCACGATCCGAGCCAATGATACTCGCAATTGAGAACTTAACAGGCCTCTCTCTCTCTTGCACTGGTTCGCTTGGTCTAGGCAACGGTGGTGGCAGACAAGTCAGATAGCTGTGAACTGGAACATGGGAATATATTGGCGGACGCCAGCCGGCCGAATCCACGCAATTCCAGTAATACTGAAACCCGAAGGTCCCGACTGATCCCTCGGGAGGCCGCGGACGCTTGAATCTCTTCCTTCGTCTTAGAAAACTCCCGTTGTCAAACATTCCCTCGCTAGCAGGATCTAGCGTCCAGTAGTTCCCTTTGCCTGGATTTCCCGGTTCTCTTGGCATCTTCAGAAAACAGTCGTTGAGCGAGAGATTATGCCTTATAGAATTCTGCCATGAAGGAAACTTCTCGCGATAGTACGGGAACCGACGCTTGATGAAGTCGCAGATCTCACTTAGAGTGAGTTTTCTCTGTGGTGACTGTAATATCGCCATTGTGATTAGCGCGATATATGAATAAGGAGGTTTGGAAACCGATGAGTGTCTTCGGTTTTCATTCTCTGGGTCCTGTTGAGCCCGGCTTGAATCCTGTTTTTCATCTTCTTCTTCATCCATTCCTTTTTCTATGAGAATGTCTTCTTCTTCTTCGTCTTCGCTTTTCTTTCTTTTAAAACTATCAGTCTCTATCGTTTTCTCCTCGTCTTGTTTGTGTAATTTTTCCTCCAACTGAAAATCCATTGTCGCGCGAGTAAACCAGTTAAATACAGCACGGAATCCTGCACGAATGACAGGGTGCACGCGAAAGTCACTTAAAACACCGAGTGGGTTTACTCTGTGAAGGGTGGCGAAGGAATGATGTGTTTTCAGTCGGCAAACGTTGTTTGAATAAGTCAAAGTACGCGGGGGCCACCCACCTGGGCCTCAACCTCTTATAACAACTGATGTCCCTCGGGCTATCGGCGATTTATTCACACATTAGCATAAAAAAGGTTTATTCTGCTACATCCTATGTAATAATTACCTCATTAGCGTGGTGTTCTTTGTAATTAGTGCGTATAAAAACTTTCTCTTTGGTCGGTAAACTTAAACAGGAAGATAGGCGACAATGTTTATCAGTATCTATAAGCGCGTGATTTCAAACCTTTGCAATTTAGTTGGAAGGAAAACACGGAATTTAAATTAAATTTTCTGAAATTTATCACGTTCATTGCTACCCTCCCAATACCGCTTGTCGAGAATTTTAGCCTTGGTGTCAAATTAACGCAAACAAATTTTATAAGGCGAGCCCAAATCTATTTCAAATTATTCGCAGATGTTGTGAGCCATTTATTCGCAATATCAGATAAGGCCTTTGAAAGTCAAGTTAAAAGCTTTAACGTCATGTAGCGACGGACGGAAATTAGGTAGAAAATCGTGAAGACAATTTCAATAGCACAATTAATGGGGTGAAATATTGTAACCATTTGTTAAACAGCGCTATCAATTCATGTTTGATTTTCATTTTGCTAAGAGCAGTTTTGTTTACAATACTCTTCGGAGATAAAATGGTTTTATTATGTCTTCTATAAGGCAAATAAACAGAAAAACTCATCTGTATGAAATTAGCTTCCAGTAAAAAAGGGAAAGCTGAAGAACAAAACGAAAAAAAGGCGTGGAAAATTGTTTGAAAACTCAGAAAACGACCTTAAGCCAAGTTAATTTTGCCTTAGGAGTAGTTTTGAATAGTAAAAAGCTGATAATCTAAGCCCCCTATCATATATGTGATCGTTTAAGAGGTTAACGTAACCGTTTGCAAACACAAAAAGCGATAACTCAAAACAAGCCGCGGATGTAGGCCGTTTCTTTTTCGCCCCACAAAGATATCGATTAAAATATCTCTTGAATTATTAGATGGTTTTGTGTTTTCTTTTCCTCGAGGGAACATCTTTTTTTCTAATTCACCAAAAACAACTATTTATAGAAGGATACCTTCTTAATGCAAAATTCGTGCGCAGGGTAAAATAACTTTTGCACTGTAATCTACACAGAGAGTTCTGTATTTAATCTCTTGGCCTCGGTCAGAAATAACAGTTGATTTCTATTCACATACATTTACTTGAATGCAAATCAATATGATTTTAGCTGCGAGCTCTTTTTTAACTTTCATTAAGAAACATGTCTGAAGAATCGATTGTTTTCAGTTGAAAGGTTATACACTTTGAAATAATATGCAAGGTGATATTTTAAAAGGGTTCGCATAGTAGAAGGAAATTATCTTGTCGACAGATTAGCTTTGTCAGTATGGTTACAAACTGACTTGCCAAATGAAATCATGAGGTGGCCCTTGATAGATGATGTCGCATTTTAGCCGCAGTGCATGGGAAAGAAAAATAAGCGCCATCTTATCTGAAGTTTTCTACTTACAATTGTCGGAAGTTTTAAGATACGCTGTTAGGTTTTGTAACTATCGTTATTAGAAGTATATACAAGACATGACAAGCGAGTCACTTGAACACAGAGGAACGCCAAAAGAACCTGAAAAAGTAGTATGGTTTACGGCCAATTAGATTCGGTTTTTTGGCAGACTTGAGTTTAGCCTATCGTTTGTACTCAGTTTGCGCGTGTGGCTACTTTTTCCAAGGTTTTGTAGCAAAAGCTTTGGTTTCTGGTAATCACAATATTCATTTATTAAATAAATTTAGCCGTTTAGGTTATGTTCTTGTTAGACGTATCATTCGGTAGTAGAAATTGTAAGCAAAGCGGGGTATAGCAAATTAAATTGACGTGAATAATCTGAGAAATTACTTTTTATTCTCATAGCTGTTGTTTTGCTCTTCAAAATTTCACGAACGCATAGGGTATATTAAACAAATAAATCAACTAAATGCTACTATTTGCGCTCGATTACACTAAATAAAAATTAAGACTCACCCCTCTAACTTCAGCAAGGATCAATTTGAAATTTAATTAACTCTTTTTGTCGCGAAAGAAGCTGGTCATTGAGAAAGGCACGAAGTCAAAGAAAAGCCGTGTGTTGAGTCAACAAAGATCTGACAATTTGAACAGTTCTGTTTACTGCGCCACTTCAATTTTATTAATTTCTCAAACTCCTTGATTACAAAAGCCATAATTCTCCATGATTTAATTTCCTTTCAACCTTTCCGAAATATACAAACAATTGTCAAACAAGCCTGAATATGTGAAAATCGCTGAGTAGTTTTTATGTTGATGAAAAACAGAGATAAGCCCCGGAACTTTACTTTGTATATGTTTACGGGGGATTTATAAAGAAATAAAGGCATTTTCTCCTTCTCCCGTGAACGCTACGCTAGGAAGGTTTTACTTTTATCTTTTTTCGTTCAATGCCTGTTGTTGAATGTTGTAGTCTTTAAAGCAAAGCTAATTCGAGTAAAATTAATATGACGAGTGAAAAATTATCTCGTCAAAGGTCTCTAATTTTGTTATAGTCTTTGTCGCTGGCCCGTCTCCACAATGGGATAAAACACCTGTATCTTGTGTATGCTAATCTTATATTGTTTCATTTCCACTCTTTTTCTTTCATTAAAAGTTATCATGCAGAATAAAAAGCTTTAACAATTCATCACTCCCTGTTGCTTTCCGCGAGCTTTGAGGGAGGATTGCATTATTAAACTCGCCCCAACAGGAAATTATATTTGTTGAAGAAAACGATTCTTGAAGTCAAATCCATGAAGAAGAGAGAGAAATTTGTTGCTCAAAGAGTTTTTCAATGACATGCTGGGTTTTATATTTCTGATAGCTAAAACGGTGATTATTATAGGCTCGATAAGTGACTAAATTCACATAATAAAATGATCAAATAGAATGCACAAAATACTTCAACCCTAATTCAACAATGCCCGTGAGATGGGATATGGGTAACTTGAAAAATTTACGTCTGAAAAAGCGCCGAAAATAAACTAAAAATACGCCTGGTTTTTTGAAGCACGTTTCTTCCCTTGAGGATTATCTAACTTGCTAATATCGCTTTCTGTGTTTTTCATATATACACGTACTTAAGTAATTAAACCAGCCAGTGAAATAATTGTTGTGATGTTGGGGTGGACTCATGGCTTAGAATTCACCTGGCCTTCTAATTAAGGTCGTTCAAGGCTCTAAATGGGTTTCCTAACTTGACGCAATGTCTCAAACAAATAATAAGAATTTGTTAATTGAAGTACTGGCGCCTGTAATGAAACATTTCTAGTTGTTAGTGTATCTAAAGAGTATCTTTTCCTTAAGTAAGGTGATCACCATTTAATTAATTTAGCCAGTAGAATGATCTGAAGTATCAAAAGCGTTTCAGTTCTCTTGTGCTTTATGTAACAATTTTAACGATCTCTTTCAAAAGAACTTAAACATTCTTCTCAAGAAATTACAAGCTTGCTAACAATTTTCATCAAGTTACTATCGTCTGTATATGTACCTTTTTCATCATTTTTATTCACTCTTTAATCACCATATTTTTAGAACAACGAACATCTGAAGTGTCACAAGTTTAAACATTTCTCAGACAGAAATTTCTTAGTCTTCTATGCGCTAACTGTAATTTTTCCTGCATAAACATTATGTTGAAAAGCTGTAAACGTCGCTGTTGCTGGCAAGACACAATGTAGTGTAAAATCGTTCGTGCAAACGTAAAACAGGATTTAAAAACTGGACCTTAAATTAGCGAAGAACTGCGTTTCCCGTCACAGAAGAGTATAACAAAAAAGATGATCTTTTTCTGCGTTCCTCTATGCGGCAGCCGGATAATTTTCGTATTTCTTCGTTTACCTTAAGCAAGAGAGAAAGAAAAAGATAATTCGTGACCAAGTCAGATATAGTGACAAAGAAGCGATAACGTTCCATTGTTTTTGGGCACTCCTACGCAAATTTAGAAACTTGTGTGACTGTCATCATTCTTGGGACGTTTCTATCCTTCTTTTTTCCCTTGTATTTCGATAGTACATTGAGCTGTAAACACACAGTGAGCAATGAAAAAAATCCAACTATACTCAGTCGATGCAAGACCTCGGATTTAACTATTTGAGACTGAACAATTAACAAGCGAAGGAAAACGGCTCTTATGATATTAAAAGTAGATTTTTCAAAATTTGTATCGCTTTTTTTACGCTAGAAAGATACGGACACAGTTCCTTAGTTGGAACCTTTTGCTTTCCTCAAATGAAGCAGAACAAAACTGCAGAGTCATGTCCTGTTTGGTACGATACGTGCTTACCAAAATTCAATCATGCTGTAGGAAGTATTGTTTGCGTGTAAATAAGCCATTAATGCTGTCACTATACAGATTTGAAATTTCTAGGAAATGAACTAAGAAGATCCTACGTTCTCTAACCCGTTCAGTCCCGGACTTGTCCAATTGAAAGTTGAGATAAAATATAAAATTTTGTTTTCAAAATAACGCTGGAGAATATTGGGGAAAACGCCACTGACATGCAGGAACTTTCTGCTCAATCTGCCCACTTTGAAAAGCCACGTGAAAGGATTTCGTCCACAGTCTAAAAAAAATAGAACCAAGCTTATCAGTTCTGTAAAGTATAACGATCTAACTCACTAGTAGTCCGCTGTAGGTCTAAAAAGCCGATTACGCATGATAAATTTTGGCTGCTAAGGTTGATATTAAGAAACAAAAGGTCTTCTTTAAAAGGAGGAAAGCAAGTTCTTGAGTAGCGACTGTATCTAAAAGGTGACAAAAATAGGGCAATATCAAAAGGTAATATTCTAATATATTGTCAATATCAGTAAAAAACCGCAAAGCCAAAGTTAGCCGTGCTATACATTTTTATGAGAGGTCCCTAAATTACAGTATGTAATTTATATTTAGGTGATACGAGAGTGACTTTACAACACCGCGTCAGGCAAATTAATGTTTTAATGCTCGAAATAATTACTCTGCCAGCCACAAACCAATGCACATGTGTCGTTTTCATGTGCGCAAAATATTCATCTGATAAACGAAAAGAAATCGGCTTTGATTCATTAGTGTAATTATTGCGAAATGGCGCTCACAAAACGACAAGTTTTAATCCAATTTCATGGTCACTTAGCTTGACTCGGATGTTTATGGCTCAGAGCTATGTGGTACAACAAATGCTTTACACATGCCTAACCCGCCTATCTGAACAAACTGTATACTCTGATATAATCTGTGCTATAGGGGCAGTTTGCTTTTTCGTTAATCGCTTGTAAAAAAATATCCTCACCATTAAGTATCAACTACCGAAAGTTTCCACTTTTTAATATATTTCATCGAGACGTAAGGTGAGCGATTGCGTGCACAAAATGTGTCTGATTAGTCTCTTCCATGTCTGGAACAAATTTTACTTAACAGTGATAAACTTGATATGATCTGAACTTCCTCTTTTCAGACTTGGAATATGGCCGGGGGGACACAGCGGCAAAATGAGTGCGCGTGCGCTAACTCGTTCCCGCCATTTTCGCGGGCGGGCGCAAGCAGAGAGACTGGATTCAAGAGAAACCATTCGGGAGAAAATGGTGGCAATTCAAAAATTCCCGTCATATGTTTTCATTTCGCGGAGATAAGGCCGTCGCGAAACAGATAAGGTTTTCACCATGAAGATACTTCCTAGAGAGACTCTTCTTCCACATATCTTTTTTAGCAAACTAATTGTCTTCGCCACCATAGTAAATTTTTCGCTCGAAGTCAGTGGCTCGTAAGTGAAACATGAATTGTGTCAGATAACCTTATACTTTTGCCGTAGCAGTGCTAGCTTTCGCCTTTTCTAAAGGTAGATTACTTAGCTGTGTTTGAGGGCTAAAACTCGGGATAAGTCCGTTTGCAAGAAAAAGATGATTGAAAAAGCTGGTAGTCAAAATCAAATCCACAGAAAAACTCGTCTGAAATTCAGGCTATAAAGCGAAAACAACATGCGGACCGCTGAGGAAACGACACTTTTGCTTGCTTTATTCATCACGAAGTATAAAATTGATTCTGACTTGTACCGCTTTCTAAGGTGCTTAATTAACTTGAATTGGCATGATAGCTGCAGGAATAAAATTCTGAAACCTTTTATAGGCAATTATTGGGAAGTCTTATTTTTTCCTAGGTTCAGTTTCCATGCTATTAGCATGGTTCAATTCTACCTGTTACCACCCCCCCCGGGCATACCCCCGGGGATTTGCAATTTTTTCCTCACTTGGCGGTCTATTCCCCACCCCCGGGCACGCAGAAAGAGACAATTCCCCACCCCCGGGACTCCTCATCGACCACCAATACGTTGTTTTGTAGCAAAACCAGACGTTTTGGCAAGAACTTCAACTATTTTTTAGAGTTTATTGAACGAAGGACACTATATAACAAAAACATGAACACTATATTTGAAAAAGAAAACTGAAGAAAAAGCTCCAACCGCACTGGCATACGGCTAGCAAGTAAAGAAATGTTCTTTGCCACGTGTTTTATTCTAAATCTAGCGCATACGCACAAGAGGCCCGTGAACAAACTGATGGCAGCATTTTACCGAGGGGCTTTCTTAGCTTGTTTCATAAGAACACTGGACTGAGATCTCTGTTTAATATTAAGCCGTGCGTCCGTTTTTATATAAAGTCTATTTTATAAGTCGTCTTACATTTTTATACATAAATACGCTGAACAAATATTTCTTTGTTTGTTACGAACGCCATCCATCCGCGCATCAATGCAGGCACATTCGTTTAACAATTTATAATAATAAAGGTACCTTCGAATACAAATTTTAATTTTGAGAGTTTATTCTTCTTTAAACAGTCTGCTACAAATTCTAGAGATTTTCCCCGGGAATAGGCAGTCTTCTCCGCGCGGTCCGGCACCATCGTGTCAACCGAGAAGTGACGTACTTTACAAGAACAGCAAGAAGTTTTTTTTTTTTAATTTGCCCCGCCCCCCTCCCCCCGGGACAAGACCGCTTCAAACAATTCCCCACCCCCGGGCCTGAAGGGCTGGACTTGTCCCCGGGGTTGCCCGGGGGGGGATGGTAACACGTAAAATTGAACCATGCATAAACAAGGTGTCCTTAATCACAACTCAAAATTTGCAATCAATCGACTTTTTACAGACAGAGAGCAAAGAGAGGAAAGTTTGTTATTTTAAGAAGCTTTTTTATAAAGCAATAAAAGCGAGAACTACTCTAGAATCACCGAACAGAAAAGGTTTATATAATTGGCGAAGTTGAAATAATTAAATAAATGTGCAAAATATAATCTTCGATCACGGCGTTCTGGCATCACACCGCAGCACTGGAAGAGTTTATTCTACAAATCTATAAATTTAAATTTAAATGATTTTGGAAATAAATTCGTTGGAAATAAATTCGTTGCAAAAAGAAAGAAACTATAATCGCTCATGATTCTAAGAGCTAAAGCATGCTGAATGTTTATTTCATGCAAGCCGAAAATAAGGCGATTAAAAAAATTGTGATCCATGCAGCTGTTTATAACTGATGCGTGACAATCTTTCTTTCTTGGCAAGCGCTCGTAACACAATCTACCTTGTATCGGTGCTAAAGTAACCTCAACTTGAATTTGCCGGATCATCCCAAAACGTCGAAAGGTCTTGATGGAACTGGCTGTTTTCGCAGCGCTCGTGATCGTAAACAAGTTTTAGGAAGACGAGCAACTGTTGTTGTTTTTCCGAATTAGATTTCAGTGCGGTCCATTGGAAGTTGAGCAGCCCGAGTGAACTTTTCTGATACATGAAAGGAACAATCTATGGAGACACAATAGAGTTTTAGTCTCGGTCTTCTCTCCAACACAAGCCACACAATAAGCTTAATCAAACACTCGCGGCTCCGAACTAATCATGAACTAAACTTTTGTTGCAAGCACCAAACCCTTGATGCAAAGTACAACAAGTTTCAAACCCTTTCAACAAAACCAAACTCACCTCGCTGACTCTTGCTTTCTGGTTACGAACTACACAAAACTGGAGCTTTCTCTCTGTTATAATAGCTTTCTGATCATAACCGGAAACAAGAAAATGACCGGAAGCCCGCCAAGAAGCCGAGCATGCGCACTCATTTTGCCGCTGTGTCGGCCGGGGGCGACACAGCGGCAAAATGAGTGCGCGTGCGCTAAATCGTTCCCGCCATTTTCGCGGGCGGGCGCAAGCAGAGAGACTGGATTCAAGAGAAACCATTCAGGGGAAAATGGTGGCAATTTAAAAATTCCCGTCATATGTTTTCATTTCGCGGAGATAAGGCCATCACGAAACAGATAAGGTTTTCACTTTCAAGACAGTTCCTAGAGAGACTCTTCTTCCACATATCTTTTTTAGCAAACTAATTGTCTTCGCCACCTTAGTAAATTTTTCGCTCGAAGTCGATGGCTCGTAAGTGAAACATGAATTGTGTCAGGTAAGCTTATACTTTTGACGTATCAGTATTGGCTTTCGCCTTTTCTAAAGGTAAATTACCTAGCTGTTATTTGAGGGCTAAAACTCGGGATAAGTCTGTTTGCAAGAAAAAGATAATTGCAAAAGCTGGTAGTCAAAATTAAATCCACAGTAAAACTCGCCTGAAATTCAGGCTATAAAGCGAAAACAACATGCGGACCGCTGAGGAAACGAGACTTTTGCCTGCTTTATTCATCACGAAGTACAGAACTGATTCTTACTTATACGTCTTTCTAAAGTGCTTAATGAACTTGGATTGGCATGATAGCTGCAGGAATAAAATTCTGAAACCTTGAGACAAATATTGGGAAGTCTTATTTTTTCCTAGGTTCAGTTTCCATGCCAGACAAAGTGTCGTTAGTCGCAACTCAAACTTACAATCAATCGACTTTTTACAGACAGAGAGCAAAGAGAGGAAAGTTTGTTATCTCAAGAAGCTTTTTTTATAAAGAAATAAAAGCGAAAACTACTCTACAATCACCGAACGGAAAGGAGTTTATATAATTGGAGAAGTTATAAAAGTAATTAAATAAATGTGCAAATATAATCCTCGATCACGGCGTTCTGGCATCAAACCGCAGTACTGGAAAAGTTTTCTACAAATCTATAAATTTAGATTTAACTGTTTTTAGAAATAAATTCGTTGGAAATTAAAGTGAAAGAAACTATAATCACACATGATTCTAGGAGCTGAAAGCACGCTGAAGGTTTATTTCATACAAGCCGAAAGAAGGTGATTCAAAAAATCGTAATCCAGCTGTTTATGACTGATGTGTGGCAATTTTTCTTTCTTAGCAACCGCTCGTAACACCATCTACCTTGTATCGGTACCGGTGCTAATGTAACCTCAACTTCAATTTGCCAGGTCATCCCAAAACAGCGAAAAGTCTTGATGGAATTGGCTGTTTTCGCAGCGCTCGTGATCGTGAACAAGTTTTGGGAAGACGGAGCAACTGTTGTTGTTTTTCCGAATTTGATTTCAGTGCTGTCCCTTGGAAGTTGAGCAGCCCGAGGGAACTCTTCTGATATGTTAAAGGAATAATCTATGGAGGCACAATAGAGTTTTAGTCTCAGTCTTCTCTCTCTTCATGCATTTTTATCAACGCGCTACATCCAACACAAGCCACACAATAACGGCTCCGAACTACTTTTCACTTTTGTTGACAGCACCAAACCCTTTATGCAAAGTGTATGAGTACAACAAGTTTCAAACCCCTTCAACAAAACCAACCTTACCTCGCTGACTCTTGCTTTCTGGTTACAAACTACATAAAAGTGGAACTTTCTTTGCAGTTATAATAGCTTTCTGAACATAACCGGAAACAAGAAAATGACCGGAAGCCCGCCAAAAAGCCGAGCATGCGCATTCATTTTGCCGCTGTGGGGGCAATCTTCCCTAGCGCATGCGCAAGCATCTCAACATCCGCGATCGTGTTGTATCTCATTACCAGGACGCGCGCGAGTTTTGGGTCGGTAATTTCAAAGGGCTCATGCGAACTAGGATTTAACACTAGGCTAAACGAAATCCTTCCTAGCGGTAAAACGTACAATGCGTGTGCAGAACCCGCCATAATTTTTCATAGAAAAGTACAGACAAATGTAGAAATGGCCATTTTAATCGCAAAAGTGAAAACTTCAGCTTCTACCTTGAGTGTGGGTTCAAATTGAAGGAACTGTTAGCCACAAGTTTTATCGTCGCGAATTCAGTTTTGCTGGGGCATTTCCTGTGTCGTTTTTACACGAACTTCACGCTCGTAAACGTTTCATTTGATGGAAATTCCGGGTTTGTGTTGCTGTGCGCGCTCGACTATCTACGTATCTCGTAACCGAAGGTCTAGAGCTTTTCCCCTCTCCTCAAAAACCAACACATCCAAATTCCAATTAACAGTCTGCGCAATATTAAGTAATAATAATAATAATAATAATAATAATAATAATATTATTATTATTATTATTATTATTATTATTATTATTATTATTATTACTAAATAGCGTTGACACCTAAATAAAGTGATTTATTTTATTTTATTTTTTTATTTTACTACAGGGGTGGCCCCAGGGGAAGCAGTTTGAGTCATTTTTTCCAACTTAGACGGTTCTTGTCAGAGCCTGGATGTTGTCCGTTCATTTTTCAGTCTTCTGTCTCCCTTCCACTGTTCCCTAGGGAATGAACTTAACCAGGGGTCAATTTAATAAAGAAACTACACTTGTAGTTCTTACACGTGTAAAGTCCAACTTGTAAATACAAGAATTTAATAAAACATTTTCTACTATGGAACTTACACGTGTAGCACGAGTCAGATACAAGAGTATATTACAATTGTAGCCCTAAAATTGTAAACTCCACTGGAATGCACTTATAGGTTACAAGTGTACAATCCAATCTCTCTGCTTTAATCTATGCTAATGTCTACTCCAATCGCAGGTTTATTAATTCCAAAAGATGCGCGAAAGCGTCCTCAGAGAGACGAAAATTCACCCGAAATTCCCTTGGATTTTCCGTGTCTAACAGCCGCCTTTCTTCGAAATTCCTAGGTTGCCGGACATTAGATGCTTCAGCAGCTCGTCGAGTTCTTCTTTGCTAGAGGAAAACATATTTGTCATAAAAATACGCTTTTTACAAGACGTACCCAGAACAGAAGAAGAATGAATAGTATCCCACAATCCTTTGCATTTGCAACTATATTATTAAAATCTGAAGTGACGTCATCAGTCTCTTGAGGGATGGTTGGAATGAGTTTCACTCAAATGGCGGCAGCTTTGTTTGTAACATTAACGTGTTGCAATGCAAAATGTTCTGTTTCGTAACAACGCGTCTGGGCTAGTACTACTGCGTATCAATGGAAGAATGTAGTGTTCACCTGAAAGGTTTTGCCTGTGCTGCACTTTATTGCAAGGAAATTCGCTGGAGTGTCCTCGAAAGTTTGTCCAAATGAAGGGTCTGATTGTTCTTGAAGTATATCGATGAAGTTGAAGAACAGTTCGTCGGTTTGTGCAGTTCTACTTGATTCAAATAAATCACAGTTGCGGCATCGCCGTGAGTATATTCTTAATTGTCATGTACCGATCATCGATTCGAATTCGTTGCTAAAGACGAGATCCAGCGAGTTGTATCATGTGTTTACACGAGGATGCTGTTGATGATTGTAAGCAATGTATTCGAAAATCGCTTCCTCAAATTCTTTCTCGAGTAGTTTGAAATGCGCAGGACATTAGACAATTAACTGGAACAATAATTTGCGCTCTCGAAGTTTTGTGTCAAACTACTTCAACCATTTCAAGAAGAGACATAAATAGTGATATCTGTCACCCAGTCGACTATACTCAAGGAGTGAGCAACTGCTAATAACTGGTAATCTTCACGGCTCCTTTTGAGTTTATCTAACAAAACAAAAGCGATTAATTCACTCCTTGCTCGCACAGAAAGCACAATATAGAAAAAGCGAAATTAAGCTCCTTTGACCCTGCTTATTACTCTATTACATTCGTCGCGGAACCGCCATGTGAGTTGAAACGTGATACTCGAAATTGCAGGATTTGGACCATTTTCGAACCTTCAGAAATTTGAAACTGTCGGGTCACTAAGGGTCACTATGGTACAAAGTTGTCCAAATACCTTTAAATTATTCAGATTTTAACTGTTTCTGTAAATAACTCAAGCATAAAGAGACTTACAATTAACTTCGTGCAACTCATTGAAGCGGTGGTAACGGATGGCGTGAGACATTGTTATTCAAATTATCTAAAAAACCTATTTCTAATGTGCTAAATTCAAAATAAACAACACCTAATTCAGAATGAAAGGTGTAAGTTTGTGTTTTGAAGTGTGCTATCCTCAGCGAAAAGCTTTATCTGTGAAAAAATCCAAAGCGAAATCAGGCAAAATCCGCCATGTGTCACAAGACATTCGCCATCTTCATGAAATTCCATGAGGCAAAGGATTCTGGGATACTATTCGTTCTTACCCAATGTTTACAAGTGACATGCGACTTGTAATTTGCACTTGTGACTTACAAGTTGGACTCTTGCAAAAATACAAGTCGGACTCTTGTAAAAGTTTTATTAAATTTGATACTTACAGTATTTTACGCGGGTAGCGCTACACCTGTAATTACAAGTCGGACACTTGTAACTTGGACTTGTAACGATGTTTATTAAACTCGTTTTCGTCTGGGTTTGTAAATACAATGGTCCGACTTGTAAATTACAAGTGTAAAAGTTTTATTAAATTGACCTCAGACTACTAGATCATGCCCGTACCACTAATGCTTTCTTTTTGACTGTGGCTAGGATTTCTTTGTATTGCGCAGTCTGTGCAATAGTCATCTGTCTCGCGTTCTCATTTGTAATGTGGTCCGTGTATTTGATGCCCATTTTCAGAAGCATCTGATCTGGATCTCCTTTTTAAGTTCGGCTGTTAGGGTCCATCTTTAAGAACCT
Organism: Siderastrea siderea; assembly: GCA_964030785.1. Classification (NCBI taxonomy): domain Eukaryota; kingdom Metazoa; phylum Cnidaria; class Anthozoa; order Scleractinia; family Rhizangiidae; genus Siderastrea; species Siderastrea siderea. Next base: position 20,847,434 of record OZ034976.1, on the reverse strand, counting down.
GAGCTCCGTCCCCACGAATCCATCTTCCGGATGGTTTGGCTGCACTGAACACGTCGCGAAGTAGTTTTGAGTAATTTGAATGTTTTTAAAAAAGGTTTTCCTAATTATTGCCGTCGTGTTGCCTTAAGGTCCCTAATTGCAGCCCGGAGTGCGCTGTCATGAGCAGGGCCCGGAGTGTGCTGTCATGAGCAGGGCCCGGAGTGCGCTGTCATGAGCAGGAAATGAGGACCCACGCCAGCCTGACCCCCTCTACAGTTATTTGTGTTACACTACGTATTGTCATAAGCACTGATACCTTATCATGTAATAATTATATGCACTCACATATTAATTGCCTTGTCACACACTTAAACAGACAACGTGTATAAAAACTTGTTAAGAAATGAAGTTTCCGACATGTTACCGAACAAACAACATTTGTACCTCGTGTCTACTGTACACACGTGATACAAAAGGAACATATGCAGTTCCCCGTACTGTGATCATGTTCTCCATTTAACCTCAAATTTGGTCACTTCACGTTTTTGCTTTGCAGAGTTCGCCATTAAAAACATGACATCAAAAAATGGCATTAAAAAATGTCATAAGTCGGTAAACTATGATTGTCCGGGTGAGTGTAGTCCTGAGAAGTACTGTTTGTTCTGACATTGAATGACGTTTCGACAACCTGAGCGGAAGTCATCATCAGTCAAGGGAATTGTGAATCGTTAGCAGATGTTACAAGTCTCTGGTCGTTGTTCTGATTAGTCAACGAACTCGTGATGTTATTGGTCGTCTGTCAGTTAAGCCGTGACGTTATTGGCAGTAAAGACTGTAAAACTTGACTGGTGCGTTTCAATTCGTCTTTTGTTATAGTCAAATGTCTGTTGGTCTATTGTTAGTAAAATTAGTCGGTTGTCTATTACATTGTTTGTCTGTCTTGTTTTTGTCGTCAATAAGTCGTTTGTAAGGTGCAGGTAGTTGTTGGCAACGGTTCAGTGGTGTTTGTTCTAAGTTAGAAATCACCCTGGAAAGCTGGTTTTTTCAGAGATAGTTGAGCTTGACTCCGATGATGACTTCTGCTCAGGTTGTCGAAACGTCAGCCAATGTCACCACAAACGTTAACAGTCCTTCTCAGGACTACACTCACCCAGACGATCGTAGTTTACCGACTTCTGATATCACTCCTGGGTTCAAACCATTTACAGTACAAAAAATGTATAACGCAGTTGTACAATCTTTTTGTCCTCATAACACCTTTTTGCTCAGTGTGGGTCTCGTTGTTGTCACAATCGCGGTTGTTTTAATTCCTCTTATACCCGATGGTCATATCTTCAAGGTAGCTACTAGGATCATATACATATCAATTCAAACATTGGATTATCGGGACTTTCTTCTCGATCTAAGTCTGGTACCAACTAATTTAAAGGTGCTTTTGTGCGGATTATGACCATACGGGGAAAGCAGATCTCAGCAAGGGCTGTTGAAATCCAAAAAGATAAGTGAGGGTATGTAACCGCGCATTTTTGAGCTTAAATTTGGAAAGAAATTGCCATACATCGTTATGTCTTTTAAAGCTTCCTAGAATTATGTTTGTTGCCTCTAAAAAATACGTGGTTACCCACACTTTTCTTTCTGAATACTAATAGCCCTTGCTTCGACCTGCTTTTCCTGTATACCGTATTTTCTTGATTAAAAGCCAGGCTTCGAATAAACGCCGGGTACACACGAGGTACCGGTGTCTATTTGAGATCTGGCATTTATTTGGAACTGAATATTTGTATAACTAATTCTCATCGATAACTAGTTATGGCAATCCCCGAAAGGTTCAGTTAACAAATAGATCCCATGTTGCCGTTCGTCTGTTGAGTGATTGATAAAAGATGTCGTCAAAATGTGGTAAGAACAAAAAAGTGGCACAGGAGGCGATAGCCGAGTGTGTCACTGATGCTGTTTCCACATTTTGACGTCTTCTGTGATCTGCTACTAGGGAACTTAAGCAAACACGACGGCGACGGCTGACGAGAACGTTACCTAACAACAGGTTTAATTAAAACAATGACTCTGCAAGTGCGATACAGATTTTGGTACATTTCTTTGCCGTCCTCTGCAAAACGACAACGTGAAATGACCAAATTCAAAGTTTTATGTAGAACGTGAACACACGACAGTGAATTTTCTTTTTTCTATCTGAACTGTAACGCCGTCCTTACAGAGTCAGCTCCCGAATTGTTCGGCTACATTAGACAGATTGAAAGAGTTGAAACCATCGCGAAGAAGTTTGAAACATTTGGAAGTCATTTTTAAAGCGACGTTTTTCTTGGCGTTCCCGTCGTGGTTGCTTAAGCTCCCTACTGAACAGAGGCACGGCAACATCGTGGAAATTATTTGTTTTATATAATAAAGAAACAAAATATACAAAAAAAGCTTGTTCATTTCAAAATCTATCATCTTTCCTTCTCCAAAGTGGAGGCCCCATTAGGGGGTCTGGGTATCCCGTATCCCTTTAACTTTTCTTGAAATATCCCATATCCCATTAATTGTGCGGTCTCGTATCCCTGAAGTTCGCGTTGAATATCTCCATATTTTTTTTTTGTCAAATATCCCATATCCCCAAAATGTTTTCCTCCGGTATCCTGTATCCCTATAATTTTTTCCTCAAATATCCCGTATCTCCATAACCCCTAATGGGCCTCAAAGCCGATCCTTTCCCCACTTTGACAAACACGAAAATAGCGATTTGACGTACTCTATTGTCTATACAAAATGAAGCAAACTCATTGGTTGCTACGCGGCTGTACGTAGCAAAGAATTGTGATTGGTTCAAGGAGATCACGCCATTTTAAAAAAACAGAGAGAAAAAGTTTTTGACGATGACATAATCTACGCGTCTGTCGTCTAATAGATTATAAGTGAAAACCAATCAAAATGTGTGCATAATTGAGCTTATTATATAAAAACCAGTACAGTATATAGTTCAATCAATTTCGCTAATTCGAACTAAGGGGAGTTCGCACCATATTCTAAACCCTACACGGTGAGCACCTAATTCTCCTACATGAGACTATCAGAAATGGTGGAAAATTCCCTGTTTAATAAATAAACGCCAGATCTACGAGGTCTAGTTTAAAGAAATCCTCCGGCATCTAATCGAGAAAATAAAATACCTTCGTATTACGAGACATCGTCCTTCAAATTGTAGGTGTGCTTAGACTTCCTCCAGGAGGTAATCTTCCATGGTAAAAAAACACAACGGTCAAAATTCCTCACCGCCAACCGGCAACGAGTCGAGATTATGACGTTTCTGTTGTGTAAACGCACGGCAGAGCGTTCCTGGCCGATTTTGATCAAATTCAAGCCCTCATAAGTGCAGGTTAGGAAACTGTTGAAGAGATATTTCCTGGGGACTCCCCAGGCTACATGAGGAGTCTTGAGGACGGTGCCTCCTTTTGTTACTGCGCATACTTTCTCCGCATCTCGGGATGGTCCGAGTAAATCGCATCTCGTTTCCAGAGCCCTCGCACGTTAAAGGTCACCGGAGACGAAACGTCATACTTAGTGCTGACCAAAAGGAATATGGCCTCTGGGAAATAGATCGAGAAAATCAGGTGTCTTGATTACGATTCCTACTAGTACAAAGGTACTTTTGGGCGGGAAAGGAGATCTTAACAAGGGCTATTGGAAATTTGGGTAACCACCCACTTTTCAGTGATAGGTTGCCCGAGGATATTTGATGTTCAAACAAATATTAGCTCGAGAACGTAGTTCGAGAGCTTATATGACGTTTGAACATCAAATTTTCGAGGGAGCCTACCAAACATAGGGCTTGAAACAGAAGGACCCTATTGTTTTTATTGTACAACGCTAAATTTCAAGCGAAACTTGCCAAAAGACGGGCACTATGCGCTGACAGTCGCCCGCTAAGGAGAGACACTATCGCATCACGTGATCGATTTCGACCAATGGGAGCACGCCAAATTTAGAGTTGTACTATAAACAATGTTATGTGTTTTAAAGCTTTCTAAAGTGATGGCTACTTAACGCGCGTGGAGAGCGCACACGTCCCCCATAACCAGAACAAGCGACTTGAAACAAGTCTAATATATACCTGATTGAAAAAACATTTTCGTTTAAAAAGCAGATACCTATGAACGGGAGGACCCAATGATTTTCTGGGGAGCGGGAAACCTTTCTTCTATTTTCAGGTACCGTGGAGATAATATGAACACAGGATACCCAAAAAAATCTACTCCAAAATCTCTTTGGAATAAAAATATCTTGAACATCAGTATATGGAAAGTGTGAGGCGTTACTGGGACAAAAGGATTGTTTTCACAGATGCTTTGAGTACAGCATGGGGTGTGGCTCGGGACAGTTTACGTCAGGTCTTACACCCAGCACTAGCCAACTAAAGAGCAAGCGTGTCAGTACTGTCTTCCCAGACTTCCATCGCTTCACATCGTTCAAAGTTTATACTTTGCACGCGACAACGTTTTGTCGACCAGGAGTATAACATTTAGCCAAGCCTAAAAGCGGAGCTCCACAATTTTTTTCCAGTGGGTACTAATTAATTTCTGCAAGTATCTCGTTGAAGTTATTAAATATGGCGTACATGGTTGTGAAAGGCGTGGAAAAAACTATATCCCCCGCTGAGAATCGAGCCCTGCACCCGTCGCTTCGCAGAAATCCGCCAGGTCTATTGCGTGACACTAGCAACGACTGCAAGGCATGGGTTAATTTTTGTACTTATTTCTTTTTTAATATACACCTTGAATATCAAGGAACTAATTATGGAAATTCTCTGTAAAATATAGGGGGCAAAATTAAGATAGACATGCAGACTCATTTACAATAACCATGCACACTAATATTTTAGGGTAAAAAATGTTATTTTCAAAAGCGCCATTGATTCTAATTAATATATAACACTAAATAATGACTGGGGATCTTCTCTGAAAAGCTCAGTAAAGCTTGGTGAGATCTCCTGCCACTGACTCATTGAATGTAAAACTTACTGACGTACTAAGATGATGATGATGATGATGATGATGATGATTATCATTATCATTATTTCATGTGACAAGATGCTAGTCCACTGCAGCCGCCTAGATAAACACGGGTGTTTTTCCCAGGAAAATGTGTTCGGACCGCCGCAAAAACCATGGTTGTGGACAGAAAAAACCAGAAGGCACTACCTCTGCTATATTTGGCGTTTTGGCGTCAGGACCGCCGCCAAATACTGCGAACTCAAGCGATGTGCCGACCGAGTTCGCTGGAGGCGATCGGTCTCGGTTCCGTACGCAGTTCCGATAAAGTCAGCTCTTCGCATTGATTGGTTTCGATTTTTTCTTTTGTTACAGTTATGGTTCACAACTTTTTGGTTTACAACGTGTTTCTGCTTCGCAGCAGAACGCAAGGCAAATTTCGTAACTTGAACTTTTTGCCATCCACCAAAAAGACAACTGAGTACTCTTTTGAGCTTTTCTTTCCATTTATGGATACTAAATATTTTTTCTCAAGTTTAAAACTTCAGTGCTGTCAAACAGTCGTTTTGTTAAATAAACTTAAGCTTTTAAAGAACCCTCGTTTTCAAACACGACGATAGTCATGCGATTTCCCGCCAAGAAAAGATGACATTCTTCTCCCCCCGTCGGGTTGCCTTGGGACTCCCCTCCCCCAGAGTCTGTACGGACGTACGGACGAACGTACGCTTACGTGACAACCAAAGTTTCTCGTATCTCGAGGTTACCAGATTTTCTTACCCATGGTGTTCCGCTGGCGCACTTCGCGCGCTGGAGCTCCGTGATGAAAACTCGTGTTGTGACAATTTCGGACAGTTACTTTTATTTGTCCTCAATCAGTGTTGGATAGCACAAGTTTCTAGTGAGGCCAAGCATTAAAATTTCACAAACGAAGAATTAACTCAAATCGAAAATAACATGCCGGTTCAAGAACCCATCTAGTCGACAGCTTTAAGGACTAAAGTGCATTGACTTTCCCCAATAGTTATGGGTTGATTAACTGATGAGTTTTCTGCCAAGTGTGTTTTGCCAAAAAATTAAGGCGTAAATGGCTCAGTAAGATTCCCGAGATCCTCAAAAGAAGGTCTTCAGGCTCACCTTGCATAAATGATTACGTATAAAGTAAAAAGATGAAAACAAAGCGATATTTTATAACTTTTTTAGAACTACGCTACGTGCTCTATATGTCTGCCTGGACATTTGAAAGTAATACTGCTGTCTTGGTTAGTGTTACAGTGTGAGCGCGTTCTATCTTTTTTAATTGTTTCAAACACGTCATTTCACTCTCCCCCCAAAACTGAGTGCAAAGTCGCCATTATAAAAAGAAAAAAAAACACGAGGCAAACTTTTTTCTCCTTCAATCTCTTTATTCTTCCGTGATCTGTATCCTTGTGTTTTGGCCTTTGTTTACCTTTATGCCAGAATGATCTCTGCAAACTGAACACTGATGCAGCTCGGCTTGTTAAAAACGAGCTCTGAAGTGCAACATCTCATACACAGTTAAATTTTAAAATTATCATCATTATCAACACCACCACCAGCACCACCATCATCATCATCATCATCATCATCATCATCATCATCAACATCATTATTAATATTATATGCAAGATAATTGGTTGAACCAGGAGCCCATGACTCTGATGGGTTTAAAATGGCTTCTGGTTGAACTTGACATTGCAAAACAGGAAAAAATATTCACCGAAAAAGAGCTATCGTTTAAAAGGATACGCTCCCGGCCAGTATTAATCCCGCTCAAATATCGAAATTTCTCTCACATGTTTAACACGTATATAGCTGAATTGAAGAAAAACTTTCTACAAAGCCAAACAGATTAAGCAGTTTTGGGATTAAGGGTGGACAGGATTCCAGGATTACCATGCATTCGTTTTATATTACCTTGATTTCATCGTGCACTTTTATCTTTTTTTTTTATTTCTACATAGTGAAACAAATTTAAAGAGGCTTCTGGCGTAATTAATCGACAAAAACACGGCATATTAGCTCGGACCGTAGTCTCAACATTGTTTGCGTTATTTGCACATTTTCTTGCTACTTTCAACGTTACAGTTTCAATCAATGATATATCTTAATCAATAGGAATGTTTGTCACTGTCAACAGTCTCAAATATTTGCTAGTGTTTATCATACCCTACGTTTAATGAAGCAAATCAAACTGATGAAATCGAAAATGCAATTAACAAGCGTGTGAAGTGATTTTTTTGGAGGCCATTGTGTATGTATTGCCATCTTACTAGTTTTTGTGTTAAATTAAGAACCTAGAGGACCCCATTATCATTAAAATAAAACCAGCCGATTCAAGCTACAAACTTCTAGAAATACTGAGGGACAAATTTAGAGGATTTTGGCCTCGGGGTATAGTAATAATGTTGAGAAACTTGTTTGCTTCGCTTAATGCAACAATTATTCACTTGTTGATTCTGCTCCAATGATAAACCAAAACGTTGTTAGCTGTCCTAGTCTCGCATGATATCTTCTTCAGTACATCTTTTAAGATATCCGCTTGAGAAATGGTCATTTTTTTTAACGGGTAGGTGAACAAAATATTTTTAAAAGTGCTCTTTCACATCCTTCGTCGGTGCGTTATAATTCCATGTAACTTGGCGTCAGAATAGAAACTCGTGAAATACAAGTCAGTTCTCTCCAGAAGCAGAAAGTCCTGATCACATCATCATTTGATATAAAAAGTTAATGCAAAGTTCACTCGCTACCGTAAGAAGATTCAAGAGCTTACGTTTTGAGCGTTAGTCCCTCGTGTCAGAGCGACCCCAATTTAGTAGGTGCCATAATTACAGTATCAGATCAACTCAGTTGAAATCAACTTGAGGTAATTCACTCAGCTCCCCCACCGATTCAGCACCACATTTTTTATAGAAGGTCATCCCTGCAGCATTTGTCAAACCACATCATGTAGATGTCTAATCGTGTAGGCCAGTTCTGTTGGTGGTCTCACATGTGAGCGAATCTGGCGACTCATTATCAAGCCTGACAAATTCAATAAGGTAGTTGCGTCAAGTTAAAGTTGCTGTAAGCGCTTGTTTGCTACACTCAATCCAGCGTATGATATTCTGCGCCTTGGTGCATCTTTGGTACCAGTTTCTCCTGTGACATCACTCTTAAAAGTAATGACAGGATCACTTTGTGCACTGTTTACGCTGCTAGATCTTCTTCTTGTCCCGACATTAAATTTGCTAGCAGTCAGCGAGTCCGAGGTTAAAGGGGGTAAAGAATCCAGCGACTTTGACATTCTTCGCACTCTCGGCGCCTTTTTCAGAAGCTCGTTGTTTTCTTCAAGTCCAATGTCTTTATCCTCGTGCACAGGTGGCAATACAAGGGAGGTTTTCCTCTCCGTTGTAGAAGTCTTTCTATACTGCAGTTCAAACCGATTTTGTGCAGCCTTCAGTTGACATATATCTCGGTCAAACTGTCGCTCCAATCGACATTTTTCTTTCTGCAAGCTTTGTTCTACTCGAGAATTATGCGCACTTGCTCTCCTCCAATTCCTGGAGGCCATTAGTTTTTCTTCTGCCGATGTTTTCATTTTCCAACTAACAGCAGTGCGAAATAGAGGGATGTAGCTACACCACTCCTTACTGTTCACTAATTAACCTTCGATGCACTAAAGAAGTCGGCAAATTAGCTCACAACTGCAATGAACTAACAACAAAGTACTCACGACTCCATGACCATGTAACAATTTATTTGAATTTATGAAAAAGGCCGTGAGGCAAACTGCGTTGTTTTCGTCTCATTAAACTGTCTTTTCAAATTCGGTAGACAAACTACAAACGTTCGGAGACCCGTGTAATTAATGCACAGTGTGTTACTTGGTCAAAGCATGCCTTAAGGCAAAGTATACACTGATTTTATCTCGTTAAACTATCCTTTCAAATTCGACGAACAAACCACAAACGGCCAAAAAGGTCAAATTGTGTAATAGGATCGACCGTTTGATCAAATAAAATAAATTTCTTCCAAATTAAAAAATAATCTGAAATTTACAGCGCTGACGCCAGTTTGCCTAACGGTCCGTTTCGGCGGAATATTTGTTCATGTTTGTTCTTCAAGCCCAAATCGCCTGAGATATCCGGATTTAATTGCAGTGAAAACCAGAGATTTCTTTGGAGAAACATCACCTTAGTCTTTCGTAACAAGGGGACTGATTAATTCCTGTTGTTTTTGGAGGGACAAATACGTCGTTTAGAGTCAGTAAAATAAGGTCAGCTAGCATTTTCGGAAGGCCATTAGCAGCTTGAAAATTCAGCAGTTAGGCAGATTTCTTTCGCGGCACCCTTTGTCAGGTCCAGGGAAAGGTCGGAATATTGGGCCAGAACGTCATGGTAGCCCACATATAGGGCAGGAACGACGGCAGGAACGTCATGCTAGCCCACATATAAGGCACTTATGTGAAGGTAAGTGAGTACAAGTGAAGGGAAGTGAGTACAAATGAAGGAGAGTGAGTACAAGTGAAGGAAAGTGTGTTTTAGTGGAGGTAGGTGCGTTAATCAGTTGGTGTATATGTATAGGATTGTAATGTTATTAGTGCCTTATATGTGGGCTAGCATGACGTTCTTGCCGAATAATTAACAATTATTCTACGAGGGCGCGCTGGATATCGAATGATAGATAACCAACGAGGCGCGTAGCGCCGAGTTGGTTATAATCATTTGATATCCAGCAAGCCCGAGTAGAATAATTGTTTTATTAAAAACTTAACCACTATTAAAAAAAAATCAAGAAAGAACGGGAAAAATGAGAAAAGAAATTTAAACGGAACAAGAATCGCTCACATGACTGAACGAAAAAGGCGCCAAAACGTTGCAGAGTGTTGCAGCGTTTCATTGCAAAGCTGAATGAATCAATGAAAACTGCTCGAAAGTGAACAAAGTAGCACAAGTTTTGGAAAGAAATCTTCTAATTATTGGCTCTGAAATATGGTACATGTTTGATTTTTCCTGAAACATTGTTGTTATCATCGTTCAAAGCGGATTGAAGCTGTACAATTTCACCATATTAGCTGCTGGAGTTGAAACTGAACAAGTTTGTAATCTGTTCGCACAACGGAGCCATCATGTGCGTGTTTCATCGAACTGAAGACAGAACAAATTTGAACTTGAAGAGGTAATTTCCATGCAGCTCAGGAGCAAGATTGCTGTAGTGAGGAACATTAGAAGTCCTCATCATAGTTTGTTAAATGCAAAGTGCAAAATGCCATTGTTGTTCTCGGTTTAGAGGTTGCGGACGGAATGGTAAGCTTAAAAACAACATTCAAACAACTGGAAAAGCGATTCAACGCCGTTTACATGGCATCCGATTTCTATCTGAGCATTTGGACCTGTTGGAACACAGAGCTACAACGAGTGCAGGTAAACCAGTGTCAATTTTGCGTGTTAAAGGCGAAAAAAATCTCGCCCTTCCTTCCTTCTTGGTAGTTTGCCGCTGTATTTTTTTAGTACTTGTTTAGACTGCTTCATGCCGGATTTTCGCACTGACTCGCCATGAATGTGTGATAGTTTTTATTAAATGCTCCTGCCCCATTTCACTGTGTTTTATTTTACGTCTTGTCTTGATATTTTGAAGTGGACAGCTTTCCTGATAAAACCTACCGTGTTCAATTTCAATGATCGACGTGACGATCGATGAAAGAAATTAATTGTAAACAGGACACTTAATGCTTAAATTTCTATTTCTGCACAGTTTCTTCAAACAATTTTGATTTGTGTTAGACGACGCTGTTGGTGATGCTTGTTGGTGACGATGTTGGAATTTATGCTTAATTTAAATTCGCTGCCAAGTGATTTTTCTCGTCCATTTTTCTCGTCGGGTTGCTCGCGAGGAAAAACTTTCAGCTCACTTTGTTGTTGAGTGTTCATTGACCATATATGGTCGCAGCAGGTATATGAGCTGATAGCCTAGCTCCGTTCAGCCAATCAAAATGCTAGAAATCCAATATACCTAGTCCAGTTTTTAATAATGAATATTATTAAAAACTGGACTAGGTATATTGGATTTCTTGCATTTTGATTGGCTCAACGGAGCTAGGCTATCAGCTCATATACCTGCTGCGTCCAAATATGGTCAATGAACACTCAACAACAAAGTGAGCTGAAAGTTTTTCCTCGCGAGCGACCCGGCGATAAAAATGGACGAGAAAAATCACTTGGCAGCGAATTTAAATCAAGTAGAAATTCCAGCAGCGTCACCGCAAAGCACCACCAACAGCGCCGTCTAACACAAGTCAAAATTGTTTGAAGAAACTGTGCAGAAATAGAAAATTAAGCATTAAGCGTTGTGTTTACAATTATAATTTCTTTCATCGATCGTCACGTCGATCATTGAAATTGAACAAACGGTAAGTTTTATCAGAAAGGATTTCCACTTCAAAATATCAAGATGAGACATAAAATAAAACACAGTGAAATGGGGCAGGAGCATTCATGGCGAGTCGGAGCGAAAATCATGAAGCAGTCTAAACAAGTACTAAAAAAATACAGCTGCAAACTACCAAGAAGGAAGGGCGAGATTGTTTTTCGGCTTTAACACGCAAAATTGACACTGGTTTACCTGCACTTGTTGCAGCTCTGTGTTCCAACAGGTCCAAATGCTCAGGTAGAAATCGGATGCCATGTAAACGGAGTTGAATCGCTTTTCCAGTTGTTTGAATGTTGTTTTTACCATTCCGTCCGCAACCTCTAAACCGAGAACAACTGCATTTTGCGCTTTGCGTTTAACAAACTACGATGGTGAATTCTAATGTTCCTCGCTACAGTAATCTTGCTTCTGAGCTGCATAGAAATTACCTCTTCAAGTTCAACTGTTCAAATTTGTTCTGTCTTCAGTTCGATCAAACACGTACACGATGGCTCCGTTGTGCGAACAGCCGGATTGCAAACTTGTTCAGTTTCAACTCCAGAAGCTATAATTATGGTGAAATTGTACAGCTTCAATCCGCTTTGAACGATGATTACAACAATGTTGAGGAAAAATCAAACATGTACCATATTTCAGAGCCAATAATTAGAAGATTTTTTTCCTAAACGTGTGCTACTTTGTTCACTTTCGAGCAGTTTTCATTGATTCATTCAGCTTTGCAATGAAACGCTGCAACACTTCGCAAGGTTTTGGCGCCTTTTTCGTTCTGTCATGTGATCGATTCTTGTTCCGTTTAAATTTCTTTTCTCATTTTTCCCGTTCTTTCTTGATTTTTTTTTTAATAGTGGTTAAGTTTTTAATAAAACAATTATTCTACTCGGGCTTGCTGGATATCAAATGATTATAACCAACTCGGCGCTACGCGCCTCGTTGGTTATCTATCATTCGATATCCAGCGCGCCCTCGTAGAATAATTGTTAAATATGACAGCAACCTCGTTCCCAGGACTTTTTTCGGTTGATGTAACTTCTGTATGAATACGGACTTCATCTCATGAAATAGTCATGGGCACAGGTTTTGGGGTTTTATGGCACTTTAAAAAAAGTAATAAATTATAATCGTGCCCGGTGTGTTTACTGTAACCGAACTGCCCTTCTAGACCGTAGGTTAAGAAACCCAAAGAAAAGACAGTCTATTCCACTGTCCTAAATTATGCAAGTCCATATTCCAGTTTAACGATCTTGAAAATCCGTTCACTTCCATATTTGGAACTGACCTGGGAAAAAGCCCAGCTTGTGAGAAGGGTGTAGCCGAGTAGCCTCGATTCTCGCTCGAAGAAGGAAGTCAAGTTTTCTCATGTTTTCTCCTTTTAAAAGATAGTTTACTCGAGTTAATTGCAGTTTTTCTAACTTGCAATCATGGGATGACTTGAACGTCTCACGAAATTTAGCAATATGTAGGGTTTACATCCACACAAACTTCCCGCTTCCATGTGTTGGAGAAACCACAGGCAGCCCAAGCTAAGGTTGAGAGCTGCGCATAAATTAGACGGTGTTTTCCACGCTTTGCATAATTATGACATCGGCAACATTTAAGAGTTTGTATGGAAATGATACAAAACGTCTCAAATTGCCACAAATCAGAAAGAAGTCGAAATAAAAAAGGGTTTGTCTTATTTCATTGTTTTATTGGTCATAATTGGAGGGCTTCCTGGGCTGGTTTGAAGCTTTTTGGGCGAGAAATTGAGGTTTATATTTTTCATCAGTTACTGAACGTTTAGAATTAATTAAAGGCAGGAAACAGTTTCACACTGCACCTCACTTGAGGTTCGATAAATTCCATCACAATAAACGAATCGCCCTAAAACTTCAAAGGTGTATTCTTGGGTCTTGCGCATACCTCTGTTCTTTCTCATGGGTTCCAGATCCTATTTTAAGCCGTCGAAAATGCCTCTTAAATACGAAACTCGCCTTTCCTGGTATGCGTTTTCATTTGAGGTGCACACATGAATCATTGCGAGCCGCGTTTCGACGACAAAATGTCCCTCAGCCGGGGAGAGGCTGAGTGAGATTGTCCACAAGCAGAAGGCGACACTGCGGAGTCCAGAGAGGTCGGTTTGAGGGCCTGATAGAAAACTATCGGCACGCCCGTGAAAAGTAGTCGCCTCACTTGACGCCACGAGCACGCTTTAATGTCTTCGTGCGACAATTTATTAGCATAGTGATTTGTTCCGCCACATTTACCTGTTTACCGCAAAAAAAAATGTTGTCGAAATTTAGAAGCAGAGACGAGAAGCAGTTTCCACCTAGAAAAAAAATTGCACCGGAATGGAAATTGTGGAGGGTATTTTCCACGGTCACAGCAATATTTTTTTTTAGGGCAGACAACCCTATATATGGGCCAGTTAAATAATGAGGTTGATTTGTGGGCAGTGAGCAGGATCACTTGCGCCAAATACTCGGCATAAAATCATCGAATGGATTGATTAGAGTGCAGCAAAAGATAGTTCTTCGTTCGTCCCTAAAACAAAATTATGGTTTTCCAAGTCAAGTGAGGCGAGTGAATTTCACGGCCGTTCTAATATTTCTCTATTTCTGTAAACCGACCTCTCTGGACTCCGCAGTGTCGTGTTTGCTAATGTCGACAATCTCACTCAGCCTCTCCCCGGCTGAGGGATATTTTGTCGTCGAAACGCGGCTCGCAATGATTCATGTGTGCACTTCAAATGAAAACGCATACCAGGAAAGGCGAGTTTCGTATTTAAGAGGCATTTTAGACGGCTTAAAATAGGATCTGGAACCCATGAGAAAGAACAGAGGTATGCGCAAGACCCAAGAATACACCTTTGAAGTTTTAGGGCGATTCGTTTATTGTGATGGAATTTATCGAACCTCAAGTGAGGTGCAGTGTGAAACTGTTTCCTGCCTTTAATTAATTCTAAACGTTCAGTAACTGATGAAAAATATAAACCTTAATTTCTCGCCCAAAAAGCTTCAAACCAGCCCAGGAAGCCCTCCAATAATGACCAATAAAACAATGAAATAAGACAAATCTTTTTTATTTCGACTTCTTTCTGATTTGTGGCAATTTGAGACGTTTTGTATCATTTCCATACAAACTCTTAAATGTTGCCGATGTCATTATTATGCATAACGTGGAAAAAAACAGTCTAATTTATGCACAGCTCTTAACCTTAGCTTGGGCTGCCTGTGGAGAAACTTGCTTCCCAGATTGTTTATAAAAGCTGATCGATTCGTCGAAGGTAAGTTCTTACATGTTAGTGTACTTGAAAGTACAGCAGCCTCTTGTACTTTCATGAACGAAACGTCTTTCGTTCCCTTTTATCTGCTTTTTTTGAATTACCTTTGACTTGAAGTCGCCTCTCCAGCCTCGGAAATTTATCTTCTCGTTTGCTGAAAGCTAAGCAAAGCAACGAGGCACTACATTCACAGTGCTTCCTACGCGTAAGTTATTTCTTCCTCCCTTCCAATTAATTTTCATACTTTCCAACAAGGTCTTAAATAGTTTGTTATTTTATGATACACTCGTTTAAGTCCCATGTAACCATGAAAATACGAGTGTCCTTGTTGATCAGATGTTATGTCACACCCAGTGCGTATAAACGTGTATGTGTAAGCTTACTCTGCTGATAGTCAGCTTGTATCAGTGTAGTGCCTTGCTACAATTGCTATGTGCATCTCTTGCCTCAAATTTCAGTCAAATTTCGTTCCTTTCATCAGAATAAGCTTATATATTCTGGGTTTTTCAGCCGAGAATTTTTGTTTGACTTAAGAGTTAAATTACGACTTTTTAGAGGGAAACTATGAAACTACAGGTATGGAAAGAACAGTGCTTCATTGTTGAGTTGTAAAAAAGAATTCCGTTGTGATGACGCAGATGCCCTGATATGTCTGCCAAACTAGAATTTTCCAGCTTGCGGCTATGGTGTGTGATTCCCATTGTGTGCTGAGATTTAATTATCGTGGACTAAGAAATAAACAAAACAGAAGCAGTGGATAACAATTTAAGTAACAGACATTCATGGTAATTTTTTAATTATTTTGTGTAGTTTGTGAGATGGAATATCCTTGGAAATGCAATGCAAGGATAACTTCCGAAAACGCAGCTCAGTAGCACCCATACATTTACATTTCATGCATTGTTGCAGTAATTCTTAATTGATGCACAAATTTAACCATTTGAATCCCTGTATTCAGTTTTGACAATGTTACAATGTACACTGCAGTTATTTTTGGAAAACTTTACAATGTTTAAGCTGGTTTCTGAGTGTGAAACGTTTTGTTCAAATATTTCTTTGCCCTTGAAAGCACTCTGCAAGAGAAATAAGTCTTTTCCTTCTACAGAATTTTAAAACTAACTGGACTTGCTCACCTACGTTCACCTGTTCTCACACGTAACCAAAGCGTATAGTATGAGAGTTTGTATAGAGCTGAAATTCAGTTAAAAATAATTGGCAGTTTTCCATTGAAATTACAAAAAATCAAAATTAATTTTGAAAAATCACGCCTGTTGTGTGTTTGCTGTATTTTTACTGCTTTTCCAAGCTTCTGGAGGCCATTTTGAGTGATTACTGCTTTACAGTCAATCGCTGTCATGTCACGCACTAAACTGAAGACAGGGTAGGAAAGCAGAAATTCAAATTTGCTGAATTTGGCCAACTGACATTCTAGGTCTTGCTCGGAATGCTGGCTAAAAATCAATTTAGTCCCCAGCCAACGCTTTCAAACCTCAACACATTTCAACAAGGATAATCTCCTACCTTTCTGTGTGATTCAGTCGTTAATTAGTCCATCTTTCGAGAGTACGTGTAGTCTTGTGTTAAAAAAGCTAACTTTTTGAAACCACCACACATTACAGGCGTTGACTTTTGACTGGTTCATTGTGTTGTTTGGGTTTGTTGTGATTGGCCAGAATACATGATCACTTTAATCTTGGATAATTATTCAGCTCTCAATTGAAGACTTCTCTGACGTGTGTTTTTGTTTATTATTTTCAATTGTTAATTGTTATTTAACAGCCTTTTTTTACTCTTAATTTCAGGTCCAGCACATCAGACAGTTTGTGTTTATGTTGTGTGACTTCAGGATGTCAGAGTGGGCTTGTAGCAGGACTTGGTAATTGTTATAATTATAATATATAATTGCAACCCTGATGCAAGGAATTGCTTTATGCACCACATATTTGTAAGATTTATGAATGAATACATGGCCAGATCACCCCTGTGGACTACCTCAAGGACTCATTCCATGGACTAGTTTGTAGAGCATCCATTTATTTGTAGAACTTCTTTTAAAAGTGTATCGTCAAATTTTTCAGAGGAGACAAATTCAACTAGATGTACACATGTTGGAGTAGCAGGCTGATTGAAAGGCCTATACACAATTCCTGAAACATGTTCCTTTGATGAATTTTATCTTGTAGTTAGATTTTTTATCTGACCAGTTTTGCTTCTTGAACATTTGTGCAAAGTATACCATGGTTAAGGGGGGATCATGAATGCTTTTTAAATTGTGAATAAAAACTAATTTTTGATGAGAACTAGTAACATAAACCTTCAGTTTCAAATAAACGCAGGAGCTCAAAGAAACGCTGGTACCTTGAATTAAAAAAAAGCTAGTGTGTATGGGGCTTTGGGCTCTAAATGTCACAGGCAGGCATCTCAATACACAAAATTATTGGAATCAATTCAGCTAACCCTTCAGTGGTTTTTGCATGACTTTACATCAATGAATTTGCCAATGATTTGTTTTAAAAATGACCACCAAAGTAAGCTGATTAACATGAAAATTTCATGCACTTCATAACAACGATGAATTTGTATCAGGGAGCATTTTGATGCCTCAGTTGACAAATTCACTCACTTAAAGATTTCTCATGTCAAAAATAACAGAGCTAGGCTCAGTGTTGCATGACTTATTACTTGTCTTCACAACATGTCCACTTTTATCCTGCATACAAAGTAGTATTTACCGGTAGCCTTCCTTACGACAACATGACCAGTTTATGGCTTTGAAAACAGCAGAAAGCACTCTCAATAATCAATTACCGTATTTATTTGGCTATAAGCTGAGCGATTTTTACACAAATTCACGCTAACATTTGGTAAAATCTGAGTTCTAGAAGGGGGTTCGGCTTTTCAACTTATTAGAACAATGACAAATGGGCATGTATTCGCGTATAAGCCGAGCGAAATTAAAGAAATAAACTCAAGCTACTACATATTTGTCATAAACTTTTTTTATTTTGTGGTTGCTCCTAAAGGAGCCGTTTTGTTTGTTGTTAAATTAATCTGTTCGGCTTACTGCTCGTCATCTTCACTGTCGGTGTCGAATTCATCATCCATCTCTTCATCAGCGAATTCAGGCGTTTCTTCTTCGTAGCGCATTGGAGATACCGCAAACTCTAAATGATCGCCTCACCATTTCCTCCGGAATATCGCACCATGCCTGCTTCACCCAACGAAGCACCAGATTTCTTGATGGAGCTTTCTTCTTGCCAGCCGGAGTAAACTTGAAGGGGCCCGTTAACATCCAGGACAGGTACTGCTTTCTTATGTTATCCTTAAACGGCTTGTTAAGGCACTTGTCTAATGGCTGTAGCACTGGAGTCAGCCCGCCAGGAATAACTGCTACGTCGACCCTTCGTCACTGCAAATCTGCTTTCACTGAGTCTGTCAGGTGGGCATGGAAGGAATCCCAAACCAACAGCGACCGCTCATTTGTAGAACTTCTCGGCAGACATGTACGAATCCATTCTTTTACACCTTCAATCAAAGGAAAGGTAAAAATCGATTAGAACTCGAAAAAGAATGAAACACGTGCGAATTCAACTCTTAAACAATGACCCGTAATTTGTTTGGATATGCTCAGAATGTTTCTTTGTTGTTGCTAAGCTATGAAAACTAAAAGATGCACCATTCTTTGTTCTAACACCGATACTCGAAGGTTTTTGTCATTGTGTGGTTCCAGAAAATATCCATACCCCCACCACGGAGGGAATTGGAAATTCCAGAAGGGTGGGGGGGTCAAAAGCCCAGGAAAATCCAGAGGAGAGGGGGGTTAAACGGATAAATTACTTTCCAGAGGGTCAACTTCGATTCATTCCGATGTAAGCTGCAGATAAAGTTCGAAAATTACTACTTACCGTATTTGTAGATCTTTATTGTGGAATTAAATTAGTTTAACTGCTAAGTAAACACTTTTGTTAAACGTAAAACAGGTATTCTTTCTCCCAAAGGCGCTTTGGAAGCGACATTGGGGCGGAAACGAAATAAACATCGTCGTTGCATAGAAGTAGCCGCCATTACTCGTTACCAGTCTTCGAGAAGACAGCAACGTGTACCAGGAGTGGTTACATTTACTTATCGAGACCACGATCCTTCGACGAAATGCCTGCGGTGTCTAAAGAACCTAAATTTTAAGCTTGCCTTCGCGATTGACGTTAATTATAAGAGTTGTTTACGAACAATCAGTCCGTCCTTTTTAACTTCCCTATGTGGCAATTAACTGGCAAGCAAAGCACGATCTCATTGACTCGTAGAAGTCGTGTTTTACTAAGCTTAGCAACAAGAATATTTATCGCGAAGTACAAGTGTCGCCAAATACGTTTACGGGCTTTCTTGCTACTCTTGCACCTTCAAGTAACGGGCTCTTAACTGAGGGCTGGTATGCAGGGTAACGACTTTAGAGAACTCAATATTCGTTATTCTTTCTATTTTGATCATTTCCCCTTAATTTTGTTTGTGCATTTTCTTTGTTCATGATCGCGTTCATGTTGAAGTAACGTTTATCAGCAACACTGCGTCTTTTCAAGCGAATTCTTCAATTAAAACGAACGTTTTACATGCCTTTGTCAAGGTAATTTTACAGCTACCTAGTATATCTGTTTGACGTAGAGAAGAACAGTTTGGTATTGGTAAGATAATATGTTATGAGTAAGCTATGACTATGTACGTTTTTTAAACGCTAATAAATAGTATAAACACGTCCTACGATAATCGGAACGGCTTAGCTTCACTTAAATTTGGATCAGTTGCTTCATTTTTAACACTCTCGCTTCTTGAACGAAACTTTCCAGAGGGGTTGGGGGGGTGTTTGACAAACTGTGGAAAATCCGGAGGGATGGGGGGGTTACAGCTTACTTCAAAAAATGGAAAATCCGGGGAGGAGGGGGTATGGATATTTTCTGGAACCACACATTCTGGGCAAAATGATGCAAGCGAAACTCGCGTAAATGGTATAAACTGTTAAATTATGAAATCACAAATGCTTACCAGGTTCATCCATCCATCCTTTTTTGTGGAATGTCACTCGTACGGAGTCTGGAACAAGGTCTCTAGGAGTTCGCACGCCTTTGAAGGTAACTGCAGGTTGTAGTTTCTTCCCGTCAGCGGCGACCGCGAGAGTCACTGTAAAGCTCCTTTTCTCAGCACCACAAGATTTAACAGGAACAGTTCTGCTGCCGCTGAATTCAAGTGTACAGCTGGATGGGAGTTCGAACCTCATAGGTGTTTTGTCCTTATTGTAAATCCTGGTCAAGGGATATCCGTAGCGCTGACGGGCTGCGATGACAAACCGATGAAACTTGACTGTTTGCTCTTCGAGATCATTTCCAATTCTGGTACCAACCGAGTGACGCTTTGAACTTGGGATCAACACAGGATTCTTTCGCCTTCAACCGCAACATTAATCCACTAACAGCAATTCCTGTTTGAAACGATCGAAAGGAAAAATTTTATTAAAAGATGCAAGGATGCAAGAAACGAGCAACGTTTTGATGCCTTTGTCAAACTGACCAATGAGAATCATCTGTTCCCACGGCTATGTAAACAAACTTGTCATATGATACAAGTCATACGCAACGAGGATTTCGTTCGTTTTAAAAACACACAATGACAAAAAGCACTCACCTTGACTTCTCTGCTCTGTAAACCACTCCAACATCCTTTGTTCAAGTTCGGGATACTTTGGCGTAAAGCAACCCATCATCTTGCCTTTTTCTGACAGCTTCAATTCTCCATTAAAGAGGTTTGCTTGGTCTTTTCTCCAGCGACGGACCATGGACTCGCTGATTCTGTATTCCCTGGCAATCTCGGAGTTGTTTTCGACGGCTTCTGCTTCTGCGACAATTTTCAGTTTGAAGGCGAGATTGTACAATGTACGACGAGCTTTGGGCATGATCACGGATTGACTTTGAACGATTGCGAACGATTGACTTTGAATGATTGTTTGAGAAAGATTTCTGAACTCATATTGTTTACTTAATGCCGTGCATTAACTTGTATTGATTCGGTAGGATCACATTAGATTCATCTTAACTGATTTGTTGTTTTCAGTTCAATAGCCGAAATTAATATTAATAAATTATCGGTTAACGTTTTGCAAGTGCGTGTGTTTTCTGAGAGGTCGGTCTTGCTTTCTTATACTTTTCGATGCTTCTTATTATTCATGACATGTTCGCGTGCATTTTGCTAAGTAGCGTTATTGGTTACATAGTTTTCTTTTAGCCGTTCATTGTGATTAAAGACATTAAACTACTTTCGATCGTTGTGTTTTTGCGAAAATTCTATGTCTTTTACGAACATTTAGACTGAAACAGGAGTCTCGGCTTATAACTGAGTGTTTTGCTTTAAATTTTCCTGATGATCCAGCTGAGTTTACAAGTTAGAAGTTTGGGGTCTCAGCTTATAGCCGGGATCGGCTTATAGCCAAATAAATACGGTATATTATTCTTCTCAAGTGCTTTGCATCCTACCTTCGTCGCTTGCATTAAATTTTTGTAAGTGGACTTCAAAATGTCTTGTCAACAAACTTGAAAATTTCCTGCAAAACTTAGTTTCTGGCTCCAAAAAGTCTCGCAGAAATCCCTCTTAAATTCTTCAAAAGTAGCAACAGAATATAGCAGTCTCCATACGAATTATCGATGTTTTCTTGACCATTTTACATTCAACAGTGGACTTCAAACTGTGCCTTGTCCTCAAACTTTTCTAAAAAAAATTCTCAAAAAAATAACAAAATATTTTGAAAAATTGCTCAACCACAATCAATATTCATGTACAGTACCGCTCAAAAGTAAGTTACCACCCTCTCGCAAGACGCGATTCTCGTCTCGAGAGACGAGAGTCTCGTCTCGAGAGACGAGAGTCTCGTCTCGCGAGAGGCTGAAGAATACTGTAAGTACCAATGCTTGCCGTTCCCGCGAGATAAAGACATCTGTTGTGAAGTTACGGACGCGTTGTCAAGAAGCGAGTTGAATTCACCGAAGTGATCAAAAACTAAATCACGGCAAATTTATGAAAAGTCATAACTCCGGTTTTCAAAGGCCTATAAAGATGATTTAAACGGGAAAACACTCCGCATTTAGAGGTACAATTTGTAATAAGGATTATGCGTCGAGTATTTCTCAGTACCATATTGCAAGTGAATGATCATTAGCCTCTGATAAGCGCGTCGGTAACGCTTTTGTTTTGCGAGTGTCACGGCAAATTTATAAGTCCTAACGCCAGTTTTAAAATGCCTACAGAAAGGCCTACAAAGATGATTGAAACGGGGAAACACTCTGCATTTAGAGGCACAATTTGTAATAAGGATTACACAATGCGTCGAGTATTTCTCAGTACCCTATTGCGAGCGAATGATATTTTTTTAGTAAACATTAAGCCGCTGATGAGCGCGTCAGTAGTGAGTCACTCAGGTGAGAAGGAATATAAATCCGAAGACTTTGAATAGAAAGCAACGTAATGTTTGCAAAAATATTTCCATTCATTACACTGAAGTCGATATCACATCAATCTTCGCACAAAACGAGACAAAAACCAAAGAAAAGTGTGTGATCTAAAAGATAATTTGAGACGTCAGCACAAATACACCGTATGCAAATTTAGCATGATTTGCGTGAATGACATTCCGTAACGCAATGAGTTGTTCTCAAAGACAGCAAATTGCCTTCTTAGCTGTGTTGAAAGGCGATGGTGTTGCTTAAAACATATTACAACTCTGGGAAATTAAAGTGGTAAAGATGCAAAGATCTTGGCGAGTTCATCCACGAGACCATCTGACAATTGGCCGTGATCTCCTGCACGTGGTTCCAATGAACTTGTAATGTATTAAAGTCTTGTTTTGAGAAGAGTTTGTGCTGTTTGCCGTAATTTTAGCATTTGGACTTGCTGTTTCTATTTCTTGAATGGAATAAAACACTGAATTGAGTGAGTTGAGCCTGTATCACCTCATCAGACACGGTTGAAATGATTGTTTACGTTTTGCCATGTGAGTTCATGTTTATCAGGCGTCGGAAAGTTGGCGGACATTTCATTTGATTTGATGTAAATTTTCTTCGATATTTCCCTACTTCGAAAATTCGAAGAAGCAATTTTTCGATTCGATTTTTCGCTTGCCTTTGCGAGCTGTCGTCGAAATTTCGTTTAACTGTCGCACGAACGCTGCAAAATATCGATTGAAAAGGTCGGCGATATTTCGAAGAGAACAAAGCGAAATTCGTTCTCATTACTTTTGCACAGGACTGTCAGTCAGCTTCTCGCGAGACAATTTGCTTGTAATTTATTCCAAAATTGCCGTCTTCGTCTTCGTCTCTCTCGAGACGAGACTCTCGTCTCGAGAGAAACGAGACGAGACTGGTAACTTACTTTTGAGCGGTACTGTACTCGTCCTGTGTTTTTAATAAATTGACTGTTTGAGGCCTGGGCATCATGAAAGTGAGGCCAAAGTCCATACCAGTTCCTGGCTGAGGGTGACCCCTGCAAAAAGTGCTTCGGGGGAGGGGGTGGGGGCTAATCAGATAAAGACGATGAGATTCTCGACTTTTCCGCTGCGTAACACAAGATGCTTAACACACGGTTACGAAATGCATTCTCCTTCACCAAACATAACAACTAAAATGACTGTAACACCGATGCAAGGAATAGCTTATAATACAAAACATGGCCAGACAGTGCGACCCAGTCCATGGTCCAGTTTGTATAAAACATGTCTTAAATTTGACTTTTGAAAGTGTATCATCAAATATCTCAGAGGAGGGTAAATCAACTAGATCTATTGGGGTACAGCATACAGTAAGCAGGCTGATCTTTACCATTGACACAGCACCACAGTTTCTTTAGAAACTAACCTCCTTAGAGATGTAAATCACAGGAGTAATGATCCCTGTTAAGCGTCAGGTACAGAAACAAATTTTAAGCTCTGTCAGTTGTGAACCACAAATTATACAAGGTTGGCTTGTGAAAACTTTTCAATGTACAGCTGTACCATGTTTTGCTGTTAGTAAAATGAGTTAATTCACCTTCACATTTTAGTGTTGGAATGGTGAAAATTCTATTTTTCTATTTTTCCTCATAATGTAGACTGACTGGGTGTTTCTATTTTAACAGTGTCATTATTAAAGAAGATTAAAGGCCTCTTGTGATGTCAAGGCTACCTAAGGTAAAAACATTTTTTGTGCCTAATTTTGTGATTTCATGATCCTCCACTCCAATTACCATGGCCAAAAGGATTGCAGCATTACACATGCATTTCATGCATGTAAAGACACCATATTGCACGCAATTTCCACGCAAATTACAGTACCGTTCAATGGAAAGTTACTACCCTCTTGCGAGACGCGAATCGCGTCGCGCACTACGTGATTCTCGTAGCGCGCGACGCGATTCTCGTAGCGCGAGACGCGATTCGCGTAGCGCGCGAAACGAGACGTGACTGGTAACTTTCCTTTGGGCGGTACTGTACACACGGAATACACGCGTGTAAAAAAATACACACAAAGTGCGAGTAAAAAATACACGTATAAGAGTAAGTGCAAGTTTAAAGGTTTTAATTAAATGATACAGTTTCTAACAGAAGGAAATGAATGGAAGCTGATTCGTGTGACTGTGCACTGAAAGTTGTCGTCAATTGACCATGTTCTCGCCAGCTACTGGTAACTTTTCCAAGTTGTTTTGTGACTGATTTCATACAAACGGGAGCTAATGAGGAAATTTTTTGTTCAGTCACTTGCGATCGCTGAGCAACTGAAAAATTCACTTGTGAATGCCGAAAGCCGTGAATTATGAGACAGTGTAATATTTCAAAAGTAATGACTGGCAACTTGGCGCATTGATTTGCATAGCGTTGCGGCTCGTTTTCAAAGAAGTGACATGTAATTTCTGTGTACTTTGCATGTAAATCCACCATATTGCATGCATTTTATGTGTGTAAGTGCTGCAATCCCTTTGGCCAGTACTGTACATTGTATGTGCCTTAATACCAGTTATTATCCCAGTGCATTATTATTATTTTACCTGTTGCCTCACAAGTAATATGTCCTATTTCTGCTGCAGGATTGGAAAGGCTATCTGTGTAACATAATGTCAACTATTCTAATATATTGATATGCACCCAATTCTTTAATCAGACCTTTGCCTAGAGTCATTAATTGAGCTGAGATGGAAATACAATAATTTTCATGTAGGTGTATACTGTATTTGTTTGGAAATTTTCTTTGTTTTTTCAGTCATCCTTTCTTGGCATAGCCTCTACATCACAGGAAGGCCATGAAAAAGAAGCTCCAAACTTGCCCGGCAAGAGAATATTGAGGGTAACTCTGTTAAGCAGCGAGTGGCAGTCAACGAAAGGAGGTGTGTCAACTATTAACAGAGAGCTGGCTATTCAGTTGGCTAAGCACCCTCATGTGGACGTCAGTGTCTATCTCCCTCAGTGCAGTGAAGAGGACAGGAAAGTTGCTGCTAGTCACAATGTCCGTCTTATTGAAGCAGAAAAACTCCATGGTATAGAACCAGATCTCTGGTTGTCCTCTCTACCGGAAAACCATGTTGTGGACTGTGTTATAGGACATGGAGTCCATCTTGGTAAACATGTACAACTCATAAAACGCCAGCATCATTGCAAGTGGATTCAGGTTGTCCATACTGACCCTGAGGAGCTTGGAATGTTCAAAAGCTATGCAGATGCCATTTCGATAGGTGAGAAGAACCACCAGGTGGAGGTCAAACTCTGTGAATTGTCTGATCAGGTTGTAGCCATTGGGCCTAAGCTGGCTGACGCATTCTCAGGATATCTGCGTCCCTTCGGAAAGGATCAAAATGTTTTCAATCTCACCCCAGGCATCTTCTCTGAGTTTGCTGATGTGAAACAAGCATCTGAAGAAAGGAAAACGTTTTCTGTTTTGGTGTTTGGGCATGGAGAAAATGAAGACTTTCAACTGAAGGGATACGACATTGCTGCCAAGGCAATTGTTGAATTGAAAGATGTGTCACAGCCCTACAAACTTAAGCTTGTTGGTGCACCAAGTGGAAAGGAGGAGCAAGTACGAGATTTTTTGCTCCAGCAAGGCATTGGCCGTGATCAGCTAATTGTGCGTGGTTTTAAGGAAAGAGAGCAGCTAGCCAAACAGTTTTGTGAGGTTGATCTTGCCATAATGCCATCCCGAACTGAGGGATTTGGGCTGGCAGCTCTTGAAGCATTATCTGCTGGGCTGCCTATCCTTGTCAGCCGTAACTCTGGTCTTGGAGAAGCTCTCAAGAATGTGCTGTATGGTGCACACTGTGTAGTAGCTGATTCAGAAGATCCAAAAGAGTGGGCCAAGGCAATCAGGACTGTGCGTCAGAAAAGAAGAGATCTACGACTTAAGGAATCAAAGCTTCTTTGTGAAGAGTATGCAAAGATGTACAGCTGGGAGAAGCAGTGTAGATTGCTTGTGGAAAGAATGATGAACCTCACTGCAGGTAAAATTTTTATTCTGATTTATTCAAATTTTGGTTGACAGAGATCCCGGGGTAATTAAATCCTCCTTATCCCACTCCATGAAAAATACAGCCAAGTTTAAGCCAGACAGCTGTAAATTGCTTACCATGTAGACTGAAGTTTTTCCAGGATTTTAATTTCACGGAATGCTGATTTTTTGTCTTTTGCGGTAACAAATTTACATGAATTTGGATCTTAAGACTTAACTTTATGGTAAAGATTTTCACACATTTTGGTTTTTCTGTGTTGTCTAGCTAGTTATGGCAACTTAATTGAACTGGTGGAAGGAGCTTGAAATATGGTAATTGGGTCTAGTCAGAACAACTTTTGATCTTCCTTGGCAGTCTTTCCTTGGCAAAAATGTTCAGTGGTAACCTTCAGACCATTTTTGGAAATTCTTGGGAAACTTACAGAACCGGTCAAATGTAAGTTGACAGTCCCTTGCGTCTCGAGACTCGATTCTCGATTCTCGAAAAATTTCGAGAATCGAGTCGAGTAGGGTAAAACATAAATCACTTCTTTTTTATCACTGAAGACATGCCAGTGCATATTAAACTTCGAAACTGTGACATTTTATATCAGTCTCATTCATGACTTTTTCTTTTTATGATGGGTTCTATGTATTATTCGTGTAGTTCGACAAATAAACAAACGCAGCTTCACGTGCACGGCATCAAAAGGGCTTACATTTGACCAATACTGTGAGTAAAATGGTCAATAGTCTACAGCAATCAGTGAAAGTTTTCACAAAATTATCATAATCACTAAAAGAAACCGAGCGTCAATCTTTGGAAACTTCGACAGCTGCGCAATAACTGAAATTATTTGTAAATATAATGGACAAACTGTATTTCATCTGAAAGTGATGGGATCGCAAACAGCATTAAACCCACACTTTCCGACTTGGCAGTCCTGTGATGTCCCCCGCTGAGGCATGCAAGCCATGGTTTAAAACGTGCTAGAGTGCAACTGTACATGTGCTAGTCATGTCCTTGTACAGGCTATTCTTTTCTGTGGCGAGCTTAGCCTCACAGGAGACCTATTACACCCTTGATGTGGGTGTGCTGTGAGCACGTGTTAATGACGCAACAAATCATGTGCAGAAAGGATCGATGCATAATGCAGTACAGGGGAATGACCTTTTAAAATGCCATTTTTGATAGATGATTTTGGTTTTCTTTTTGGAAGGTCCATCAGAAGTTAGTCAGCCTTCAGCAGTGGATTGCAGCCATTCCGCCTTACCAACAGCCTCTCAAACTGAACTAAGAAGTACCACTGAAGGTATGCAAGTCTCAAACCTGTAACTTTAAAAAATACAGTCACAAAAGAATATGCCAGAAAAATAAATGACATATTAATTTTGTTGAGAACATTTGCAAGCAAGTTACTATTTGAACAAATTATATCCACCTTCACTGAACTGCCAATCATTTTGGTACTCCACATTAATTTTAGGTTTACCAGAAGAAAGCAGGCCACCCTTAGCAGAAAAGAGTAAAAGGCTGTTATCTCCTACTGGAAAACAACCTTCCAAGCGACGTAGACAAGAACTGACTGATCATTATGAGCAAGGTAATTAATTAACTGGTACTTTTTCTTTGAAAACGTTACGCTCAATAATTAAGACAAGACAGTTAACAATTAATTTTTTAGTCTTGATTAGAAGTTTAAACCAGTCTACCTGAAATATAATGAATTAACATAATAATAATGATAACTGTGACCTTCTTTGGGAAAACGTACACTAACGATTATCCGTTATCCGTTAGAAAACTAACGGATAGCTAACGGATAGCTAACGATTTGTTCTAACGCTCTAACGATTTGTTCTAACGGTCTAACGGTTGGTTGTTATGAATGGTTCATCTTATTTATTGTCAATGTATTTAGCGGATGTTTTTAGTAATTAAAGCGGTCGATCAATAAACGGCTGAAAATTGAAGGCTTTTAACGGGTCACATTAAAATCACCAGTGTTTAGATGAATCGTGTCTGATTCAAACGGGTAGATAATCGACTTTCTCTCAAAACGACCGCACTTCACAACAGGTCGACCCGTTTCTCCTGGAATGAAACTTCTATTGCATCATATCGACAATAACTACTGTGTGACGAACACGCACCTCAATTTGGGATTGTAATTTTTCCAATAAATACATCGGGCAAACTCCTCGAGTCTGATGAAAGCTTTTAAAAAGTTCATAGCGCTCACGTAAACAACTTTATGCAAATTTTGGTTGAAATTTGACCGACCGGGAATTTGAATACGCAGTGAAACGTTGTGTGACGGACGGAATTCAAGCTTCATTGTATTGAATGATTGTAAACTTTTTTAATTACAAGAGAGCTTCAGTTATTTAGGGCTATAAATCAAATGAAAAATCTTTAAAATCCCAAACATTTCGTAGCCAAGTGTACCGTTCGTATCAAGATAGAAAACACTACAATCAATCTGCGTTGTAGATGCAAGTAAAATTTGGACATATCACGTGTAATTTGAAACCTAGATCTTGCTCGCTAAAAATACATTCAACAGCCACGTTTCTAAAAGCAAAACGACGGGAAGAAGGTCATGATTTTTATACCGAAGGTTTTCCTGCAACCATTAAATTCATTCGAAGTCATTTTCAGACGATAAAATTAACCTGCACTGCAGGGGAAGTCTGCACAGAAGTGAATTTCAAGACATGTGCTTGTTTGTTTCCTTTTTATCACCGGTAGTTTTTGCCGACTGCCGACGAACGAGTAGGGAATTTATCGTTCGTTCACTGGAAGTTGGCGCGGTCTGGCAAGAATTGAAAGTTTCAGGTGCCCGTGCGGGCTCCTTGTTTATAATTTTCGTCGCCCGTGAGCGAATAAAATTAATCGTAGAAGCCTCTGAGGACTGTGTGCCCGTAACTCAGCGTAGCGATAGAATTGTCAGTTAACGCTTCAGTTTTCTCTCTTTCGCTTGCTCTATTTTTCGCTCGCGCTCCACTATCTGAACGCCTGGAACAGGCTATTTTCTGGACTAATGCTCTAATGGATACAACTAACGCTCTAACGAATATGCATGAGTTGCTAACGGATTGACTCACGCCTCTAATGATTACAGCTAACCCACTAACGGATACGGATGAGTTACTAACAGATTGACTTGCTCCTCTAACGGATAGAACTAACGCTCTAACGGATAGCTAACAGTCTGGACCGTTTAACGGAATATCGTTAGTGTACGTTTTCCCAAAGAAGGTCACTAGCTAATAATATTATCATTTGGTATTTACCAAAAATACTGGGTCTTTGTTCCCATTTGGAGTGTGGTTTTCAGTACATGTTTTATTGTTTGTAAATGCAAAAGAGACACCCCTTTCCAAAGCTGAGACCAATGTACACTGTGTTCTTTTGTATTTTAATGTTGCGTGTTACACTTAGCAATGCTATGTTTTGTAATGTTGCTTTTTTTCACCACCTACTTGGATCATGGATAGAGGCCTATGTATTCGCCAAACAAATTGCATGCTTTCGCTGGTCCTTATTGTCCACTCACACTAATAAAATGCTATGTTCTATAATGAAACTGACAACATTTTCTTTTTTAAGGTTTTTCTGGTGCTCGCCAGTCTTCAGTAGTGGATTGTAGTCAGCCAGTTTTCCCTGCAGCCTCACAAGCTCATTTGAGAAGTGGATCTGAAGGTACAGTAATTGGGAACACAACAAAGTAATTATTGACTGTCTTTAGTGGCTTATCCAATGGTATTGTTAGTGTGACCTTTTCTGTTCCAAACTAACTGCCCATTGAAACAAGTACATTTCTGTTGCTGGTCTTGATGTGCACTCACCCTAAAAAATGAGCAGATCCATTTGGATAGTTTGCCGTTGATTTTTAGATGTACTATTTTGGCCCCGCTGTTCAGTGGGTTATCAAGTGCAGGATTCGGTTGCATGGTAGAGAGCATCACTAATGAGGAAAGATACATGTAGCAGAAAGGTCTCAGAGAAAAACGAGTAAAAGGGAGACCAGGATTGGCAGGGTCTAGGAAAAGTGATCCAGCTTGTGAAAAGAAATAATTATTCCTTCATAAGTCTGGAAAATAATTTTTTTTTATAACAATAGAATGAATGTATCAGAATATTTACGAGAGAAACAGACATTGGGTTAGATTTTCGGTGTATATAAGTTGTTTGAGTTTGTCACGTACACTGTACCTGGTCTCTTTGTGTTACCACTTATTTGTGTTATCACTTGCTTTGCTCAAGAAAACAAGGAAAAAGTCTTTCCTCAGTATAGCTAAGGGAAAAGAGTTCCTGTTGTGCTGGAACACTGTAAAATTCTGATCATAAAGCCCAGCAAAAATGAGCCCTCCCAGATATTAGGCCCCCAAGTCTCATTCGCAAAAAAAACCCTTCAACAATAAGCCCCAACCCCTCCCCCCCCCAATATAAACCCATTGGCTTATATTAAGTTTACATCCCTCAAGAAGGATTAGAACATAATATTATCTGATTATACATGTAAGTCCCCACACAAACCACC
This sequence comes from Siderastrea siderea, assembly GCA_964030785.1. Taxonomy (NCBI): domain Eukaryota; kingdom Metazoa; phylum Cnidaria; class Anthozoa; order Scleractinia; family Rhizangiidae; genus Siderastrea; species Siderastrea siderea. The sequence goes on along the minus strand of OZ034976.1, from coordinate 20,816,755 downwards.
CTATCACATAAGTGATGTTATGTTATGTTTTGTTATTATCTCCAGTAATAAGCGGAAACCCCTTAGGTACTTGAATAGAGACTTTATGTATTCATGTAAAATGTTGTATACTGTTGCTGGTATAAATATACACTCACTGAAAAAAATCTATGCTGTACAGTATAATGTTGCTTATTAATTTTTTTTTCTTTTAAGGTTTTTCTGGTGGTAGTCAGTCTTCATTAGTGGATCGCAGTCAGCCAGTTTTCTCTGCAGTCTCACAAGCTCATTTGCAAAGTGGATCTGAAGGTAATGACAAACCTCTCTGAAAATAAGGCCACCAACAAGGCCCTTTTGTCAAAATAATATATTATTAAGCTTAGGGCTTATTACCGGAATTTCATGGTATGACAACACTATGCACTTTTAAAACTACTTTTCACAGTAATACACGGTTACTGACGATTATTCTTGAGCAGTTACACTGTATTTACGGGTGATGTAATATCTTCTACCAATCTGCTGCTTATTACTATTTTTCCCATTTATACCTTTTTAGGTGGTAGCCAGCCTTCAGTAGTGGCGGATAGTCAGCAGACTTTCCCTGCAGTCTCTCAAGCTCATTTGACAAGTGGTTTTGAAGGTACATTGTAATTGAAAAGTGTCAACTGTCTGAGAAGCTTGTGTAATGTTTACCTTTGTACGACCTTTTTCTGTTCCAAACTCTACTCATTAAAACAAGTTTTCTGTTGTGCATGTTCTTATCGAGGTACCTACAGTAAACAGAGGCGCCGGTCCCATGTATTTACGTAAAATATTTTACATGCTGTTGCTTGTCTTATTTTGTACTCACTCCATTAAAGTGCTATGTTTGTGATGTTTCGTTCAATAGACAAAACAGTTGACAATTTTTAGTCTTGATCGGAAATTTGAAACCAGTCTACCTAAAATATAATTAATTAACGTAACAATAATGATAACTATTAGCTTTATCATTTGGTATTTACCAAAAATACTAGGTTTTTGTTCCCCTTTGGAGTGTGGTTTTCAGTACAAATTTTATTCTGTTTGTAAATGCAAAAGAGACACCCTGGCTTTCCGAAAACGACTTGTTTATAATCGATTTGTGTACATATGTACAATTTGACGGTTATTTGTTGCTGCATTCAGTGAAAACTGTCTTAAACCGTAATGAACCAATTATTTTCTGTTGTTCTTGGTCTATCGTACTTAAGGAGGCTCGCAACAGTTTTTTTGGCCTTGGAGTGTATCTTTTGAAGTCAAAATTTCGCATAGAAGATAAACTTCGATTTCCTTGATACTACACCACCTTTTCAACATATGATCAAAGTTTATTTTCTCGCTGGTTCCCTAGCAACAGCTGTCACCATAGCAACGGTAATGGACAACCCCTCATTTTAAATAATGTCAAATATCTCGAAAACTAGTCAGACACTTTATGACGAAACTTGAACTATTTGAACTACTCAACCTACACATCTTGTATGCAAAATTAGGGGAAAATCTGTAAGAGCGTTTTCATGTAAATCATCATTCATTTTTTACGGGCTGATTTTGGTCATTCCTGCAATTTTCTCCAATATTTCAAGAAAGATAAAACTTAACACTTTCCCTTTTCAGTTGAGGGATCTTTTATGATATCAAAACATTCCTAATGTACATTGAGCTTCCTAGGTGGCTGCGATCTTAAGATATTTATATTTAAAAACTGCTAAAATGCAGCACAAATCAGCCAAAAAGTTCGTAATTTGCATAAATAGAAATATTTCTAAATTGCCCTTACAGTTTTCTCTCCGTTAGAATAATAATTCTTTTTGATGTTCCAGTGAGTTTTAGGCTGAATAAACATTTCTGTTATTAGATAAGAACGCTGAATCTCAGTCAAGTTTCAGTCGTTATTAACTTTCAACGAGCAACAGTTTTATTTTGTCTTTCCTGGTCTATTTCATGGTTATTCACATGCAATGAATATTTACACACGCTGCGCTTGTGTCCTCTCGTGCATTTATAATTCCTTCTCACAATAATAAAAAAGTTTCGTCTTCTGAACTTCTTCCTGGAGACTATTTTCCATTACTCTTTAAATACTGACTGGCGTTTTAGCATTTTTAATTACGGATTTAATTACACTGGGGCCGAAAAATGAAGAGAAACAAGCTCAGAAGACGAATATATATATTTTTTTATTATGAGAAGGAATTATAAGCGCACGAGAGGACACAAGCGCAGCGTGTATAAATATTCATTGCACGTGAAAAACCGTGAAATAGACCAGGAAAAACAAAATAAAACTGTTGCTCGTTGAAAGTTAATAACGACTGAAACTTGACCGAGATTCAGCCTTCTTATCTAATACCAGAAATGTTTATTCAGTCTAAAACTCACTGGAACATCAAAAAGAATTATTGTTCTAACGGCAATCAATTTAAGAGAAAAATCTGTAAGGGCAATTGAGAAATATTTCTATTTATGCAAATTACGAACTTTTTGGCTGATTTGTGCTGCATTTTAGCAGTTTTTAAATATAAATATCTTAAAATCACAGCCACCTAGAAAGCTCAATGCACATTAAGAATGTTTTGATATCATAAAAGATCCTTCAACTGAAAAAGAGAAAGTGTTAAAATTAATCTTTCTCGAAATATTAGAGAAAATTGCAGGAATGACCAAAATCAGCCCGTAAAAAATGAATCATGATTTACATGAAAACGCTCTTACAGATTTTCCCCTAATTTCGCATACAAGTTGTGTAGGTTGAGTAGTTCGAATAGTTCAAGTTTCGTCATAAAGTGTCCGACTAGTTTTCGAGATATTCGACATTATTTAAAATGAGGGGTTGTCCATTACCGTTGCTATGGTGACAGTTGTTGCTAGGAAACCAGCGAGAAAATAAACTTTGATCATATGTTGAAAAGGTGGTGTAGCATCAAGGAAATCGAAGTTTATCTTCTATGCGAAATTTTGACTTCAAAAGATACACTCAAAGGCCAAAAAAACTGTTGCGAGCCTCCTTAATACAAAGCTGAGACCAATGTACAGTGTATTCGTTTGTATTTTAATGTTGCTTGATTGCACTTAGCAATGCTATGTTTTATAATGTTGCTTTTTTTTCACTAGGTACTTTGGTCATGGATAGAGACCTATGTATTTGTAAAAAAAGTTGCATGCTTTTGCAGGTCCTTAATGTCCACTCACACTAATATAATGCTATGTTCTAGTATAATGACATTGACAACATTTTCTTTTTTAAGGTTTTTCTGGTGTTCGCCAGTCTTCAGTAGTGGATCGCAGTCAGCCAGTTTTCCCTGCAGTCTCACAAGCTCATTTGCGAAGTGGATCTGAAGGTAATTGGGAACACAACAAAGTAATCGTTGACTGTCTTTGGTGGCTTATCCAATGGTATTGTTAGTGTGACCTATTCTGTTCCAAACTAACCGCCCATTGAAACAAGTACATTTTTTGTTGCTGGTCTTGATGTGCACTCACACTAAAAAATTAGCAGATTCATTTGGATAGTTCGCCGTTGATTTTTAGATGTACTATTTTGTCCCCACTGTTGTGGGTTATCAAGAGCAGGATTTGGTTGCATGGTAGAGAGCGTCACTGATGGGGTGAGATATCAGAAAAATCTCAGGGAATAATGAGTAAAAGGGAGACCAGGATTGGCAGGGTCTAGGAAAAGTAATCCAGCTTGTGAAAAGAAATATTCTGTTGTAAGTCTGAAAAATCTTTTTTTTTTTATAACAATAGAATGAATGTGTAAGAATATTTAATAGAGAAACAGACGTTTGGTTATAAGTTTTTCCGTGTATATAAGTTGTTTGAGTTTACCACTGAAGTACAAGTACTAACACTGTACTTGGTTTCTTTGTGCTACCACTTACTTGTGTTACACCATTTGTGTTACCCATTTGTTTCGCTCAAGAAAACAGGGAAAGTCTTTTCTCACTCAGTATAGGTAAGGGAAAAGAGTTCCCGTTGTGCTGGAACACTGTAAAATTCCGATCATACACCCAGCAAAAATAAGCCCTCCCGAATATTAGTGCCCCAAGTCCCATTCACAAAAAACCCTCCGACGATAAGCCCCAACCCCCCCCCCACAATATAAGCCCAAGGGCTTATATTAAGGATGGTGCCTCCTAATAGAGATGTATTTTTGCAAAGGTTATGACTATGGGGAAAAAGTAGATCTTAGCAAGGGTTAATAGAATCCGAAAAAACAAATGTGGGTAACCACGCATTTTTCAGAGATAATTAAGCAACCATAATTCTAATAAAGTGTTAAAATACATAGAATGTATGGCAATTTCTTTCCAAATTTAAGCTTAATTATCTCTGAAAAATGCGTGGTTACCCCCAATTTTCTTTTTGGAATCTGTTAGCCCTTGCTAGGACCTGCTTTTTCCACATAGCCATAAACTGTGCAAAAATATTGTTGTTTTAGGGGGCAAATTTCATAAGAAACCCCAATATCCGAGATGCACCGAACGTATGCGCAGTAACAAAAGGAGGCACCGCCCTTAAGTTTACATCCCTGAAGAAGGATTAGAACATAATATTATCCGATTATAAGTCCCCACACAAACCACCGTATTACATAAGTGTTGTTATGTTATGTTTTGTTATTATCTCCAATAATAAGCAGAAGCCCCTTAGGTACTTGAATAGAGACTTTACACGTATGTATTCATGTTAAAATGTTGCATACTGTTGCTGGTATAAATATACACTCACTGAAAAAAATCTATGCTGTACAGTATAATGTTGCTTAATAATTTTTTTTACTTTTAAGGTTTTTCTGGTGGTAGTCAGTCTTCATTAGTGGATCGCAGTCAGCCAGTTTTCTCTGCAGTCTCACAAGCTCATTTGTTAAGTGGATCTGAAGGTAACGACAAACTTCTCCGAAAATAAGGCCTTACAAAAGGCCCTTTTGACAAATATAAGCTTAGGGCTTATTACCGGAATTTCATGGTATGACAACACTATGCACTTTTAAAACTACTTTTCACAGTAGTACACGGTTACTGTTGATTACTCTTGAGCAGTTACACTGTATTTACGGGTGATGTAATCTTCCACCAATCAGCAGGCTGGAGTAAATGACTTGACTGAGAAGGCTGCTTATTACTATTTTTCCCATTTACGCCTTTTTAGGTGGTAGCCAGCCTTCAGTAGCAGTGGATAGTCAGCAGACTTTCCCTGCAGTCTCTCAAGCTAATTTGACAAGTGGTTTTGAAGGTACATTGTAATTGAAAAGTGTCAGCTGTCTGAGAAGCTTGTGTAATGTTTACCTTTGTACGACCTCTTTCTGTTCCAAACTCTACTCATTAAAACAAGTTTTCTGTTGTGCATGTTCTTATCGAGGTACCTACAGTAAATAGAGGCGCCGGTCCCATGTATTTACGTAAAATATTTTACATGCTGTTGCTTGTCTTATTTTGTACTCACTCCATTAAAGTGCTATGTTTGTGATGTTTCGTTCAATAGACAAAACAGTTGACAATTTTTAGTCTTGATCGGAAATTTGAAACCAGTCTACCTAAAATATAATGAATTAACATAACAATAATGATAACTATTAACTTTATCATTTGGTATTTACCAAAAATACTAGGTCTTTGTTCCCCTTTGGAGCGTGGTTTTCAGTACAAATTTTATTCTGTTTGTAAATGCAAAAGAGACACCCTGGCTTTCCGAAAAAGTGAAATTTAAATTTCATCACCAAATACGACTTGTTTATAATCGATTTGTGTACATACGTACAATTCGACGGTTATTTGTTGCTGCATTCAGTGAAAACTGTCTTAAACCGTAATGAACCAATTATTTTCTGTTGTTCTTGGTCTATCGTACTTAATACAAAGCTGAGACCAATGTACAGTGTATTCGTTTGTATTTTAATGTTGCTTGATTGCACTTAACAATGCTATGTTTTATAATGTTGCTTTTTTTTCACTAGGTACTTTGGTCATGGATAGAGACCTATGTATTCGTAAAAAAAGTTGCAGGCTTTTGCAGGTCCTTAATGTCCACTCACTAATATAATGCTATGTTCTATAATGACATTGACAACATTTTCTTTTTTAAGGTTTTTCTGGTGTTCGCCAGTCTTCAGTAGTGGATCGCAGTCAGCCAGTTTTCCCTGCAGTCTCACAAGCTCATTTGCAAAGTGGATCTGAAGGTAATTGGGAACACAACAAAGTAATTGTTGACTGTCTTTAGTGGCTTATCCAATGGTATTGTTAGTGTGACCTATTCTGTTCCAAACTAACCGCCCATTGAAACAAGTACATTTTTTGTTGCTGGTCTTGATGTGCACTCACACTAAAAAATGAGCAGATTCATTTGGATAGTTCGCCATTGATTTTTAGATGTACTATTTTGTCCCCACTGTTGTGGGTTATCAAGAGCAGGATTTGGTTGCATGGTAGAGAGTGTCACTGATGGGGTGAGATATCAGAAAAATCTCAGGGAATAACGAGTAAAAGGGAGACCAGGATTGGCAGGGTCTAGGAAAAGTAATGCAGCTTGTGAAGTCTGAAAAATCTTTCTTTTTTTATAACAATAGAATGAATGTGTAAGAATATTTAATAGAGAAACAGACGTTTGGTTAGTTTTTCCGTGTATATAAGTTGTTTGAGTTTACCACTGAAGTACAAGTACTAACACTGTACTTGGTTTCTTTGTGCTACCACTTACTTGTGTTACACCATTTGTGTTACCCACTTGTTTCACTCAAGAAAACAGGGAAAGTCTTTTCTCACTCAGTATAGGTAAGGGAAAAGAGTTCCCGTTGTGCTGGAACACTGTAAAATTCCGATCATACGCCCAGCAAAAATAAGCCCTCCCGAAAATTAGCCCCCCAAGTCTCATTCACAAAAAATCCTCCGACGATAAGCCCCAACCCCCCCCCCCCCCACAATATAAGCCCAAGGGCTTATATTAAGGACGGTGCCTCCTAATAGAGATGTATTTTTGCAAAGGTTATGACTATGGGGAAAAAGTAGATCTTACCAAGGGTTAATAGAATCTGAAAAGACAAATGTGGGTAACCACGCATTTTTCAGAGATAATTAAGCAACCATAATTCTAATAAAGTGTTAATAAAAATACATAGAATGTATGGCAATTTCTTTCCAAATTTAAGCTTAATTATCTCTGAAAAATGCGTGGTTACCCCCAATTTTCTTTTTGGAATCTGTTAGCCCTTGCTAGGAACTGCTCTTTCCACATAGCCATAAACTGTGAAAAAATATTGTTGTTTTAGGGGGCAAATTTCATAAGAAACCCCAATATCTGAGATGCGCCGAACGTATGCGCGGTAACAAAAGGAGGCACCGCCCTTAAGTTTACATCCCTGAAGAAGGATTAGAACATAATATTATCTGATTATACATGTAAGTCCCCACACAAACCACCATATTACATAAGTGTTGTTATGTTATGTTTTGCTATTATCTCCAATAATAAGTGGAAGCCCCTTAGGTACTTGAATAGAGACTTTACATGTATGTATTCATGTTAAAATGTTGCATACTGTTGCTGGTATAAATATACACTCACTGAAAAAAATCTATGCTGTACAGTATAATGTTGCTTAATAATTTTTTTTACTTTTAAGGTTTTTCTGGCGGTAGTCAGTCTTCATTAGTGGATCGCAGTCAGCCAGTTTTCTCTGCAGTCTCACAAGCTCATTTGCTAAGTGGATCTGAAGGTAATGACAAACTTCTCCGAAAATAAGGCCTCACAAAAGGCCCTTTTGACAAATATAAGCTTAGGTCTTATTACCGGAATTTCATGGTATGACAACACTATGCACTTTTAAAACTACTTTTCACAGTAGTACACGGTTACTGTTGATTACTCTTGAGCAGTTACACTGTATTTACGGGTGATGTAATCTTCCACCAATCAGCAGGCTGGAGTAAATGACTTGACTGACAAGGCTGCTTATTACTATTTTTCCCATTTACGCCTTTTTAGGTGGTAGCCAGCCTTCAGTAGCGGCATGCAGTCAGCAAACTTTCCCTGCAGTCTCTCAAGCTAATTTGACAAGTGGTTTTGAAGGTACATTGTTATTGAAAAGTGTCAACTGTCTGAGAAGCTTGTGTAATGTTTACCTTTGTACGACCTTTTTCTGTTCCAAACTCTACTCATTAAAACAAGTTTTATGTCGTGCATGTTCTTATCGAGGTACCTACAGTAAACAGAGGCGCCTGTCGCATGTGTTTTCGTAAAATATTTTACATGCTGTTGCTTGTCTTATTTTGTACTCACTCCATTAAAGTGCTATGTTTGTGATGTTTCGTTCAATAGACAAAGCAGTTGACAATTTTTAGTCTTGATCAGAAGTTTAAACCAGTCTACCTAAAATATAATGAATTAACATAACAATAATGATAACTAATAACATTATCATTTGGTATTTACCAAAAATACTATAATAGGCCTTTGTTCCCTTTTGGAGTGTGGTTTTCATGTTCTATTCTGTTTGTAAATGCAAAAAACTGGCTTAAACCATAATGAGCTGAGACCAATGTACAGTGTATTGTTTTGTGTTTTAATGTTGCCTGATTACACTTAAGTTGCATGCTTTTGCATGTCCTTAATGTCCACTCACACTAATAAAATGATAATTTATGTTCTATAATGACACTGACAACATTTCTCTTATAAGGTTTTTCTGGTGCTCGCCAGTCTTTAGTAGTGGATCGCAGTCAGCCAGTTTTCCCTGCAGTCTCACAAGCTCATTTGAGAAGTGGATCTGAAGGTAATTGGGAACACAACAAAGTAGTGTCTGTAGTGGCTTATCCAATGGTATTGTTAGTGTGTCCTATTCTGTTCCAAACTGACTGTCCATTGAAACAAGTACATTTTCTGTTGCTGGTCTTGATGTGCACTCACACTAAAAAATGAGCAGATCCATTTGGATAGTTCGCGGTTGATTTTTAGATGTACTCTTTTGTCCCCACTGCTCAGTGGGTTATCAAGAGCAGGATTTGGTTGCATGGTAGAGAGCGTCACTGATGGGGTGAGATATCAGAAAGGTCTCAGAGAATAATGAGTAAAAGGGAGACCAGGATTGGCAGGGTCTAGGAAAAGTAATCCAGCTTGTGAAAAGAAATATTCTTTCATAAGTCTGGAAAATCATTTTAATTTTTTTGTAACAACAAAATGAATGTATAAGAATATTTAAGAGAGAAACAGACATCGGGTTAGTTTTTCTGTGTATATAAGTTGTTTGAGTTTGTCAAGTACAAGTACACTGTACTTGGTCTCTTTGTGTTACAACTTGTTTCGCTCAAGAAAACAGGGAAAATCTTTCCTCAGTATAGCTAAGGGAAAAGAGTTCCCGTCGTGCTGTAAAATTCCGATCATAAACCCAGCAAAAATAAGCCATCCCGAATATTAGCCCCCCCAAGTCTCAAGGTATGCAAGTCTCACACCTGTTATTTTAAATACAATCACAATAGATTGTAGGCACTACAGACAGGTCCTTAATGTCCACTCACACTAATAAAATGCTATGTTCTATCAGGGCTCGAGACTAACTTTCCAGCTTAGTAGCCAAGTGGCTAGTGAGAGGTTTGATTTCACTAACCAAAATAAATTTTCACTAGCCAGACTTTTTTGCGTAATCTCATACTGTGTTCAATATGTCTAACTTTTAGCCGAGTTAAGTACTGTAAACATGCCTTTCTGTAATCTCAAGAGTGAAGAACTTGAATGTTGACTATTCTTTGCAACGGTTAAAGATCCTCACACGCGGAATACAAAGTACTATGTGCCTTCAGGGCAAATTCCCAGGCGCGATGTAGTTCACGCCTCTCTTTTCCGTTTCGATCAGATCATGACGAATAACTCGCACAGTTAACCATGTTAACTGTGCGAGTCGATCTAAAGGGCTCTAAAAGCATGTCGTGGTGAGGAGAAACGTTGGGAGGACAAGACTAACGTTGTACGAACGTTATAAGGTACGGAGAAACGTCAAAAAGACAAGACTGATACAGCAGTCAACTCACGTACGGAAAAACGCCTACAAGAGAAGACTAGTAAATTATAAGCATATTTAAGTGCGGAGAAACAGGTTCGAACTTAGTAAGGTATGGGGAAACGTTGAGAAGTCATATCAAACACGTTGGTTGCTAATGCACTACAGTAGGGAGAAACGCTGCCAACATACCAAGATACAGAGACTAATAAAATACGCAACTACTAACTAACGGAGAAACGTTACTAGACAAAACTAATTCCGTAAGAACGTGTGTGACGTACGGAAGAACGCCGAACGGACAAACTGAACTATTACAGTGGGGCAATAAATTACGGAGGAACTAAAATCGCACCAGCCGGTACGGATAACCGTTGAGAAGACAAGACTAATACCGTATGAAGTGTATGAACATACTAACGTACAGAGAAACGCTAAGCAGTGTCGACTTACCGTACGAATGTACTAACACACTGAAAACCTTAGGAAGAGCAGAACAATGTCGTGCACACGTGCTAACGTACAAAGAAACGTTGGGAAGGCTAGACTAATAAATCGACGAACCTACTTACGTATGGAGAAACGTTGTGAAGACGTTATGCTGGGAAGAGAAACTATTGTACGAACGTAGCAATTAATGGGAAAAAGTCTATAACAGAAGACTATAGCACTATGTGAACCTACTAACATGTAGACAAATATCATATGAACGCACTAGTGGACCTTTCAAGGAAACGTATGGTGAAACGTTCTGAAGTTGGCTTATTTCGTTCGAACGTAGAAGGGAAAACGTTGAGAGGACAAAACAAGTATCAAACGAACATTATGATATCCTTTTACGGAATACGTTTTAGTTTCTGCTCACTCAATTTGCTTTTGGGATCCGACCATCAGAAGCAATATTTAGTTTGGTTTCCATCCCTTGCTTTAGTGCTTTGAAATTTTCTCTAGCCAAAATGGCTAGTGAAAGCGCAAAACTTACTAGCCAAAACGGAATTTCTACTAGTCTGTGACTAGTTGGCTACCGTTAGTCTCGAGCCCTGTTCTATAATGACACTGACAACATTTTCTCTTTTAAGGTTTTTCTGGTGCTCACCAGTCTTCAGTAGTGGATCGCAGTCAGCCAGTTTTCCCTGCAGCCTCACAAGTTCATTTGAGAAGTGGATCTGAAGGTAATAGGGAACACAACAAAGTATTTTTTTTTGATTGAACAAAGTAATTGTTGACTGTATGTAGTGGCTTATCCAATGGTATTTTTAGTGTGACCTATTCTGTTCCAAACTGACTGCCCATTGAAACAAGTACATTTTTTGTTGCTGGTCTTGATGTGCACTCACACTAAAAAATGAGCAGATTCATTTGGATAGTTCGCCGTTGATTTTAAGATGTACTACAGTATTTTGTCCCTGCTGTCTTTTTCGTTCAGTGGGTTATCAGAAGATGGGGGCAATGGGGGAAGATGGGGACTGATGGGGGCAAGATATCAGGAAGCTCTCAGAGAGTAACAGGGAAACCAGTGAGACCACAATTGACAGGGTCTAGGAAAAGTAATCCACCTGTTGAAAAGAAATATTCTTTCACAAGTCTGGAAAATCATTTTTTTATAACAATAGAATGAATGTATAAGAACATTTAATAGAGAAACAGACGTTTGGTTAGAAAACAGACGTTTCGATCAAGAAAACAGGGAAAGTCTTTCCTCAGTATAGCTAAGGGAAAAGAGTTCCCGTTGTGCTGGAACACTGTAAAATTCCAATCATAAACCCAGCAAAACTAAGCCCTCCCGAATATTAGCCCCCCAAGTCTCATTTGCAAAAAAACCCTCCAACGATAAGCCCCAACCCCTCCCCCGCCCCCAATATAAGCCCATGGGCTTATATTATATTTGCATCCCTTAAGAAGGATTAGAACATAATATTATCCGATTATAAGTCCCCACACAAACCACCCTATCACATAAGTGATGTTATGTTATGTTTTGTTATTATCTCCAATAATAAGCAGACCCCCTTAGGTACTGGAAAAGAGACTTTATTTATTCATGTAAAATGTTGCATACTGTTGCTGGTATAAAGATACACTCACTGAAAAAAAAATCTATGCTCTACAGTAGTTGGTGGTAGTCAGTCTTCAGTAGTGGATCACAGTCAGCTGGTTTTCTCTGCAGTCTCACAAGCTCATTTGAGAAGTGGACCTGAAGGTAATGACAAACCTCTCCGAAAATAAGGCCACCAAAAAAACCCTTTGGACAAATATAAGCTTAGGGCTTATTACCGGGATTTCATGGTATGACAACACTATGCACTTTTAAAACTACTTTTCACAGTAGTGCACGGTTACTGATGATTATTCTTGAGCAGTTATTTACGGGTGATGTAATGTTCCACCAATCAGAAGGCTGGAGTAGATGACTTGACTGGCAATTTTGCCTATTACTATTTTTCCCGTTTAAGCCTTTTTAGGTGGCAGCCAGCCTTCAGTAATGGCGGGTAGTCAGCGGACTTTCCCTGCAGTCTCTCAAGCTCATTTGACAAGTGGTTTTGAAGGTACTGTCTGAGGAGCGTGTGTAATGTTTACCTTTGCACGACCTTTTTCTGTTCCAAACTCTACTCATTAAAACAAGGTTTCTGTTGTGCATGTTCTTATCGAGGTACCTAAACAGACACGCCGGAACCATGTATTTACGTAAAATATTTTACATGCTGTTGCTTGTCTTAATTTGTATTCACTTTAATAAAGTGCTATGTTTGTGATGTTTCCTATTGTTATTTTTCTGCTTTAAGGTTTTTCTGGTGGTAGTCAGTCTTCAATAGTGGATCACAGTCAGCCAGTTTATCCTGCAGCCTCACAAGCTCATTTGCAAAGTGGATCTGAAGGTTAGTAGGAAGCTTTTTATACAGTGAAAACAAGGCAACTGTCAACGGTCTCGAATTCCTTTCAAAAAGTCAGAAAAATCGAAGACTCTTCAGCTACAGAAGAAACTTGGCGTAGAACAACTGGCGGGAAAAAATACCCTCAATCTGTACAGACCTGTAATGACATACTGTTTACAGTGGCAATGTTACACCAAAACTAGAAACAAGTAAAGCATGAACTGACACTTGAGCAATCGCTAGCACCCGGTAAAAACGTTTTTGCCAACTACTTTGCAGAAACTACTTTTTAAAATATGTGACAAATGCGACAAGAAATTTTACGGCTTTCCACGTCACGTGAAACTTTGCTGACATAAGGAAAATAACTCGATGTGCGTCTGTCACAAAATCAAAAGCCGCTGATCCTGATTGAGTCCCCGCAACTGTACTGGGGGGTATTGCTTTCACTTAAGATGTAGGAGATTCAGGATAGTCAGTCAGGAACCTCTGGGCAACAACTTCCCAACGGAACGCTCGCTGAAAACCCAAGCTAGGACTAGTTTCCTAAATGCTGTCCTAAGAACAAACACCCAAGGACACCAGCTCCTGGGAGAATAAACTCTAAGCCCTACTAAGTATTGAAACACAGGCATATTGTTGTTAACTGGTTTAAATTTCCTTTAACATCATCAACTGTTGTTTTCTGTTCTTTGTGGTCTGGTTTGTTCTGATTCCCATGTATTTATATAAATCAAAACATTGCATGCTGCTGCTTAATTGTATTGATGTGCACTCACGAGGAGAACACTGCTGTATTATTTTGCTCATTGATATTTTTTCCTTCTAAGGTTTTTCTGGTCGTAGTCAGCCTTCAGTAGAGGATCACAGTCAGCCAGTTTTCCCTGCAGCCCCACAGACTCATTTGAGAGGTGGATCTGAAGGTAATTAGGACGATTTTTGTACAGTCAGACAACTGTCAAAATTGTCTTGGGTGGTTATGAAATGTTTATCTTGCAACAAAATAAAATAGAGGAAAGGACAGGACGTTTTCTGCTCTTAACTCTACTTATTGAAACAAGTTTTCTGTTGTGCATGGCCTGGTCGAGGTAATCGTGTAAAATGTTCTATGCTGTTGCTTGTCTTGATGTGCACTCACACTAAAAATGTCATGTTGTATCAGATAATAAGTAATTATTGAACGAGGTTGGGCATAGTATAAAAATAAAAGAAATACGTCGCGTGCAGTAGCCGATAACTGCGTGGTTATTTGATTCCAGCTATCACGGAAATGCTACGGGTTTCGTAATTAAAATATTACTTAAGTAATCATTTGGATGTTAACGTCATCGCGTTTTTTGGAAGTCCATCATATTTTGAAAGTATTGCTTGTTTTAAGGATCCTACAGTAAGGTATGCCTTTGTTATTGTTTATTACCGGGAATTTGTGATCAAATTACTAGCTGAACGTGGCAAAACGACAACAGTACAATTGGCAGAAAAATATTCAAAATATATTTTTCGCTTTTCCTCTCGATTTTGATGCCAAATAAAGGTGACTTCGATTAAGTACAACTCATTTATTGGACCTGCATATTTTTCGAATGAGAATATTTGCTATCTATAGTCTCCCACGCAGCCGTAATTAGTGCTGCCACTCGAAGGGGCCTGATGCAAATTCAGTCCTGGCTTTATCTCACAAAATCCACGAGAAAAATCCAGAATAACACAAATAACCCTTCAATTATAACGGCGGTAACTTTTCTTACCTGCTGTTTTGTAACATCCTTTCAAACACCTTTGCAAGAACCTTAAAATGGCATTTCCCATTGGTAATCATTGTTTGATCACCCGATTTGTAAAAGCCAAGTTTCATAATATTAATGTGTTGCTTTTTACCATGCAGTTCCCGTCAAATGTACGTTTACAGTGTCTTATTTTTTGTAGGTCATGTTCTGGCGCTTGTTGTCCGTTTTCTCAGAAATAAGTACATCAAGCGCGCCCTTTTAAAACCGTTACCTTGGGAGAACACATTCAAGTTACCGATTGAAGATGTCTACACTAGATTAAAAATCGTTTCAAGAAGAAAAACAGACTTCCGGCTAGAAAGCAACGAAGTGGACTTGTATGGCGTCTTTGTTGCCCCAGACGATGTTACTGTGCTTGTAGAAGGAAGCCCTGGAATTGGAAAAACAACGTTTTGTCTTAAAATTGCTCATGACTGGGCAAGTGATAAAATTCCGAAAGGAAATTCCTTTCCTGAGTTGGAAATTGTGCTACTGCTGCAATGCAGGGACATATATGGAGACCTTCTGGAAGCCATCAATGAACAGCTTCTTCCGGAAGATGAGAAGATGAGGAAAGAGCTGATAGATTACATCAATGATTTTCACTACCAGGAAAAGGTTTTAATTATTTTAGACGGTCTGGACGAGCTACCTGAAACGTCTAAATACAACGTGGATAAATTGCTTGATAAAAAGATTTTACCATATTGCTACGTCGTCGCCACATCTCGCCAAGAAAGAGGAATTGTGGTGCGACAGAAAGTAGACTTTGACGTTCTTTTGCAAATCGAAGGTTTTACAGAAGAAGATGCGTTTGAGTACATTAGAAAACACTTTAGGCATTTTGGTCCTGAGCATTTGTCAAAGGCAGAGAGGCTCATCAAAGCAATTCAGGAAAATTCTTTTCTCCAGGGACTACCAAGCAATCCATTAAATCTGCTTCTTCTTTGTGTTGTTTTTGAGGACTATGAGGGAGAACTTCCATCTCGCCGTAGTGAGCTTTACCAAATTATTGTTCGATGCATTTTAAGAAGATTTTGCGCAAAACATAACTTGGAAGTTCCGAGGGATGACAAAGCTCTAGAAAAGCAGTTTGAAGAGAGTTTACTAGCACTAGGAGAGCTGGCCTGGACATGCCTGTTGGAAGATCGTCATTTTTTCCGCGAAGGAGAACTGGTAACATTTGAAAGCACGTATAAAGATCTGGTAGCTCGCGAAACAGGCCTTGTTTTCAAGGAAGCCAGTCTGAAAAAGATAATGCCACAGCACGAGTACCACTTCTTTCACAAAACGTTCCAAGAGTACTTGGCCGCATGGTACCTTGCATTCAAGTTATTGAGAGGAGAAATCAATGTCTTAAGTGATTTTCAGGTAGACTTTTATGAAGGCATCGTAGAAAATTACCGGCAAGTGTTTCTGTTTGTGTGTGGTATACTGGGCGATGAGGCAAGTATCCTTTTCAAACAGATCGGTGAGGTGTTTAAGAGGTTCGAATGGGACTGGAAACTATGTAGTAGCGAAGATGCAACTTTTTTAATGGAGGGTTTCAGTGAAAGTGGAAATGCTGAGCAAATGGCAATGGTCTATTGTTCGTTCTTTCCATTTCCACTGACTGTAGACGTTACTAAAGACGAAGATGGGTGGTTGACATATTACGGCAAGTGGTTTTTTATCGTTGCAGAATATTGCGAGACCTTTTCACAATTACAACACCCTGTTCATCTTAATGTAAATGGTGCGAAACTTGCTGAGGAGGAAGAATTTGAAGAAGATGGAGAAGAAGTTATATATGCTTTAAGTTACCTGGCATCCTGCTCATCGTTGGAATCTTTTTCCTTTTCTGTAACTGCGTTAGCTGAAGATCTGGCTACGGATTTGTTCGAAAGTCTGTCTGAAAACTCGTCGTTATTGTCATTTACTCTTAAAACACTGCGCAGCGTCTCGTCAGAAGCAGCTGATATTGTCGGTAACGGTTTGGCTGCAAGCAGTTCCTTAGAGACTGTAACATTTGAGCTGAATGATCAGACGTGCAAGGCCTTTGTCAGTGCCCAGAAGGGATTGTCTGCTGGTAAACGATTGAAGTCTGTCGTCCTCAAGATTCGTGGTTCATTGAGTGATACTTCAATACAGGCTTTGAAGGGAGTTTTAGAAAACCAATATTTGACTTCTTTTGCCGTCGTCATTTATGGAGGTATGCAGGATGCACTAGCCACCGCTGTTGGTTCAGGACTTGCTGTACAAACCGTTTTAAAGTCGTTTACTTTAATTGTGTATGGAAGACTGAGTCAATTAGGAGTTAACTCCCTTGACAGAGGTTTTCTACAAAACGGCTCTTTGGAATCTTTGGAAGTGAAAGGCTTTGGAGAGTTTCCTAACAACTGGGCGACTTTTGTTAATCGTAAAATTTCAGCAAAGAAGCCAAAACAGTCCTTTACTTTCCATCCAAACATCAAAGGAAACATTACGGATGCTAAGGTAGATTTTCTTTTACCTGTTCCTCCAAATGCCAGTTTAAATGTAGAACAATCAATAAACCTTTGGGGCGAGTTAAGTTCTACTGGAGCAGAAGCTCTAAGAAAGTCCTTGAGGGACTCTCCACCTTCTCGACTCACCGTGAACTTTCATGGAAAAGTAAATGATCATGTTGTAAGCATTCTCACGAGTTACCTGAAATTTCACAAGACCAGGACCTTCCTTACTTTCAACATTTGGGGAGAGATGACCACCAATGGGAAGGCTGCTATTGAAGAGTTTTCAAGTAGCAACTACAATCATGGCTTAAACCTCAATATCCATGACTTGATGTCAGATTATGGTCCTGATAGCCTTGATTTCTGTATTGATGATCCTTCATTACTGTCTTCAGTATTTACTAAAGTGAAGGACTCTGGAACAGCTAAGTTAAGTATTACAATCGCTGGCGTGAGTGAAGACTGGGCACGTGGTCTGAGTGACAGTTTAACAAGCAGCACCCCGTTAACAACACTTCATCTTACCACCAGAAACTACAGTGGCAAGAGTAGTTTTTGGATGCAGGGTCTGAATGACGGTTTGGCGAAAAATACCTCGTTAACTACACTCACCCTTACATTCAACAACTACAGTGACAACAGTGGAGACTGGTTACCGGATCTGGATGATGGTTTGGCGAACACCATGTCATTAACTAAACTCACTCTCATATTCAACAACTTCTGTGACAGGTGTGGAGACTGCACGCTGAGTCTTAGTCACGGTTTGTCAAGAAACACATCGTTGACTACGCTTACTCTTGAAGTTAACGACTACAGTGACGAGAGTGGACGCTGGATACTGGTTCTGGATGATGGTTTGGCGAGCAACAAGTCATTAACTACACTTAGTCTTACATTCAACACCTACAGTGACGTGAGTGGAGACTGGGTGCTGGATCTGGGTGATGGGTTAGCGCGTAACACGTCATTAACCACGCTCACGCTCACATTCAACAACTACATGTACAGTGACGTGAGTGGAGAAAGGATGCTGGATGACCTGGATGATGGTTTGGCGCGTAACACGTCAATAACCACGCTCACGCTCACATTCAACAACTACCGTGACGTGAGTGGAGAGTGGGTGCTGGGTCTGAGTAATGGTTTGGCGAGCAACAGGTCATTAACTACACTCACTCTTACATTCAACAACTACAGTGTCGTGAGTGGAGAAAGGATGCTGCATGACCTGGATGATGGTTTGGCGCGTAACACGTCAATAACCTCGCTTACTCTTACAATCAACAACTACCGTGACGTGAGTGGAGACTGGGTGCTGGGTCTGGGTAATGGTTTGGCGAGTAACACGTCAATAACCACGCTCACTGTTACAGTCAACAACTACAATGACGTGGGTGGAGACTGGGTGCTGGGTCTGAGTAATGGTTTGGCGAGTAACACGTCAATAACCACGCTCACTGTTACAATCAACAACTACGGTGACTTGAGTAGAGGCTGGGTGCCGAGACGTCTGGGTGATGGTTTGGCGAGTAACACGTCAATAACCACGCTCACGCTCACATTCAACAACTACAGTGACATGAGTAGAAACTGGATGCTGCGTCTGGGTGACAGTTTGGCCAAAACTAGGTCATTGACTGTACTTACTCTTACAATTAACAGCTGCAGTGAACTGTGCTTACTTGAACTGTGCAACAGTTTGGCAAAAAGTGAGTCATTAACAACTCTTAGATTGACAGTTAACGATCACAGTGATAGGAGTGGGGGCCTTGGATTTGACATCAGTAAAAGCTTTGAACACTGTAAGTCATTAACTCTGCTTAGCTTAACCGTAAACTTGTATGGAGAGGAAAATGTGTGCTAAGCACTACCACTCCGTGAGCAAAGTGAAAGTTCTAAATGTGTAGTCTTCAATTTGTTTTGGTATGTACCACACAACTGAATAGTCTAGGAAAAGCGTTCTTACAGTCAAAGAAATTCGACCAATTGGAAGTTGGGAATTTTTCTAATCTTTGTGCAAAATAAGATAAGCTTAAAACCTGGACATAAATTCTTGGATCTTTCGCCTCTTCCCTGCTTCAACAATGTTGGAAAAGGGTGTGTGGTTGGGAAAAAAAGGATTTCAACATTTTAAAGGGAAAGAGGGGAATGATATCTAAGTGTCTCAACAATTTTGTTCGAGGTTGTAGTTTTCAAATGTTCTTTCTAACAGGTTCACGCGCTCTTTCAACGAACACATGGTATATCAGTGACTGTGTGTGGGGCCATTCAGTGTTATGTAGTGGTTTGCGTGTGTGATAGTTCGTAGGAAGGTCAGTGATTCCAGGTCGCTGCTTTCTTCTGTTTCATCACGACGTCTTTCAATAACATGCAAACTCTTCAGTTGAAGACTCAACAAACGTTTACGTTTTCACTACAGGCAATCGTCAGGTGAATAAACTTAGTGTTATTGCAGCCTATGAAAAACTATAGTGGATAAAAGTCGCCAGGGTTTTTTTTAATGAGTCGAGATTTTTTCTCTACTCAAGATTGCTTTTCACCAATCAGAGGTTTTTACTAAACCAGTCGAGATTTTGGGCAAAATCAGAATCATTTTCAGGCAGTATCAAATAAACGATATATATTGTGACACTGATAAATCGTAACCGTTGAAACAAGTAAGGTTGAGGGGTGAAGGTCTTGGATTGGAATGCTACTTAAGCCAGTGCAGTACAAGTCAGATATCAAGATAGGAATAGCGAAGACAAAAAACGAAAGGTAGCGAAGTGCCAAAAAAGGTCTTTAGAAAGCCAAACGTTTCGGGCTTAGCCCTTCATCAGTGGCAAATAAACTATTTTCAAATTACGCGTGACAACAACCGTTGCGTGAGATAAAATATATAACTTTTGTTAAAGAAGCAGAGCACGCGCAATGATAGACGCGCGCGCGTGAAAGTTTCAAATGAAAGAAAAGTTAATGTTCATCCCGCATGGTCGCGCAGTTCCAAGCCTGAAGATTAGCCGCATTTCCAGTCTTTTCCGGTGGATGTTATTGCCGGTGCAGAGCTTAATACCACGAATCTCGGCGCCGGACAAAGTGTGGTCCAAGCCATTAAAGTGCTCAGCAACGGAGAAACCGGGAGATTTTTTCTCTGTGCTTCTGAGGTGTTCTCCGAAACGTTCTCGGAGGGTGCGACCGGTTTCTCCGATGTAGAGAGCAGGGCAGCGACGGCACGAAAGGCAGTAAACTAAGTTGCTGGAATGGCAGCTGAAATGTTCTTTGATGTTGATGGTACAATTAGGGCCGTTAACAGTTAGTGAGAAGCTAACATGTTGACAAGTACGGCAACGGTTGTTGTGACGCGTAATTTGAAAATCGTTTATTTGCCACTGATGAAGGGCTAAGCCCGAAACGTTTGGCTTTCTAAAGAACTTTTTTGGCACTTCGCCACCTTTCGTTTTTTATATTTTCATCTTAATTAGTGCCACGCAGTACTGTGAACTTTTGTTTATCATTTATCTATAGCGAATACAATATTGGAGGGTTAGAAAACATATTCATGAAGTCGTTTTCAGTCGTTAAAATGGTCAGTTAACAGTCTGGGTAGGTGAGTGTTTTTTTTTTTTGTCTTTTTTTTTTCCTCTTTTTTTCTTTTTTTTAACGTGGAATATACTGCACGTCCGTGATTTTGCAACACAACACAGCTTCCTATTTTCTATCGATGAGCAGCACAAGTCATATCAAGCTAGGAATAGTGAAGACAGTATTGGAGGGTTAGAAAACACATTGATAAAGACGTTGTCATTGTCACTAGCAATCAGTAAAGACTCACGATAGGTTTCATTTTCTTTCTTTTGTCTAATTTTTTGACGTAGAATATCCTCTCCTTCTCTGATTTTACAACGCGAAAGAGTTTCCTATTCTCTACCAATCAACAAGTAGAAAATGTGCTATGAGCTCTGCTGGAGCAAATTGAACAATGAAGGAAAACAAGGGTTGGCTTAACACTTCTCATTCATAAATTTCAAATTCTTGTACAAGGAAATGTACTCTCTAATCCCTGTGCATTTTGTGAGTTAAGTGACGGTACTTGTCCAGGTATTTGAACACATAAGTGTGTTATGAGCGCACCTGCACCAAATTGTACGAAGAAGGAAACAATAGTGGGCTAAATGGTCCTCATCAATAGGTTTCAAATGCCCCATACGAGGAAATGTACTCTAATCCCTGTACATGAAGTGAGTTGAGTGATGATATTTGTCGCGACTATTCCTTTGTGTGGTATATAACAAAACAGTCACTTGGCAGAGTGGAGGTGAACACTGAAGGGTATTAACCAGCAGCTCTGTTAACTCTTTAAGCTCCAGTACGGATGTTTTGCGTGAAGTCGTGTGTTGATGTTAATGTGCCAACCGGACAGAGGCCAAGTGGCTGTTGAAGCAAAAAGTTTTTTTTTATTTTTTGGTTTTCTCGCCTGGCATATTTGAATAACAAAATATTTTGAACAGTTGTTATCGCTATATCAACATTCAAATTCCCCCCACAGGTCTCCATTTGTTTGTTATGACGCTAGTTGAGAGAAGTTCTTTGATGATCAAGGCAATTGATCTTTGATGATCATTTTCGTATTTTCATGACCCATTTGTTTACTTCCGCGATGATAGTGTAAGGAGAAATTAAATGCTGGTCGCTACTGGGTCTCAAAGGGTTAATATTGCTGCTGGGTTTAAGTGTAATTGATTATTAGTGCATTGAATTGTGTTGGGCTTCGGTCGAGCAGATTCAACGTCATCCAACATTATTGAATACAACTTTGTTGTTCGAATGTTTGATGGCAATCAAACATTGTTCAACACCTTTCAACCTTTTTTTAACATCCTTTATAATCACTTAACATCATTCAAAAGGGTACCCAAAAGTGTTTAACTTGCCAAACTCAACAGTGATGAACAGTGTTGAATGGAAATGTTGATTAAGTTCGACCGGAGCCTTAGACATTAGTAACAGCCCTCCTTTTGTTTTGTGATCTTGCGTTGGATCTTTTCCAAAATTTAATTTTGCTCATTTAGTAACTGCTAAACCACATTTGAAGATTACGGTTAAATGGAACTTGTGTGTGACATGTTTGAGCAAATGGCTTTGTTACACTCTGTTACATTTCATATGAAGCAGTGCCTCCAGCCGATTCCCAGTCTGAAGTCTGCAGAGGGTAGGTCGATACCAAATACTCGATTCCATCGATTCCAGGGAACGCTTAAAACGTATCGTTACTCTCGACTGGTATGGTTTGCTACGATCTTGCGTTCCATGCTGCGCAATTAATCATTTGCGAGACGAATTGACGTGTATATTTTAGGCCATGAAAACTTTTGAAAGTCCTTGGTCAGTCTGTTAAACTTATTCACTTCCAGCGTAAATATTTCATACTGTGATCTTGCAGTGCAGTACCCAAGACATTCTCAAGTTGTTTATAAACCTGGATTCTGCCGTCAGCAATGACGTCATAGTAAAGATCTGCAGCAGTGTCGTTGCAAAATTGATGTCGAAAAATGCCAAATATCGGTAAATATCGTAATGGTATCGATTTAAAAAGTGGTGTCGTCCCACCCTTACATCAGACTACCAGAGTTCTTATTGCTTAGGTGAGTCCTTGTCATTGTGACGAAGTGAATGGATAGATCACTCCTCGTGATTCCTTAACGGATAAGTTTGCCGGATGATTTTAGCTTTCAACTGTACATGTAAATAATGTATATAACGAGAAAATCTTTCATGTCGTAGAAGCGATTTCACATTTTATTACAAACCCGTTCAAACCAGATACATGGTGAGAGTTAAGTTTTGTAATTATTAGGTAGATGGAAAATGTTGCAACATTCCATATTTGCAAATGAGTCAGAGCTGCGAATAACAGTCGATCACTACGAGCACAATTTGTCCATGTCCAAGAAAATCCCACCTGTTAGTCGGACATAATGTCCGGACGAATTGTTTTCGATACCATTTACTATCATTTTAGAAGTGAATACAAGTCCACATTTGCACAATTAAATTGGCATGCAATATTCTGTCATTGTTTCCCTAACTTTCGCGTCGACAGAAACTAAAGGAAATGTCCTAGCGCATTTTTGTTTTGTCCGAACAAATAGGTGGTTGTCGAACCTATGTCCGTTCAAGAAGAAAAATTATTTGCAGCCTGGTATGTGCGTTTAGCATCTGAAATGTAGATATACATCAGTGATCTAAACAAATGATATAATTCGTCTTAGTGCCATATCGTGTTTAGAAGTGGTTTGACGTTTATTTAATTTCAAAACCTAGACTAAGAGCAGTCTCTCTTTCCACTCAGGGATAGTCGAGGGAAACGAACAAGCGAGCGGGCGCGAACATCGCCTGCCGCGTTGAAACGTGACGCGCGTGTCACTACACTAGCGGTTCGACACGCGCGTCACGTTTCAATGCGGCAGGCGATGTTCGCGCCCGCTCGCTTGTTCGTTTCCCTCGACTATCCCTGAGCGGAAAGGGAGATTGCTCGTAGTCTATTCAAAACCTTGAAAACTGGATGCATGGTTTTAGTTAAGTTCTGTAATTAGGTAGATGAGAAATGTTGGAAATGCAAACAACATTTCCAAATGGGCGCATTTAGCACCTGAAATATACATAAACGTTATTGAGGATCAACACCAGTGAGTGTTATCCTATTTTTATCTTTTTATTACTAATAGACACAAAGTGAGATTTTTTTCTCTATAACAGTTTTGCTGATGAATCTCCCATCACGCAATTACATACTGTAATTTTTTTTGTATTAGTAACAATTATTCTCGTGTAAAATACCAAGTTAAGAGAGACTGAGGATTTAGTGATACTTGGTAATCACTGTGAAGTTGACCTAGTTCGAGAAACATTTCGGAAGAAAATGTAATATTGTTATTTCAATCAAAACATTTGAAGATTCCACTGTGTTTAACTTTGTGTTTTGATGTACAGAGATTAGCATGAGATTCCGCCTTAAATCCAGTTTCGAGTTTACCACGACCGCTGGAGATGCATTTGTACAGGGTTAACTCAGGGTTAATTATATTTCGGTAAAATAAAATATTCACAGATACCGGTAAGAAGATAAACCATTCACAACTTTGCATTCTTTTGTTTTAGAATTCAGCACTTTCCTGTTGGCATTTGAGCATATTTTGCTCCAGATAAAGACTTCCCCAATAAAAACGAGTCTTGAGTATTTTTATTCAGCGGTCTTGCTTAACTCGAAACTGGACTAAACTAACTAAGGCGGTTTACACGAGCAATTGTGGACTATTTTACCAACCAATATTTCATGTCATGTCGCCTGTGTGATTTGATGGTGATTTTAGCTTTCCTTTCAATGCGCTTTACTTGCGATTTGTTGCCAAAAGAGCAGAGCTCATGCAATGCCAATCTCCTACGCAGAGTCCTCGGGCTTCTCTGGCAGCGGGAGGACGCTACGACGAACTCTGGGCTACTGGCATTTTTACCATAGGAATCCTTTGGTTCCGGTTCTTAGTGTACACTTCTCCTTTGTTACATTAAACAGCCAACAAAAGTCGTGCCCAGAGTTTTCAGGCTTCGTAGTCAGCGGGTGGTCGCCAGGAAGAGACTCGGGGGTTTAATAGGGGGAAAATACATTTTTTTTGATTGGCTGTTCACTCATTAACAAAACTAAGAACCGTTAGCCGCATTTCACCTGTGGTGACAATGCCATTACTCGGCGACCACCCGTTGACAAAGAAGTCTGAGGACATTTGTTCGAGATTTATGTAGTGTGAGCATAAAACGCGGCAAATTTTACTCTTGGTGGCCTTGGTGCTCACATCGCATGCGACCTGCTTCTATCGCAGCAAAATTGCAACCAAATCCCAATGAGAGCACAACGAAGCAGGCAATTTGAAAATCGCACTCAGAGCGCTTTTCGCCCGATAAGCCAATCAGCACTCGAACCAAATACAAGCGCCAAGCGCGGGAAAACGGAATGGCAAAAACAATTGGTTTTGGTTTTATTTCTGATTGGTTAAGAAAGTGGTGCGATTTTTATAAACCAATCACAGCGCGAAGGAAAGCAAAACCGTAGCAAAGGCGAATTGCAACAGTCAAAATTGATGATCGCTGTAAAGCCGGCGAAAAAATCGCTAGCAAAATCAAATCTACACGCATTAATAACGTATTCCCCCACCTAAAAGGCGACGGGGTGGTATGAGTCATGGAAATTCCTATAATTTTGTTGTGGCATCTTTTAGGCTGGAGAACTCATGGAGTGGGAAGTTGTTGTTGTTGTTGTAGTTGTCGTTTTAACCACAAGATGGACAACGTTTTTGAAGGAAAAGGCGCCTTACTATGAAAACGGAAAGAAAATTTAAGTCATGAGCACAGATGAACACGATTTTAGACGTAGAAGGCGTCTGATGTTATTCGTCGATTTGTCCTTAAGACGGACAAAACGCTATACGATTTTTACGTCGAAAATCGTGTCCATCCCGTTTTTACACAGGATGTCTTATTGGTCCAAATAGAGAGATCTCTTGTCCAAATAAGTTCTCTGCTTCCATTCCGTCTACTTTTGGCTGGTCGTAAATTCCTTCTTCATATCTGGTGAACCTAAAAACGGCAACGCAGAAGTGTAAGCACTTTTGTTTAATTGTTGTACTTCAGCTTCTGACATGGACTGGAAAGGCAATTTCATCTGTGCTCATGACTCGGTTTCAAATTTCTGGAACCTTACCCATCAAACTCCTGGATGAACATACATGTTGGGTCAGGGGAGGGGAAGGGAAACAGTGATTGCACAGGGTTGAGAGCGCCTCTCGGCTCAGTAGTGACTTCATACTTTTACCATCTCTTCCAGCGTGTGCTAACCGTCCACTGTGGTATTAGCTTGTCCTAAGTGAAGGATAATATAGACCAAAAAATAACTATCTTTTGTTCTTCTTCTTTGTTTTGGACCAGTGCTGAGTTTCATACCTCATTCATAACAATTCATGTGGCAGAATATTTTTTTTACGCGTAGGAAGAGTTTTTCTTTTTATTTTCCGCGCAACTGAAAATTTGCAAAAACTTGCAACTTTCGCTCGGCCAATGCAAAAAACGAAGAACTCTTCTTTGGTGCAAAAAATCCCAGAGAAACGCTTCCTACACAGTCCTACGCAGGCTAGGTATTACACTCTTATTGAAATTGCAACTAGACCATTCGGTCTCATGTGCTAATTGTGATACTTGAGGTCTTAGTGCGACTTAACTTAATAAAAGCAATGAATAAAAATGACGACCCTAGGAGTGGCTTGTACATCCGATCATAAGGTCGCGGTTTACCCTTGCCCTGATTGTAAATAAATTTACAAGCAATTCAAGATTTCATATTATGCCAGTTAGAGAAGTGGACACATCATAAATGGTCACAGTATGGAGAAAAATCACGAAATTAAGAATACTCTGGAATATGGTGTTAATGTAGCTGAAACTGGCACCAGTAATGTAAATAGACGAAGAAAGGCTGAAGGTAAAGCTAGGTTTATATTTTCTGTATTTTCACGATATTTCTTTAGGCACGGCCTGGCTTCCTCAGTTTCTTCTTCTGATTTAGTTCATTTCCTGAAGAAGTCAGGCCGTGCCTGACGAAATGCCGGGAAAATCCAGAAAATAATTGTAACCCCAGCTGAACAGTCAGCCCTTCCTCGTCTTATTTGTATATCTCAGTGTATTTTGCTGACTAGATCCAGAAGGATCCGGCACCTTTGCTTAGTCCGGTGGGCCCTTGCAGAATTTTATAAAGCGTTCATTCAGCAGTAACGAACCTCGTATAGGTGACGTTGCCATGGCAACAATTTCTAGCTCACTACTTCAATATGACATTTCTCTTTTGGGCCAAACAAACGTCATGCACTCCTTATTTTAAAAAACCTATGTAGCAAAGTCTGTGTATCATGTGTGTCTCGAACGGGACAACCTATTTCTCCACACAGAGCCAAACGGTGTTAAACTGATGCAGAAAAAGATTAGAGCTGAGAGTGTTGCCATGGTTACATCATGACATGTATCAGCGAGATACTGGTGCCAAGTTTCAATAACTGGAACCTTAACACAATGTTTCCAGAAATATTCTTGATGTTGTGCTTTGTCTCAAAGTGGTGACCAGTTATCACATCATTAGAACATCTCTGGAGCAACAGAACAAAATATTACAAAAAAAACCTTGTCCTTCCTCATTTTACAAGGCCTAAATTTTTTGAAATACGATTGTCATTTCCCAAACGTGTCGGTATTAAAAGGATGAATTTTCGTTGTGAAAAATTTGCGCTTGGATCATGTCTAAAGGTTATAACTATCGCATTACTTTTAGGTTAGGGCGTAAACCAGAGAGAGGTCTGAAATTTCTGTAAAAATCCCCGAAAAAGCTAGGGAAGATGGTGTTCGAGAAAACAATCGGGACTGGGTAATCTGCGAGTTGCGAGTTGCGAGTTGCGAGTTGCGAGTTGCGAGTTGCGAGTTGCGAGTTGCGAGTTGCGAGTTGCGAGTTGCGGGTTGCGGGTTGCGGGTTGCGAGTTGCGAGTTGCAGATTCGGTTCCTCAACAGTATTAGTTGACTGCGTTCGCAAAATTGTAAATTGGTGCTGGGAAAGTATCGTATCCTATTTTGTCTCATTTTAAAGCTGAATTTCAATCTCGTTTCTTCCCGGAGATTTTTAAACCACTTGAAGTTCCTTCCTGTTGTTCTCCCCTCCCCCGCTTTGTTTATTCTTACTGATTCCGTTCTTTATTACATTCGAGGGTGTATCTTCGAATGTTTCTATATGTTGGCGCTACTCGTAGTAACGAATGGGTGAGAGAATTAAAAAAACAAATCCGATGGAGAGCAGCCATTTGGCTTGGTTGCGTTTTTATTAAAAGTAAAAGCCACGGCACTTATGGACGAAAGTCTTCATTTCATTGTGTTATGTCGGCTACATTCACATATTATAGTGGAAGTTTTGTTTCTCTCAGACAAAATTCTACGACATTAGCAGGGTTCGATATCTGTTGAGTTGAGTCAACAGCCACCGGGCAAGTGATCTTCAAAAATCTACAAGCCCACAACACATTGCAGTCGCCCAGATTTCTTACTGAATCAATCATAGTTAGACGGTCTAACTCATTCTTCACCCATATCACCTTGACCCTGGCAGTAGAGCTTACTCAAGACAATTAAGGCATGGGTCCTCCAGCTATTTTACAAAAACGTAAGGGGGTGGTCTAACTTTTGATGAATTTAACATAATGTGGAGTAAGCTGAGGATACACTTACAAGCTGAAAATTGAAGAACCTTAAATGTTTTTTGGCATTATATATTGTTACGTGACCAATTAAGGCTATTTTCAGCTCAAAAATCTTCTTGGCCAAATGGCACCACTTTTCATAGTTTTCTGGAGGCTGCAATCATCTAAATAATGTTAAGGCTACTAGTAACATCAATTCTGTGGCCGGTCCTTTAAAGAAAATTTAACATTAATCCTGAAATAAGAAGACAATTTTACTAGGGGACTGGGAACTAGTACAAAACAGCGTTTGTTTACAAAAATAATGCAATATTTCACAAAGTCCGGGCACAGATCTTTCGTCGCTGACGTGATGACTTATTTAGTAGCGCAAAGTTGAATGACTGTTGGCATAAAGTGGTGCCATCTTTCTTCATAGATTTTTTTCGATTATGTGGCCGTTAAAAGTCACGTGACCTTATTTGCATACGTCTTGTCATTCATTATGTTAACATTAGTAAACTTATCAGTCTGACAACGTTTTACTGGTTTATGTCTTAATCCTCAAAAGATGGACCACTCCCTTACTTTTTGGTAAAAGAAAAAAGCACCCGCGCCTTAATTTTCTTGAGCAAGACTGTGAAGGATCTTACTTTAATAGCTAAGCGACTGCTGGGTATTTGCTGCAAGCTTTAAGCCTATTATCGTAAATCAAATCTAAAGAACAGAAATAAGTCTTATATTTATCTTACCGAACGAGTGAAACGTTACGTAAACGTTTACGAGTGTTAGGTGAAGCAGGTCCGAAATTCGAAGCTAAGCTGTCGAAATGTTTAAATTTTAACAAAAATTGTAACTTTTAGGATACTTTTAGTGCTATCTTGCCTAACTTAGGGCTCGTTCTTTTGGGACTATTCCGGAATAGGAATACTCGGAATAGACGGTATCTGTGTTCTTTTAGGAGCGATTCCGTTTTTGGAATGAACGGAACATCATTCCGTTCATTCTGCTCCCGATAGCAGAATGAACAGAATGAAAGGAATACGGTTTACTCGGAATAGGCAGAATAAGTGTTCTTTTGGGAAATTTTTGGCGAGAAATCCTACGCGGCCGCCAAGGCGAGTGCAGACATAGTGGTTCTCAGGTCACCTCCGCCATGGGTACTCGGTTTTCAGAAGGAGCCTTCTTTTCGAAATTGAAATTCCGCATATTCTGTTATTCCTAAACCGGAATAAGAATAGCCAGAATAGCCCCAAAAAAATGCACCCTTAGTAACCTGGTAACAAAACCTGGAGGTTGTGTGGTTACCAAGTCGAGTACGTGTAGTGAATGTGGAAAAGACTGAGTGAAATTGACGGTTTTGCGCCTGTTTTGTTTTAGGACAGCTCCCAGCTACAATAATAACAACTTCACAATGCAGTTTCAGTGGAATGAGTTTTAACGGTACATTAAAAAATAATCAACAAGAAATTCTCTACTTGCTTAACTCGCCTCGGGCGACCGGGCTAGCGGAGATGTCGAACCCTGCATTAGCCAAATTTCGCCTTTGCCTGAACGATGTATATCTAAAGCATTCACCACAACGGAAATCTTGTCGAATGCAGTGGGTGAACGTTAATTCTGACGAATTACATCTTAGGTTTTTGAATTAGAATTCAACAAATATCACTTTCGCTTACAGTTTCATATTTTCTCATAAACTACTCCAACGGGAGCCCATAACCTCCTGACTATAGCCTCATAGGGTGTTGTTTTTTTTGTTGTTGGTTTTTTTTTTGTGCTGACTCCACGAACTTCCGTGCGATTTCCCGTTACTTCAGTGTATTTGTTTAAATGTAATTGTTTGTCAGGAGCTGTTGTGTTTTTGGAAATAGCTTACGTTGAACATGAAACAGGTTCTGTGTTGGTGTAAACCAATTCCAACCTTTTTCTTTCATACATGGCTGGACTGGCTATGACCCACTATGAAAGAGAACATTGTGATTGTTTTCCTGACCGGTTGGGGTTTCGCTTAAGGTGGTGTACAGCGCCGCAAATGATCCCGAGACCGCAAATGATCCCCGACCGCAAATGATCCCCAAATTGGACCGCAAATGATCCCAGGACCACAAATGATCCCCACAGCGGACCGCAAATGATCCCGCTGAAAAAAATTGGAATGGCGTGGAGTTTCAGTGAAGGTGAAAATACCGGAAGGTGAAAGTACTGACCAAAATAAATCAAAAAACAGAAAAATTTGTTGTTTATCGAGATCAGTGAAGTAAAACATTTTAAAGGCTCTAGACCACAATGGCATAGAAAGCAAACATGATTACGTTTAAAAAATATATTTAAAATTCACATGTATACACAGATCGCAGGGATGACCAACCGATGGTCGACCGAGACCGCGACAGTCGAGAAAGCCACGGGTTTCCAGGGCACGGTGATTGACGTCTGGCTTTGAAATCAAAGGTCACTAAACAATGTGTGAGAAGGTCACTAGACCATGTATTAAGGCAGTGTCCTGTTGGCTTGCGATCGCGCTTGTAGAAATTGCTAAACTGGTCTCCAATTTGAATACTCTCGTCCTTTCATTGGCGTTTTTTGTTGGTGTTAATGCTGGTGGAGGTGACAAAGACCTGAAAATGAAAGTGATAAGAAAACCGAGCTAGGTTTGGATCTTGTCTTTTGTGCGTGTGGCGGAAATCCCGCCGGTATTATCCTTGGCAGCCGATGCCTTTTATAGGTAACGATTTGAGTTGTCACGCAACCTGTCAAATGTGCATAACTTGTTGCATCCAGCTGGTTATACCCACCTGAGAAATCAGAAAAGTATTCTATATTGTAAATTTGAGTGTTGAAGTGAACCCATTGATTTTTCCACTGAGCATTGCTCTAGAAAGGAAAAGTTAACCCGCTCGAGATAAAGAAATATATATGTTTGTAGCTGGCTGGTAAAATCAGTTAACATGAGCGGTTGCAAATTTTCTCGTGACTAGCGCTTGTACTACTTTTACATGTATAAGAAAGCATTCTGTTATTCTGTTAAAAGATGGTAAAGAAAATACACAAATTAAACCAGGTATATTTACAACCTGCATGCTAAGCCAAAGGTACAAAAACAATTGCGAATTTATAGGACTACATTACCTAGTAACATTTTATTTATTTATTTAATTTTTTTTTGGCCTCGAAATAAAATATCTAAGTCATGATTTATGGGGCTAAAACGTGCTTTGAGGAATAATAAAGACAAAAGCTCCAGTATCCGCATTATTCTGTAGACATCGCCATGCCTCTGTCCACACCATTCCAGAGTCCACGCCTTTACAATGTCATCGCCGTTCTGTTATCCACTCTATTCCTATTATTTAGCGGGATCATTTGCGGTCCGCTGTGGGGATCACTTGCGGTTCTGGGATCATTTGCGGTCCTATTTGGGGATCATTTGCGGTCGGGGATCATTTGCGGTCTCGGGATCATTTGCGGCGCTGTACAGTGGACCGCTTATGAATTGATTTTACCAAATTGTGACGTTTACTAAACGTTGTTCAAGCTTCTGCAGAGGTTTTATTTGTCAAAGTTGCAAGGAACTTTTTTGTTTGTACTCGACTATCGTCTTTTTAGCGGAGTGCGTCTCCGATTGATTAACTTTGTTACGCTGTCAGTAATTTAACAGGGAAATATGTTTTGAGGTCAAGTCGTAGATACAGGTTTCGATTGAGTTGAGCGTCCTTGTGTATGTAAAAAATTGGAAAATATCCCACTGTTTCCATTTACTTTGTAATCCATGCGATAGGTTCAGTTGAGAACCCGGCAAAAAAAAGTAACTTAACCAACATTACTAAAAGCACAGCACAACACATTCTCCCACGCATTCGTTAAGCCGCGAGTAGCGCCAACATATAGTTAAAGAAAAAAGAGGGAGAAAGAACAGGAGGAACTTGAAATGTTAAAAAAAATTTCGGAAAGAAACTGAGAAAAAACTCGTCTTAAGAATAATACAAAAAAGGATATGATATTTTTCCCAAGAGCATGATCTACAATTTTGAGAATGCTGATGAGGAATCTACACTATTTTCCATCGCACCTGGCAACTCGCCGCTGGCAACTCGCAACTCCACAACTCGCATTCTTCCCACACCAAAACAATCTCAGAAAGCACACTCGCAACTCGCAACTCGCAACTCGCAACTCGCAACTCGCAACTCGCAACTCGCAACTCGCAACTCGCAACTCGCAACTCGCAACTCGCAACTCGCAACTCGCAACTCGCAACTCGCAACTCGCAACTCGCAACTCGCAACTCGCAACTCGCAACTCGCAACTCGCAACTCGCAACTCGCAACTCGCAACTCGCAACTCGCAACTCGCAACTTGCAGCTCGCAACTCGCAACTCGCAACTCGCAACTCGCAACTCCACAACTCGCATTCTTCCCACCCCCCAAAACAATCTCAGAAAGCACACTCGTTTTTTGTTCAGTTTTTTGTTCTAGTCAGTACGAAAATCCAAACAATCGGTATTAACCCTTTGAAGCCCAAATTAATTTTGCTAAATTTGGGCAATTTTAAATCATAAATAGTAAAAAATCAGTAGGAAATGTTTTATTGCAGCTGTCTAAGTGAAACTTGCACACCTCATTGTCAAGACATGGGGCTACATTTTCACAGGCTATTCGAAACAAACGACACTAATTGACACCTGTCATATCAAGTTAAAAATTAACAACAAAGATAAGTAACAAACAAACTTAAACAATTTCACATTAAATTAAAAAGGTTAACTGGACTTGGAAGAGGATTGACTTGACGGAATGCAACCTTAATCAACAGTATTTATGCTAGTTTTTCAGCATTGTCTCATTATCTTATAATCATTATGTTAAATAGGCTGGGAAAGACCGAGAATTTTGTCCGCCTGAACAGGGTCAGGGATCGAGAGGCACACAGCACTTCTCTAGCCAAATTTCTAACAGTATCATCCCTCCCAGAAGCCCCTTCCCAGATCCGGTGAGCTGGTGGTCATGCGAAAGTTAACGCAAATTCCACCCTCCCGCCTGGGATGAGGCGGTGAACATGTGAAAGTCAACACAAGTATCACCACCTCCTCGTGAGTTGCACAGCACGCTGACGATCTATGGAAGTAAGGAAGCCAAGGAATAGGTCGCGACCACGACGAGTAGCTGTGATTGAAATTTGTTTCAAAATGACATCTGCGGTGAAATCGACATGTTGAGTGCGAACAAATCGGTGAGCCTAGACTCCGTTAGTAGAAGGCACAAAAGATATTCAAGTTTAACTCTAGTTCTGACGACTCAGAATCCGGAAACATTACGAATCTGGATTCTCCTAGCGCTTTTTTCCAGTGGAAATTTCCTCGCCTTAGTATTTACTGCAAGATCTGTTGTGACGAACCCGGAATCGTTAAGAATCCGGATTAATTTAGTAGTTATTTTAACATTGTTTAAGCGTAAACGGTAAGGACAATATTTCTCGCTTTAGTTTCTTTCTGTTAATACTAATAAGGAGACAGTTTTCTTTTTGGCTTTTTGAGTGACAGAGTATTCCCGCAATCATAGATTCGTAATAGTTTAAGAGAAAGGTAATCTTTTCACAATGCAATCCTCGGCTCGGCTATATCTCGTATACTAGGCTTTTATTTGATTCCATCGTTTAAAAGTCTAACAAAGGTTTGGCAGTTTAAAATCGAAGCGGGATGCAGGATACGAGAAATTTTAACCAGTAAAACCCACTAGTGACATACCTCTATTTTCTCCTTACAATATCACCTACTAGATCAAACCTTCAGATCATGAGAATAGAGAAAATGACTACCAAGGATAAGACGGCTCAGGGACGGCGGAGCCGGGGGGGGGCTGGGGGGGCCTTAGCCCCCCCACTTTTGAGGAGGATGACATTTTATTTTGTTTTAGTATCTGTAGTTATTCGAGAAAATACATAAGAGTGTTTGCCAGATGAAACTAGTGTTTAAATTGTTATTGCTTGATTAAGTCACAAGAATTTACAAAGCTACAACTTTATACAAACCTCGTCGGAAACTTTTCGCATTTACGTATTTTTAACATTTTCTCAGCGTGTTCTTCCTTCCCACAGATGGGAAGCTTGTGTCAAAAAACCGCGGGTTAGCGTAGGAGACCGGAAGGCTGAGAAATAACCTCCAAAATATTGCTGTAAGCACTAAAAGCACCTTTCATTTTACGCTTTATGCAGGCTAATTATTTCAAGAAGTATTTCGCGGAGAATGCTGTAAATACGATTTCCGAGACTCTAGATTTCAAAATTTTCTGAGGGAGGATGTCCCCAGACCCCCCTACCAACTCGCGCCTCCGGCGCTCGTTTTCAGACCCCCCACTTCAAAATACGCTCCGCCGTCCCTGCGGCTTGACGTTTTATCAGACTCTCCGATCCCAATTAGAACCGGAGAACATGCATGTTGATAATGGGGCGTAAAGTCAGGACGTGGAATAAAAATATTATGGAGGGAACGGAATTTGCAACTATTTAAAGGAAGCCGGGATACGGGATAGTTATCTAACTGATGACATAATGTGAGAGTACTTGCTAGGAGAATTTAATCATCCTATTAGAGGAAATTAGCGCTTCATGAAATTAACGTGAATTGTAAAAATTCGCGTTAATTGAAGTCGCGTTACTTTTTGTGAGTGGAACGTTAATTTCCAGGACCTTAATTTCCATCATTTTGATCCCATTTTGATCCAGTCCAGACATTCTTGACACCTAGAAAACAATAGCTTTCCAACATTTAAGCAGAATTAAACACAATTGTCTGTATTGAAAGAAATTGCTTCACACGCCTTAGATCTGTTTTGTACACATTTTTAAATTCAGTCATGAAATAAATTTGTTCTAATTGTGACCACAAACTGTGTTTCTTTGTGTTAATGGCGTTATTTTCTCGCGTTCTGAAATTTGACCCCCGCTTTTGCGTTATTTTCCTCTATTGGGAAGCAATTTTCCCTTCTTTCTTTTCTCTTTTTTACGAAACTTGTTGAACAATGTGCGATTTTCCCTACAATTCACGTTAATTTAGGTCGCGTTAATTTCAAATTAGGTAACCTTGAAGAGATTGACTAAAATCAAAAAGGCACATCATCCGTTCGCATGTTATGAAACATGATAAAAGGTACTGCTTTCCATTTAGATCACAAATTACCCTGCTAGCAGAGGTTTTTTTAAACTTGCCACTCCTTTTTCGTGTACATAGTCTTTCTACGGCTGTCTTCAGCGTTGTTGTTTTCTTCCACAACAACAACGGTAAAGTCAGCTGTAAAAAGACTACGAAAAAGAGGCGGTAAGATAAAAATCTCCGCTAGCAGGGTACTCGCAAATTTACAACTTCAGTGTTTTTTAATTTTCCCGATAAATACACTAGAATTTCATGCGATCTAGGCAGGCCAATGATCAAAAAGCGAAATTTCTGCGAGAAATAATCTGTTGTCAATGGATAGTTTACTGTTTATTATTGCGTTTTCATATTTCCAGAGAACCCTACGCAACAGAAATCTTTTGTTCAGTTCGCTTACTAGGCGACTTTTTAATACTAGGCTCGATTCCCAGCTGTTGAGTGAGTGCGGAACGCGGTTTCACGAAACGATTGGAAATCGAGCCTATTAAGAGTTTCCGTTTTATTTTTTCAAGAACCATGAGGCAACTCAAGTTAGCTTCATTATCTTGAGCTACAGTTTTATTTTTCTATACGCCAAGAATTTTCCATCAGATTGAGACGCTAGTGAGAGACCGGTCATTATTTAGCGCCTGGGGAGGGGGTTGGAGGATTTAGGGGAGGACACCGCAACATTTACGTGATCTCCCCATAAGGCATTATAGTATTTTAATGATTCCCTCTCATTGGTGATGTGAACGTTTATGATCTCCCCTTCCTCCTCTCCTGGCCACCACTTATACCAGTGTTACCGGTGTTATTTTATATCATGGTACTTACGGTCTCATGGAGCGTGAACAGCCACTATGGACAATTGTTCGTCTGATATGAATGTGATTGTCAAAGGACTACTATGTTCATTCAAAGCCGCCAACACAAAATCATTGTCGCTATCGTCCTCCTCACTTTCGGATTCTTCATCCTCGGATTCAACTCCATCTCCATCACTAGACAGTTCGTCTGTGTCCTCAGTCTCTTTGTTCTGTCGCTAATAATGACACCGAATAGGTTTTATTTTGTCAGGCTTCCGACCGATAGTAGTCAAGCCATGCTCTTTCAAATACAAGTCAAGTTCTCTCACTCGCACCTTTGTCACATTGCCACTCTCAACGAGGGCAACC
Source organism: Siderastrea siderea (assembly GCA_964030785.1). Taxonomy (NCBI): domain Eukaryota; kingdom Metazoa; phylum Cnidaria; class Anthozoa; order Scleractinia; family Rhizangiidae; genus Siderastrea; species Siderastrea siderea. The sequence continues at coordinate 20,780,106 of OZ034976.1, read as the reverse complement.
CACTGAAAGTCCTTGTACGTCCGTTCCTCCCATTGCCTCCTTCGATCCTTAACTTCTCTTGTTCTAATATCTTTTCGAATGTCAATATCTTTCAGTTGATTAATATATGTTATGACATTCTTCTCTTCAAAAGTGTATTTCGAACAGAAGATCTTGATGGTATCTTGATCGTTAATCCCGGGGGATGCTCAAGTATAATTTGGGTGGGTATGTGCCGCCCGGGTGGCCAAAATAGCACCCCGTTTTAGAAAGACTTTGCTTTCAAAATGATACCCCTTTCTAGAAATAGGTCAATTTTTAATACCCCGTTCTAAAAATGGAGATAATTGCAATAGCCAGGTTTTTTTTACGTTATTTCTTTGTTTTGTCGACTTATACATCCAAATACAACAATTCTTCTTCTACACAAATCAGCTACATCATTGCTTCGTTTTGAAACTTGAAGATAAAGCCATGATTGGCAATTTCTTTATTTACCATCTTGTTAAAATTGTCTCAGAAATTTTTACTTAATATTTGTCCCTGAAGTTCTGTTGATAAAATCAATTTAGCGAATCAAGAAAATACAACTTGAACAAAAAGTCAAGGAAATTCGGTTCTCTAAATACAATAGTGAAAAAGTAGCTTCAAACAAATTAATTTATATGTTTTGTTATGCTTGGTTTATCACTTTCTGCTTCACTATCTTACTTGCATTGCGTCGGTTTAATATCAGACACAATGCGGTATATTCTGACGCAATATTACTCCCCGCTCGTCGCGTCGGAACCAAGCGCGTTATTACACGATAATTACCTTACAACACGCCTACTGCGCGTAACACGGGATACAACAATTTGTTCGTTATGTATTTTTTTTAGTTTTCGTTAAGAAAACTCTCTATTAATAATTTCAAACACAGGGTCCAGAGGAGCGAAGTTCGAGCAGAGCGTTTAGTTTTCCTTGCGAAAGACGGCGACATAAACTGCTGCGAACTTGCGTTACTCGCGTTACCTATATTTTTACCGCAGGTCAAATTATTGTGGGCTCTTAGGACTTACACGGCACTTCGTGCCTCGCTCGGGAAACTTCGCTTTCCGAAGAAAAGCCGTTGCCCTTCAACGTGTTAGGCGACCGCGGGAAAATGGTCTGCGGTTAATAGCAATTTTCAATATGGCGGACGATATGGCGTACTAAGCGAGATCGAGATCGAGAAATGCAGCGTATGGAAAGAGAAGAAAGCCGTTCAAATTGGATTCCGACAAAGGTTGCATTGGGAAAATTTATTGATCAAATGACGTGGTTATGTATTTTATAAGATAAGATGTTCGAAGGATAATTCTTGCGAACAAATTTAACTCCTCTGGACCCTATGTTTCAAATGGCTGCTGACAATTTTAAACTTTCGTGCGTTCGAATATTATACCCCGTTCTAGGAAACATCTTTAAAATGGATATCCTGTTCTAGATCAGGAGTCCCAAAATCACGACCCCGTTGGGCGGCACATACCCGTATAGGTATTGTGGGGGAGTACCCCCCCGGGTCGTTAATACTGATGGAATGTTCTCCATAACACAAGTCCTGCAGACATTTTCTTGGTAGATAGTCGTCCGATGTCCTGCCTGTCGATTTCGTCTGATAAACATCCATGAAATGTCCAGGATTGCTTGGATCTGATCCCACCCATATGCTGTTAGAACACTAAGAACAGAGAATGCCTCCTTACAGGCATCACGACAAAACCCATGAAGAGTTCTCCACGGACATAGTGGTCTTCGATAAAGTATTCGATCTTTCTGAAATATGCTTGCTACACCAGGTACTTGCGTTTTGTTTCTTGCTGAGGCTGCCCGATAGTTATCAAGATGAACCGAATTGAAAAAGAATAATTCCTCAGGGAGCTCACTCACTCTACTCTTGGCATATTCCATAAGCACGGGGGCATCGTCAATCCGCTCGGAAACCTGTCTGCACACGTACCAGGCATTTTTCTTCACCCGCTTCTTTTCGTATTCCTCGTACGACTGGAGTGATATTTGCTTGATTTCCTCTTCCATCAGATCTTCAAATCTCGATCCGATACTTTACCCAGTCAAGAGAAAAGATTACAAGAGAAGGCACTTGCACATCTACGAAAACGTACCTCTAGAGAGGTAGCGGAAGAGGTTTTTCATTCAATCAAGGAGAAGAAAAGTATGGTAGGCGCCGAAACCTCTTCGAGTTTACCGGGAAATTAAAAAGCTAAGGCGTGTTCATCTGTACCCTCTGTTTTGGCTATTGGAAAAAGGCGTTTTTAACACAAACTTGGCTCATCTGGAGGGGGTAGTGGCCAGTTTAAAAGCAAAAAAAATGTTCAAGGGTCAAGCTTAGGCGAGAAGTCTATCCAAGAGTCAGTGGAGAAGGTTGTCGAAGAATCAGTGGATCGGAGGAGGCTGTCCAAGAGTCAACTATAACTTGAAAGTTTGTTTTAGGGGTGTTGGAATAAAAGTCAGTTCCAAAGAACCAGACGTTTGGAGGCTGCTGCCTCTTCTTCCAGCGCCCATAGAACAAACTTTCAAATTATATTGTAAACCATGCGCCACACAGTTTCTTCAAAAGAGTCAGTGGAGGCGGCCTAGGCTGTCGAAGAGTCTACAAAGGAAGGGTTAGGGGACTAACAGGATTGTGAACCAGTCATGCCAAAGTAAACATTTCATTGCTCAGAGGCAGATAAAAAATCCCTTCACGCAAAATTAAGAATAAGGAGACAATATATGGAAGATGTAATCCGCTACCAAACTGAAGGGGCCATTTTGAGATCCAAAGTAAAATGGTATAATGAGGGTGAAAGAAATACTAAATACTTTCATAGTTTGGAAAAGCTACACTTCAACTGTAAAACTATAAGAAATCTTAAAACCGAAGGCAACGTAAGAATATCTAAAGACACAGAAATACTCGACGAAGCCAAAAAATTTTATGAGTCCCTCTATTCTTCAAGAATAGATCAAAATGTCTGCAACACCATAGAAGATACTTTTTTCCCAGAACACAATGAGATAAAGCTAAATTACAACCAAAAACTGTCCTGCGAAGGTATGCTATCCGCAGAAGAATGCTTAGAAAGCCTAAAAACAATGGATTCAGGTAAATCTCCCGGGACTGATGGCCTACCCGCAGAATTTTATAAAGTCTTTTGGGAAGACGTGTCAACTTTTTTAATAGATGCCTTAAACCTATCGTTTTCCAAAGGTTATCTTTCAATCTCGCAGAGAAGAGGATTAATAACTCTGTTACCAAAGAAAAACAAACCTCGACAGTATTTGAAAAACTGGAGACCAATTACCCTGCTAAATTGTGATTACAAAATTGCTGCCAAATCAATTGCGACAAGGTTGAAAAAGGTTCTACCGTATCTAATCAACAACGACCAAACAGGTTTCCTCAAGGGTAGATTTATTGGAGAAAATATCAGGCTGATTAACAGCGTTATCGACTATGCCGAGAAACAAAACATCCCAGGCTTGTTACTTTTTGTTGATTTCGAAAAAGCCTTCGATACTCTGGAATGGACTTTCATTGAGAAAACACTCTCCTTCTACAACTTCGGAGCCTCTATTAAAAGTTGGATCAAACTATTCTACAGCGGCATTACAAGCTGCATACAAAACAACGGCTGGTCCTCCGACTTCTTTCAACTCGGCAGAGGAGTTCGACAAGGCTGCCCTCTATCGCCATACCTCTTTATTCTATGTGTTGAGATACTAGCTAATGCAATTAGGAACAATGACGGGATCAAGGGCATTTGTATATCAGACTCAGAATGTAAATTAAGTCAATACGCAGATGACACCACCCTTATTTTAGACGGTTCAGACATTTCCGTGAATACCTCCTTAAAATTGTTGGACTCATTTGCAGAGCTCTCAGGACTAAATGTTAATTATGAAAAAACTGAAGCACTTTGGATTGGCTCATTTCGCCTTCAAACACGAACAATAGAAACAAATAAAAATATACTGTGGTCTTTCCACAAAGTCTTTGCTCTAGGCGTCTGGTTTTCCACAATCAAGGAAGAGTCAGAAACTTTAAACCTCCAAGAGAAGAAAGAACAAAATAAATAAAATAATAGAAAATTGGAAATTCAGAAGGCTTACACTTCTCGGGAAAATAACAGTTATCAAGAGTCTGCTTGCTTCGCAATTAGTTTACATTTTATCTCCACTTCCCACGCCAAGTGAATATCTTAAGAAAATAAACAGTTTGTTATATAAATTTTTATGGGATGGTAAAGGAGACAAAATCAAAAGAACACTAATGATTAATGATTATTCCAAAGGGGGACTGAAAATGCTAGACATTAAAAGTTTTAATGACGCCTTAAAGGCAAAGTGGGTTCAAAGATATCTAGACCCTAACAACAAAGGCAAATGGAAATTGTTTCTTGATTTTTTCTTAGGAAACCGCGTTACAACAGCACTTTTCTCCGGTAACCTTGATCCAAAGGATGTTGCCTCTCTAGAAATTGAGGATCCCTTTACTAAGGAACTTATTGAGGTTTGGTGCCGTCTCAATTTCTGCCGCAGCCCAACATCTCTCTCACACATGCCAATAAGGTACAATTCTCTTGTACGTATAGAGGGTAAGCCGCTTTTTTATAAAAATTGGTATTTGGCAGGAATTAAAAAGTAAGCAATCTCCTTGACGAGACTTCGTCAAAGGTTTTGTCTTTCGAACCTTTCAGAGAGAAATATTCTCTGAAAGCCAACTTTCTTCAATACCGCAGCGTTGTGACAGCAGTTTTGGGCGTGAAGCACAACTCTGACTGTTCTCAAATGTTAAATACTGAATCACTACTGGGGTCAAAGGATTTTTGCAAATTAGCCTACACAATACTCATTGAACGACATGCATCCCTGCCGCAAAGAAGTCAGAGTAAATGGAAATCTGATTTCCAAGCACATGGTGCTGAAATGATTGACTGGAGTAAGTCGTACAGTCTGCCTTTTCTATGTACTCGCGAATCCAAACTGCAAATTTTCCAGTTTAAACTACTCCATCGACGAATTTCCACAAACAGATATCTTTTCAAAATTGGGCTGATATCAAGCGAGCTGTGTTCTTGCTGTGAAAGTTCAACGGAAACCCTCCTACATCTCTTTTGGGAATGTCCTCGAGTCAAAATCTTCTGGAACGAAGTTAAAGACTGGTTGGGTACCTTCTCCTGTTTTTCGACAAAATGTTTCACCCTCCAGTCATGTTTGGGATTTGTGGAAGACGCTTCCGATCTCCTCTTCCACCACGCCCTTTTAATAAGCAGATATCACATTTTTTGGGCAAAATCAATGCACCACTGCCCCTCACGTGAACTTTTTGTCAAGAACTTTTTCACCTGCTTGGAAGTAGAAAGACACTTTTCAATTAAACATGGGCTTTTAGCAAAATTTAACAAAAAATGGGGAGCTTTCCTCGCTGAACAAGAACACTAGCTTCTCTTTAGTTTGGACGATTTTTTATTTTCTATTTCAGTCGTCTCCCTTTGCGCCTGGATGTGGAGAGAACAGCGAAATTTCTACTATCTTTTTTTTCTTATATTAGCAGCCATCTAGTTTGTTCTTACCGCTCTCAAAACAAATAATATGAAAAAAAAAAACAAAGAAACAAATTAAACATCTTCTTTCGTTAACACTTTCCACAACTAAATTAATTAAATAAAAATAACGTATGCTGTAAGAATGAAACATAATGTTTATTTAGTAAATAGGTGATTATCTCTATTATTTTTTATTTATTTATTTTTTTTCCTGTAACTAAGTGTAAGGAAGTATTTAATTTTTTCCTTGTAATAATAGCGTCAGTGTAAGTATATGTAAATGAGTGTGTAAATATAAATATAGTACTTATGTGTAAGTAAAGTAAATGTGTGGAACTGTAAGTAAGGAAGAGTATGTAACAGTAAGTGTAAGTGTATGTAATAGCATTCAATAAAAAAAAACATTTCATTGCAGTCATACCAAAATAAACATTTCGTTGATATTTGTACATTTTTAGCTGTTTTCTTTTTTTAATAATACAGTATTTTGAGGTCGCGTTTCACGATTCTTTTTCGATCTGTCTCTTCAGTGCCCAGGACTTCAATGACTCTTTATATAATTTGAATGAATAAAGAACTTAATTTAAATTTTAAGAATGGATTACGCAGTTTTGTTCAATGTTAAACACGACATAAAAACTCAGTGAACTGAAGTCGTCTGAAGTCATTTTCATGGGAATTAACTGAAGGTGTACAATGTGCGTGTAAAATGTGCCATTGCCTTCCCATAATTATGCACGACCACTGATCTTGTTAGATCGTGTCTGAATAGCCAAATAGAAGAATAGTCAAGGCATAAAAATAAACTTTCTAAAGCAGTAGGAGAATAAAATCCATAAATATATTTTCAATTGGCGTTTTTACATTATTTACAGTGATCCCCCATCTGAAATCCTGTGGTCCCCCCCTTGATTATGGCTGATCCCCACCTCCGTTCTTCTGAAAAAAACATATCATCCCCCACAAATCCTGCGACCCCTCCCTCCCCCGGGAGACAAATAATGACCGGTCCCTTATATAAACAAGTGCTAATCTTTGGCCTTGGCGGGATCGGGATAAAGTTTCTAGAAGTGGCGGGATGACGGTAGGTATCGATGGGGCCAAGAAAGGGGTGGTATGCAGTATTCGAAAAGCCTATTTGTGGAACCTCTTTTTAAAAATATTGAAAGAAAATATTATGCTGCATATTATGGTATGCTGGTTTCCTGGATGTCGTCAATCTCGTCCCCAGAGGGCTCTGGGGACGAGATTTGGATGTCGTCGTCACGCGTAGCCTCCCACGCAGTGGTTTTTAGGGGAGTCGTATTACCCTCCTCGCGTAATATGATTCCCCTAAAAACGACTGCGTGGGAGGCTACGTCACGCGTCGCGTTCGCGTGATTCGGTTAAGTAAGCAAACCATTCCATTCCTGATTTTTCACATAGTACAGTTGTAACGCGGCCTCAATCGAATCATCTTTCCAACGGAAGCAACTCCGACGGGTTTCTCGGCAAGAACGTCATGCTAGCCCACATATAAGGCACTAATAACATTACAATCCTATATGAATATACACCAACTGATTAACGCACCTACCTCCACTAACACACACTTTCCTTCACTTGTACTCACTTTCCTTCATTTGTACTAGCTTTCCTTCATATGTACTCACTTTCCTTCACTTGTACTCACTTACCTTCACATTAGTGCCTTATATGTGGGCTAGCATGACGTTCTTGCCCTATATGTGGGCTACCATGACGTTCTGGCCGGTTTCTCCGACAGGTATCATTTCGGCATCACTAATCGTTCACTCCCAATCAGCAGATGGCTACAGCCAGTTTTTCCCTGATAGCACGAAGAATTGCTCCTCAGATTGTCCGTAACTGTAGGTATTCAATCAGTCTACAAATGGTGCATGTGGATGCTGCAACTCAGACAGTGAATTCCGATTGAAAGGTACATGTAGAAACCAAAACTATAGAAACACAAACTGACGAATTTGAATACTTATTCAAGGAGACAGTCGTTCAACCTTTCACAGAGGAGTATTTTCTTGGCCATGACGATAGGGTGCGGTTTTACACTGGTTTGCCTGGCTTTGATGTACTGAAAGCAACTTTTGGTTTTGTCAGTCCCTTTGTTACCAGAAAGAGCAAAGCCTGTCTTTATTTCAAGAATTTGTCATGGTTTTAATTAAACTAAGGTTAACTGTTCCTCTACAAGACCTTGCCTTCAGATTTGGTGTCTCTCTTTCGACTGTATCAAGAACCTTCACTGCATGGTTGATTGTTTTAGATGTCAGATTATCTCCCCTTATTAGATGGCCAGAAAGAGACGAGTATGGCATACAATGCCTATGTGCTTTCAGTTTGCATTTGGGAAAAAACCTACAATAATAATTGACTGTTTCGAAGTTTTTATAGAACGCCCTTCGAATCTTCTTGCAAGGTCACAGACGTTTTCTAATTATAAACACCACAATACGGTTAAAGTGCTCATTGGAATCACACCACAAGGATCAATTTGTTTTACTTCGAAAGCATGGGGAGGAAGAACATCTGATAAATACTTAACAGAAAAGTGTGGTTTGTTGAATTACCTTAAGCCTGGAGACCTTGTTATGGCTGACAGAGGGTTCAAAATTAGTGAAAGTGTAGGACTATACCAAGCACAGTTGGCTATCCCCGCCTTAACAAGAGGGAAGAACCAGCTCGACCCAGTTGATGTGGAAAGGACATGGTGGATTGCCAATGTACGAATACACGTCGAACGCGTTATTGGACTTTTAAGGCAAAAATATACTATTTTGCAGTCAACTCTACCATTGGATTACCTTACCTGTTCTAACAATACTGCAAACTGTCCATTAATTGACAGAATGATCCGAGTTTGTTCAGCTCTAACAAATCTTTGTCCATCTGTTGTTCCATTTGAGTAAGCTTTTTTCATTCATACTTTATGTAAAAAATTTTGGGCGTCAGGATTGTGTAAATTAGGGCAAAAGGTATCTCCCATCCCTCTAAACCCTCCCCTCCCCTCCCCTCCCAAAAGGCCTACTAATGATAATGAAACTGATGTACATGTATTTCAAGCCACTCAAAAATAATACTAATATCAAACTGCATTTTCTCTATACATTTGAAATGATAGCAATGAGGACACCTTGTTTAAAACTTAAAGAAATTTATGGTTGGTGCTCCACATTGTTTATGTTGTGGTTCAATTTTATTCTTCGTTCAATTCTCATTTTTGGCATATGGTAATGAATAAGTGACTATGAGAACAAGATGAAGGAAAATAATTATTGACAAATGATTACCTCATAAAATTGAACCACCACAGTGTTTGGATGAGTAGAAATATTGTGAGGAGGAGTTAGGTCCTGGTTACAATAACAAAATCAGGGCCTAGAGTGTAAAATGATGAGAGTACTACACAGGTGCATTCACCTGTTCAATGGAACTTTATTGTCCATACAAAGACAAAAATATAGACCTCCTTTCTAAGTCAACATCTGAAATCATGGTTATATAGTTCATCAACAGAGACAGTGTCAGCACTCTGTTCTTAAAAAGAAACATCCTGTGCACATCCACTTTTTAAATTACAGCTTTGTGCTTTCTAGGGAAAATAAATAACAGTATTTCACTTTGGCCCTATAAGGAGCTTCATAGCTTAAGTCATATTAAAATGTAGGAAACATTTGCAACAGGCCATTCTTTAACGAGTGACATAGATGTGCTCTCATTTTGCAGACATCAAATTGCACAGTTTGGGGAGGTATGCCATATGCTAAGCAGGTTGCAAAGGCAGCAGCAAATACCCCACAGTCACTGCCATTTCGTTGTTGCTGAACAGGAACAACTTGAATTCCAGTATAATTTTCCTGTCCAACAAGATTAATTACTTGATCTTCTACTTCACTATAAATGATGTTATGGTAAAGACTGTCATATAAATTCACTGTGCCATCTTCACACCCCATGGATCCTACACACACCCAGTGCTTTTCCCCAGTGTGTAAAATCTGAATAAACTCCCCATTAACCTGAGTAAAGTTTCTGCAAGGACCCAAAGTTGGTCTCTCTAGACCCTCAACTCCAGGGTTAATGTTTCTTAGACATACATGTACTTCATGAATGATATCACAATCAAGCCAGTCGCTTGGGGACAAAATCAGTTTATAATGTTCTTCATTGAGTTTTGCAAGGGATGCTGACTTTTCAGTAGGGGATGTTGAAATCCCAGTTATAATGATATCTTCATTATCTGAATTGCATGCTTGCATCTTAGATTCTTTAGCTGCCTTTGAATTTAACTTGACTTTGCCTCCAGATTTACAACCTGTAGATTCCCATGTTGTAAGTGCATTGTTTGGCATCCTTTTGAAGTTTAAGCAGGCCAAATGAAAAAATTGTCCATTTTGGCACAATGGCTTATGGCATTTCAGGGGTTTGTCTAAAGGCAATGGCTTCTCTTTGCAGACACATATGCATTCCAGTTTAAAGGCTTCATCCAAAATTTCCTTTGTTTGTTTGTCCTTTGATTTGGCATTCCTAGCTGCAACGGTTTTTTTGACACAGAGGACAAAACCACTTGTTAGGTACCATTTGGACTTTCAAGCAGGTTAAGTGAAAAGTAGAAATGGGACATGCTTGATTGCTACATGTTACAACAGCTTCAGCAGAGTTCATTCTGCAAAAGCAGACAGGACTGAGGCCAGATGATGGTTGGGACAAATTTCTTTTTTGGGTATACCATCTTCCCAGGATTTCTGGTAGGACACAATATCTCCAAAAGTGATTTAGTCTTGGAACAACAGAGTCCCAGTGACAGATGTCTGGGAGAATTCTCTCACAGAAGAAAGAAATTTGCTCATTGAAACCACAAACAACAGAGTCACAGTAATTGTAGCCAGTAGTGAATATTTGCTGTTGGCTTTGGTAGTAGTATGCATGATCCCTCTTTAAGCTTGTAGCTCCATTTTCTGACCTCAAACATGAGCTTGACTTGTCAGTGTAATCTTCAAGGTCTGTATCCTTTAAACAGTATGGGCACTGAACTTCCCCACATCCCTCACCACAGCAATCACAACAGCAAAGAAAGTCAGATGTTGCATGTAACCATGGATACTCTTGATTTATAAACGTTCCACAAGTTTTAACATGAAAGTTAGTGTGCTTTTCCTTCACGACCTTTTCATAGGCTTCAATTGCAATACTCTCATGTTTACAACCGTGTTCTGTGGCTGCATTACTAAACTTGAAAATATTTGGGTAACAGATTGTTTTTATTAGTGACTGTGAAGGCTGTGCTGGATTGGTGTGAGATGCGGCTTTACTAATCGATACCCCAACTCTACCAGCTCTGTGACGGTAGAAACTAGTCAGAGCTTTGTGATTGACTTCGGGTATCTTCCTCTATGATTTTCCTCTCTTCAGCAGTGATTTCAATGTTAACATTTGAACATGCCTCCAGAAGATCATAATACTCCAAATCTAAGTACTTTTTGTCAAATAAGTCGGGAAAAGTTGGTATGTTTCTGCTTCTGGAAACAAAAGATTCTGAGAAAGGATGAATCAAGCTTAAGGTCACAGGCTTTGTCTTGCAAGAATTCAATTCAGTATAAAACATGCTTAAATCAGACTCATCTGGCACAGGAACTAGGACCTTGGCTGCGTCACCGGTTTTTGAAATTCCTTCCTTAGTTGTAAAACTGTTGATAGTTTGATCTAAATTGTGCTTAAGTTTCTTTGCCGATCGAAAATCAATATCTGAAACGGGTGCATAGGGAACTTCTTTAACAGCCTTTGGCATCAACCAGCTACATTTTACTTGAGTACACGATAGCTTTTCGTTAACACGATTCCACGCTTCAATATAAAATAGAACGCTCGCAATGTGCGAGCAGCACTCTCCTTGTCCTGCTATACATCTAATGCAGTGTGCAAAGAGAACAGCACCATTTTCCTCGGTTATAATCCACAATGTAACGCAAGGATCGTTCATTCTCTGGGAATGCCTGACTTTTCCGAGAACAATGTAGTTGTTTCCTATCTTGTGCCCTTTCACGCAGCTCACAAATCCTGAAACCAGCTGATTATAGGCTTGCAAACTTCGAAAAGCTTTAAATTGATCCTTGCTGTAGTAGCTTGTCTCAAGCACTAAAAATGATAGCAAATCCATGGATTCGACCCGAGGCAAACAGTCTGGATCATACGTTTTCTCTGGAATTAAAATGGGATCTATGCCAACACAAGAAATCTTTTCACAGTAACGTTTTTTCACGTGAGGATCGAGATTGTTCGCATGATCGCTGAGAGGACTTGCCGCCATGATGGAAATGGAATTATCCCATGGAACACCAACATGGCTATCCAAATTTCCTGCGAAATTTGTGACGTCACATGAAAACGCTCTATTGGAGGGTTAGAAAACACATTGATACTGAAAGACGTTGTCATTGTCACTAGCAATCATTAAAATCGTCAGTAAAGACTCACGATAGATTTCTTTACCTTTCTTTTGTCTAATTTTTGGACGTAGAATATCCTTTCCTTCTCTAAATTTTTCAACACGAAAGAGTTTCCTATTCTCTACCGATCAACAAGTAGAAAATGTGCTATGAGCTCCGCTGCAGCAAATTGTACAATGAAGGAAAACAAGGGTTGGCTTAGTAAACAGTTCTCATTCATAAATTTCAAATTCTTGTACGAGGAAATGTACTCTCTAATCCCTGTACATTTTGTGAGTTAAGTGACGGTATTTGTCCAAGTATTTGAGCACGTAAGAGTATTATGAGCGCACCTGCACCAAATTGTACAAAGAAGGAAACAGTAGTGGGCTAAACAGTCCTTATCAATAGGTTTCAAATGCCCTTACAGTTGATGTGGAAAGGACATGGGGGATTGCCAATGTACGAATACACGTCGAACGCGTTATTGGACTTTTAAGGCAAAAATATACTATTTTGCAGTCAACTCTACCATTGGATTACCTTACCTGTTCTAACAATACTGCAAACTGTCCATTAATTGACAGAATGATCCGACTTTGTTCAGCTCTAACAAATCTTTGTCCATCTGTTGTTCCATTTGAGTAAGCTTTTTTCATTCATACTTTATGTAAAAAATTTTGGGCGTCAGGATTGTGTAAATTAGGGCAAAAGGTATCTCCCATCCCTCTAAACCCTCCCCTCCCAAAAGGCCTACTAATGAAAATGAAACTGATGTACATGTATTTCAAGCCACTCAAAAATAATACTAATATCAAACTGCATTTTCTCTATACATTTGAAATGATAGCAATGAGGACACCGTGTTTAAAACTTAAAGAAATTTATGGTTGGTGCTCCACATTGTTTATGTTGTGGTTCAATTTTATTCTTCGTTCAATTCTCATTTTTGGCATATGGTAATGAATAAGTGACTATGAGAACAAGATGAAGGAAAATAATTATTGACAAATGATTACCTCATAAAATTGAACCACCACAGTGTTTGGATGAGTAGAAATATTGTGAGGAGGAGTTAGGTCCTGGTTACAATAACAAAATCAGGGCCTAGAGTGTAAAATGAGGAGAGTACTACACAGGTGCATTCACCTGTTCAATGGAACTTTATTGTCCATACAAAGACAAAAATATAGACCTCCTTTCTAAGTCAACATCTGAAATCATGGTTATATAGTTCATCGACAGAGACAGTGTCAGCACTCTGTTCTTAAAAAGAAACATCCTGTGCACATCCACTTTTTAAATTCAGTACAGCTTTGTGCTTTCTAGGGAAAATAAATAACAGTATTTCACTTTGGCCCTATAAGGAGCTTCATAGCTTAAGTCATATTAAAATGTAGGAAACATCTGCAACAGGCCATTCTTTAACGAGTGACATAGATGTGCTCTCATTTTGCAGACATGAAATTGTACAGTTTGGGGAGGTATGCCATATGCTAAGCAGGTTGCAAAGGCAGCAGCAAATATCCCACAGTCACTGCCATTTCGTTGTTGCTGAACAGGAACAACTTGAATTCCAGTATAATTTTCCTGTCCAACAAGATTAATTACTTGATCTTCTACTTCACTATAAATGATGTTATGGTAAAGACTGTCATATAAATTCACTGTGCCATCTTCATACCCCATGGATCCTACACACACCCAATGCTTTTCCCCAGTGTGTAAAATCTGAATAAACTCCCCATTAACCTGAGTAAAGTTTCTGCAAGGACCCAAAGTTGGTCTCTGTAGACCCTCAACTCCAGGGTTAATGTTTCTTAGACATACATGTACTTCATGAATGATATCACAATCAAGCCAGCCACTTGGGGACAAAATCAGTTTATAATGTTCTTCATTGAGTTTTGCAAGGGATGCTGACTTTTCAGTAGGGGATGTTGAAATCCCAGTTATAATGATATCATCATTATCTGAATTGCATGCTTGCATCTTAGATTCTTTAGCTGCCTTTGAATTTAACTTGACTTTGCCTCCGGATTTACAACCTGTACATTCCCATGTCGTAAGTGCATTGTTTGGCATCCTTTTGAAGTTTAAGCAGGCCAAATGAAAAAATTGTCCATTTTGGCACAATGGCTTATGGCATTTCAGGAGTTTGTCTGAAGGCAATGGCTTCTCTTTGCAGACACATATGCATTCCAGTTTAAAGGCTTCATCCAAAATTTCCTTTGTTTGTTTGTCCTTTGATTTGGCATTCCTAGCTACAACAGTTTTTTGACACAGAGGACAAAACCACTTGTTAGGTACCATTTGGACTTTCAAGCAGGTTGAGTGAAAAGTAGAAATGGGACATGCTTGATTGCTACATGTTACAACAGCTTCAGCAGTGTTCATTCTGCAAAAGCAGACAGAACTGAGGCCAGATGATGGTTGGGACAAATTTCTTTTTTGGGTATACCATCTCCCAGGATTTCTGGTAGGACACAATATCTCCAAAAGTGATTTAGTCTTGGAACAACAGAGTCCCAGTGACAGATGTCTGGGAGAATTCTCTCACAGAAGAAAGAAATTTGCTCATTGAAACCACAAACAACAGAGTCACAGTAATTGTAGCCAGTAGTGAATATTTGCTGTTGGCTTTGGTAGTAGTATGCATGATCCCTCTTTAAGCTTGTAGCTCCATTTTCTGACTTCAAACATGAGCTTGACTTGTCAGTGTAATCTTCAAGGTCTGTATCCTTTAAACAGTATGGGCACTGAACTTCCCCACATCCCTCACCACAGCAATCACAACAGCAAAGAAAGTCAGATGTTGCATGTAACCATGGATACTCTTGATTTATAAACGTTCCACAAGTTTTAACATGAAAGTTAGTGTGCTTTTCCTTCATGACCTTTTCATAGGCTTCAATTGCAATACTCTCATGTTTACAACCGTGTTCTGTGGCTGCATTGCTAAACTTGAAAATATTTGGGTAACAGATTGTTTTTATTAGTGACTGTGACGGCTGTGCTGGATTGGTGTGAGATGCGGCTTTACTAATCGATGCCCCAACTCTACCAGCTCTGTGACGGTAGAAACTAGAGCTTTGTGATTGACTTCGGGTATCTTCCTCTATGATTTTCCTCTCTTCAGCAGTGATTTCAATGTTAACATTTGAACATGCCTCCAGAAGATCATGATACTCCAAATCTAAGTACTTTTTGTCAAATAAGTCGGGAATAGTTGGTATGTTTCTGCTTCTGGAAACAAAAGATTCTGAGAAAGTAAGAATCAAGCTTAAGGTCACAGGCTTTGACTTGCAAGAATTCAATTCAGTATAAAACACTGAGCTTAAATCAGACTCATCTGGCACAGGAACTAAGACCTTGGCTGCGTCACCGGTTTTTGAAATTCCTTCCTTAGTTGCAAAACTGTTGATAGTTTGATCTAAATTGTGCTTAAGTTTCTTTGCCGATCGAAAATCAATATCTGAAACGGGTGCATAGGGAACTTCTTTAATAATTATATAACAGCCTTTGGCATCAACCAGCTACATTTTACTTGAGTACACGATAGCTTTTCGTTAACACGATTCCACGCTTCAATATAAAATAGAACGCTCGCAATGTGCGAGCAGCACTCTCCTTGTCCTGCCATACATCCAATGCAGTGTGCAAAGAGAACAGCACCATTTTCCTCGGTTATAATCCACAATGTAACGCAAGGATCGTTCATTCTCTGGGAATGCCTGACTTTTCCGAGAACAATGTAGTTGTTTCCTATCTTGTGCCCTTTCACGCAGCTCACAAATCCTGAAACCAGCTGATTATAGGCTTGCAAACTTCGAAAAGGTTTGAGTTTTACTTCTGATTGGTGGAGAAAGTGGCGCGAAATTTTTCAACCAATCACAGAGCGAAGTAAAGCAAAACCAAAGCAAAACGCGAATTACTTTCGACACTCAATTGAAAACCGCTCTAAAGACGTTGTCATTGTCACTAGCAATCATTAAAATCGTCAGTAAAGACTCACGATAGGTTTCTTTATCTTTCTTTTGTCTAATTTTTTGATGTAGAATATCCTCTCCTTCTCTAAATTTTTTAACACGAAAGAGTTTCCTATTCTCTACCGATCAACAAGTAGAAAATGTGCTATGAGCTCCGCTGTAGCAAATTGTACAATGAAGGAAAACGAGGGTTGGCTTATTAAACAGTTCTCATTCATAAATTTCAAATTCTTGTACGAGGAAATGTACTCTCTAATCCCTGTACATTTTGTGAGTTAAGTGACGGTATTTGTCCAAGTATTTGAGCACGTAAGAGTATTATGAGCGCAACTACACCAAATTGTACAAAGAAGGAAACAGTAGTGGGCTAAACAGTCCTTATCAATAGGTTTCAAATGCCCTTACGGGAAATGTACTCTTTAATCCGTGAACATGAAGCTTGTTAAGTGACGGTATTTGTCTTGACTATTCCTTTGTGTGGTATATAACAAAAAGTTACTTGGCTTAGTGGAGGTGAACACTGAAGGATGTTAACCATCAGCTCTATTAACTCTTTAAGCTCGAATAGAAATGTTCCGCGTGAAGTCACGTATTGATGTGCCAACCGGACAGAGGCCAAGTGGCTGTTGAAGCAAAAAGTTTGTTTGTTTTGTCGGCTGCCATATTTGAATAACAAAGTTGTTTCTGAACCTTTTCCCGCCCTGGTTCAGATAGTGGAGCGCGAGCGAAAAAGAAAGCGAGCGAAAGAGCGGGAAAAAAACGAGGGGAGACTGGGGAAGAGGACGAGGGAACGCCCGTGAAATGTTTTGCCAATAATCAAGACCTGTATCAAGGGTGCACCCTGTATTAAGCGGACAGTAGCAAGGGTCCCAAGGGGATTCCGCTTAATACAGGTCTCTCGCTGTAATACAATGTGTGCACAAAGGCGTCAAAGTTCCCACCAGCTGGTTTTCATGTTCACATCGCATACGACCTGCTATTATCGAGGCAAAATCGCGATCAAATTGCGGTCAAATTGCAGCGAAACGGGCGATTGAAAAACGCACTCGGAGCGCTTTTTTAATTGATTGTCGTAAGACCAAAACCAGAGTAATTACTCAAGCCAATCACACAAACACACATTACCCAATGAACCAATGCGAACTCGAAGCAAATACATGTAACAGGCGCCGGGCAGGCAAGTATTAAGTGAGAATACAGAAATTCAACAACTATTGCTGCATTGTCTCTTTTTACTAGGAGAGTTTTACAATTAACATTTAAAGAAAGGCACTGAATGGTCAATTGTCGTTAGGTTTTGTTCATTGTGCTCTGTTATTAGTTAAAATAACTCCAGTTGCGTTACCAATTAAAAGTAAAACTGAAACAAATCGTGAATTATTCACGCTCGGCGCCCGTTACTAATTCTGTCAATAATAATGGATTATTTGCTCAATTAGCGACCCGTTAACGGAACCTAGGAGCTAAGGAGGCCCACACAGCCGGAGCTTATCCCGGTTTCTGTAGCATGAAGCAACTGAGAGTATTGCTACACCCCCCTGGATGGGATGCTAGGCCATCGCATGGTTACCCCCAGTACTATCTCGCCGATACCCATTTGTACACCTGGGTGGAGAGAGACGAATGTGGGGTAAAGTTTCTTGTCTAAGGAAACAACACGATGGCAGGGGCTGGGTGTTGAACCACCGACCTTCAGATCTGAAGTCCAACGCGCTAACCACTACACCACCGCGCACCCACGGATCCTACTTGCATATAATTCACGTTAGGATTACCAAACATGTTGTCTCTTGTAATGTCCTAATGTGCCCTTGATGGTGATGTACCCTACCCAGCCACAACGGAGTCTGTGTACTGCATGTGAGCAGGTTTTTTCTCTGCAGGACAGCGTTACAGCTTAAAACGAGAAGACGCGGGAGCAAAGAATAACGAAAAGTCACAGAAGGAGCCAAACTGAATGGAATGGAGCCCCTATTGAAATAAAGTGTCTTTCGTCCAAATTAGTTCGTAAGCTGCATCCCGACCGATGACAAAATGAAACGCTTTCGGGTTATAAAAACACTGCTATTGTAACAAATATGCTCTAGACTTACATCCACAAATAAGCGCAAAGGGTGTCAGTAGGTTAGAAACTAACAGCTCTGACGAAAGAAATCAATTGACTCTGAAAATTCAAATGGCAGTAGACCTACATCCCCAGGGGAAAGGGAGCCGGGGCACTTGACCCATGTTTGGGTATAGGGGTGCCGATGAGAGTTTGAAACCCTGACCCTGTTTAGGACAAAAAAGGCCTAAAATACCTATCCTCTGGAGGACAACACCCTCCATTTTAGGTCCCTGTTTAGGACAAATGACAAAATACACACTCCCCTGTTTTAGACAATTTAAAGTGTATCAAAGACCAGCAAACGTCCCCGATCTAGGATTGCTAAATACTGTATAAGCCATATTTAATGACGACAATAGTACTGACCATACCCTGTTTAGGACAGACTGGGATAAAATTATATCCCCTGTGTGGGACAGAGAGGCCAAAAACCATACCCCGTCTAGCGGCACGTCCCCGTTTAGGCCATGTCAGTAAGTGACCGTCCCCCCCCCCCCCCCCCCTCTGCCAAAAAAAAAACATCTCGGGGACCTACATACCCAAGTAAGCTCGCCCGTTAGGCCGGAGTACTTGCAGTTCTAAATAAAACAAAACTCTTTTGACTCTGAAAATCCCAGGCACACTGGACCTACAACCTCAAGTGAGCACGTAGGCTTAGTGCCAGCTAGGCTTCCAGTTAAGTTAGGCTGGGGTACTTGCTGTTCTGAATAAAACAAAACTCTTTTGACTTTGAAAATCCTAGTTCCGCTGGACCTACAACGTCAAGTGAGCACGTAGGCTTAGTGCCAGCTAGGCTACCTGTTAAGGTAGGTACTTACAGTTCTGAAGAAACAAGTCAGCTAAGACATTAAAATCCAAGTCTTCCTTGACTTACACTCCCCAAGTAACGACGCAGGCATTCTGGCTGCCGGTTAGACTGCGAGTAGTCTCTAATTTTGGCGAAGGCGACTGTGGGGCGGGCGAAATACACACACGCGCGCGCGCGCGAAATTTCAAGGCGATGCGACGCGAAGGGAGCGCCGAAAATTTTCGGCGCTCCCTTCGCGTCGCGTCGCCTTGAAATTTCGCGCGCGCGCGCGTGTGTGTATTTCGCCCGCCCCACAATCGCTGTCTAATGTCTAACTGTGACCGCTTTACACCCGTGTTTCCTACATATTGTAACGACTTTACGTAGTTTCATTAAATCTGAACGTTGAAGCTTCTATTAAAACCATCCAAATCCTGCTGTCTTAAGTTGTTTTAAAAATTCACCTATATCAAGAAAAACAGCAAAAAACAGCAACAACAACAACAACTAGAGAATCCCCCGAGGAAGGACGGTCACCCACCTGTCCGAAATGAAAAACCAATTCTTTTTTTGTTGTTGTTGTCTGTTTTTTCTCATTCAGTAGTTGATTCTAATTACTTAAAGAGCAGGATTTGGATTCTGGTTGTTGTAGTAGAAGTTTCAAAGTTTACGTTTGTTAAATAAAAAGTGGACTTAACTCAGGGCTCTCATTTTTATGTCAAACAATTGTATCAGTTTCATTTACAAACTTCATTAAACTACGTGCAAACGACAAAAAGACTTCCCGTTTTCAGGCTTGTCAGGTTTTACCTATAGCGATTTAATAATGAGAGGATAAAAAGGACTTTTTTGGTTACATTCTAGGAAGTTGGAGTTTTTGGGTCGAGTTTTAGCGTGAAGGGACTTTTTTGGGGTATAGAAGTTTGGCCTCATTTGCGCTTCCCTGTCTCTCTCCTCCGCAGAGGCCTCCTACGCGTGGAGGCTGTGAAGAGGGTAAAAACCCCGTTTCCTCTCCCCAGCGCTCCTGCCCCCGTTTTTCTTTCACTGGTGTTTACTAATAGGAGCCTCTGTGGAGGAGAGAGCTTCCCCGTCACTAATAGAGCTGAGTACCTCCCCTGGGCCCCCATCCCCCCACCCCTGCGTTCGTGCCCGTTAAACTCTTTCGTTCGCTCGCGCACTCGACGATCTTATGAGAAAAAAATCGAAAGTCTGTGAAGCGAACAGACTACAGTGACAGAAGAGCTTATCGAAATTTTTCAGTACGAGAAATGTCGTCTTCTGGGCATACGCTAAAAGGTTACAGGACAACAGTGGTCATTTTAAATTTAACTCAAACAATAAAAAATCATCGCAAAAGGTACCAAACCATAAAATTAAACCTGTAAACTGAGTACGCTGTAAACTACGAGTACTCTCTCTTCAGGGGTACCCAACGGTTCGTTTCGGGGAATATTTGTTCGGAAGGTCTAAAACCGCCCGAGATTTTCGGATTTGCTTGCAGTGAAGCTAGAGATTTCTTTGGCGAAACATCATCTCAGACTTTCCCAACAAAAGGAGTTACTAATTCCTATCGTTTTCGGAGAGGCACTGAAATATGCCGTTTGAAGTACGAAATAAGGTCAGCTAGCATTTTCGGAGCGCCATCAGCAGCTAGGAAATTCAGTGAATAGGATTCTGTTACCTAAAATTCTCGGCGGATTAAATTTTCAACTAGAAACGCCGAACAGATCAATCTGTATTAGCTTACACAAAGATTCCTTCAGAAAGCTCTGAAACAGAGCAGAAAATTATATTTTCAAGTATTTTGCTAAAATTTTCTCGTTGGGCGCCCCTTTCTCTTGCCACTCAGGATAGTCGAGCATAAAGAACACGCGAGCCGGCGTGAAAATCAGTCGCCTGAAGCGCCAGGAAATTCTCGCGCTGGCTCGCGTGTTCATTCTGTTCAACTATCCCTGAGCGGAAAGAGAGTCTGCGCGCAGTCTAAGCACGCGAAGTACCCCCGTACCTTTTCTCGTATATCGCGCCTCCCTTCACCCACAGAGCAGTAAATCACTGTGGAAACCTGGCAAAATGCTTAGTTGAATTTAACCCAGTTAAATTTTCTTGGGCAATAGCAATTCTTTTAAGTATTTTAAGTTCTTTAAAAGAAACCCCAAAAGAATGAAAAGTTTCTTAAAAGAAACTTTAAGTATTTGAAGATTCCAAACGAAAGTGAGTCTATTCCACTTTCCAAAATTATGCAAGTCCATATTCCAATTATGCAGTTCCTAAAATTCAGTTCGCTTTCATATTTGGAAAAACGAAACTTGACCCGGGAAAAAGCCCAGCTCCATCCCCCGCCGAGGGAAGGGTGTATACTCATTGGAGCTTGAAGAAGGATGTTCAGTTTCTCATATTTTCTGCGCTTAAAAGACAGTTTGCTCGAGTTAATTGCGTTTTTCTATCTTGCAATCATGGGGTGACTTCATCGTTTCACGGAGTAAAGAAATATGTAGGTTTTACATCAACATCTTTGTGGACTTGCTTCGTGACTTTCTTTGCAGATCGTGACGGTCAGTTGATGGTTGATGGCGGAGCCAGCGCGCTAGCGCGTCAGCGGAGCTCCATTGCTAAGGAAATTTGGTAACCTATCAAGCCAAAAAATTTTGGTAGTGACGTAATAGTCACGTGACCGTCCGTCCGTACGTCCGTCCGTCCGCACCAGAGGGCTACCAATACACTTCATACACTGGATATAACCCTGTGCTGAATCCCGTGTGTTTTTGGCGCGAAATCGCATGTTGACCCGCGTTGTAGCAAAACAAGCAAAGACAATAAAAGTCAAAAACAAATTTGTTAATGGAAAAAAAAAGTTCAAAAGAACACTCAATTGTCTTTTTGGTGGAAGGGAAAAGAAATTAGGCGATAAAGTTCAGGCAAAAAGTTCAAATTTGCCTCGTCGGTTCTGTTCAAACTCGGTCGGCACACCGCTTGAGTTCGCAGCTTTTCGCAGCGGTTTCGACGCCAAATATAGCAGAGCTAGTGCTTAATTTTTGTTTTTTTCTGTCCACAACCATGGTTTTTACGGCGTTTCGAACACATTTTGCCAGGAAAGACACCAGCATTTTCATGCTGATAGGCAGCTTGTCACGAAGAAAGAAATAAATATTAAAATTAACATTTAACATAGCATTAAACGCCGATGGCCTGGTGGACTAGTCACCGGCGTCACACGCCGTCGAGCCGGGTTCGACACTCAGCGGGAGCAGGACTTTTTTTCTGGTTTTTTTTTCTTTTTATTATTTAACGACTTGAATGAGAGTATTTTCACAAATTAATAACTGCCCGCAAAAACAAAAAAACAAAACAAAAAAACGAAAACAAAAAACAGACAAAACAAAAAGGGGGGGGGGGCTCCGCTTTTAGGCTTGGCTAAATCTATATATTAAATTCGTCGAAGGTAAGCGAAAGTGAATGTACAGTAGCCTTTGGTGTCTTCCTTTCTTCTTGTGACTTTTTGTTTCGCTTCCATACACTGTGATTTGTTAAAAGCGGTTGTCGGGCGAGAGGTGTAAGCCTAAATAAGCTTAAAATTTGCACTGATTAAGGAGAGTTTGTTTGAGATTACTTCTTGCGATGTATGGGACTGCTCTAGCTCTAATCTTACTTTCATAGGGGTATAGAATGGTAAAATCCGAGACGCCGAGACCCATGTTTTTAAATGCGAGCCCGAGACTTCCATCGGCTTGTTAAATCCGAGCCCGAGACGCGCTGAACCAAAAATCCGAGCTCGATAATCTCATAAAAAGCAATAAAAGCGGCTATCTCGGGCTTTCGGGGCGACCCTAAAACGAGGAATGGCGGAATGACGGAACGGCAGAACGGCGGAAAATCACCCCAAATCCTAAAACGCGGAACGGCGGAAAATCACCCCAAATCCTAAAACGCGGAACGGCGAAAAATCACCCATAATCCTAAAACGCGGAACGGCGGAAAATCACCCATAATCCTAAAACGCGGAAAACAAAAATAGATTGCACTGATTCGCTTTCGCGAGAGTCATCGTGACGAAAATCAGTCAAGCTAAGCCAAACGGCGTTAATGGCGTGAACACTCGTCTCTCGCGCTCAGTTATTAAAATATCGCCTGTTAAGCAGGCTACAAGTCAATCATTTGGCTCAAAATGCCAATGCGTTGCATGCTATGAACATACATGTTCTTCTCCCTTTTCAAAAGTGTGGAATTAATTGCTATAATTATCTCTCTTCTTTGGTACTCATGTTTTAGTCGGAACACCTTCGAATGCCTCAAATATCAAATTTCCTAAAATTTGTGTGAAGAATCCCGGCGGGGGTACTCTATAAATTTTAGGGTGGGGTGTGCCGCTTGGACCCTGAAACCCTTGGCTTATACCAGACCATGTTCAGCTGCAAGGTGTCCCGCGACCCCTCACCTGTACAGCGCGAATTGTAACTAGCTTTATATTCCTATACCTGACCGCCGCCTTCAGCAGTTTACTACCGTAAAACACAACAGAAAACATCTGCAGATCTTGCACTTCTCTTCCTGATTCTCTTTTATTCAATTGTTTGTCATAAACATTGGTTACTCAGTAACTACTCATGTTTAAGCGGTCACCATTTTCGTGGTAGATAATCTCAAAGTCACAGAGTCAAAAGTAAAATAATGAAAACGTTAATTTAGATTCGATTCATTAATCAAGATATATTATTCTTATACTAAGATGCTAAGTACTTACACTAAAATCAAAAATATATTTTGATATTTTTTTACAGTTCCATAAGCCGTGACTTACCTCGTCTACTAAAACACAATAATAAATCATTAAAAATCATACTTAGCTAACATTAACGTAACACTAACATTGACAGGAATTAATATTAACATCAACTGTCTATATATGCAGTGCTTAGTGTTTCATAACCTAAGCCTCAAAAAGCAATGGATTAATTTTGGAAATTCAATTATTATGAAAGGAAAAAATCGAGTATTTGAATGGAACGATAGGCTAAAACGTAACAAAACTATAGTTTAACTATTTAGTTTGGAAAAAATGAATAAAAAATCTGACAGGATTACCTTTGTTATCGACATTCCCTATACCGATAAGCTAATAGAACTGAGAATAAAATAAAGGGTGCTGAATGGTACTGTAAAAACGGGTATCGAAAAATTGTCATACGATATCCAAATCTCGAAAGTGTTTTTGATGGGTCGCGAAGCCTCGTTTTAGACGTTTTAGTCGTTTTACTGTGCTTCTTTCCGTTTCGTCGGAGTTGAAAACTTTTTCCCCGACATCGGGTGAGTCAAGGAATTTACCATTGCCACTCCTTGAAAGTTATACTGCAGGACTAAGAGAGTCGATTTGGCCCGGAGAGTCGTTACTTTCAGGGACTTATTACCTTGCTCCAATTTTAACGTTCCTCGTTCTAGGATTATGGGTGATTTTCCGCCGTTCTAGGATTCTGGGTGATTTTCCGCCGTTCCCGTTCTAGGATTTGGGGTGATTTTCCGCCGTTCCGCGTTTTAGGATTTGGGCTAATTTTCCGAGGTTCCGCGTTTTAGGATTTGGGCTGATTTTCCGCCTTTCCGCGTTTTAGGATTTGGGGCTGATTTTCCGCCGTTCGGCGTTTTAGGATTGGGCTGATTTTCCGCCGTTCCGTCATTCCGCCATTCCGCGTGTTAGGGTCGCCCGGTTTTCGGGCTTTCGGAACTCACAGGAGCTCACAGAGAATCTTGTTACCAAATATCTCACTAAGCCTTTGAACCTGGCGCTTTATTAAAGTTATTACCTTATAGTAAAGCGAAGTAGCAAACCGGTCGCATTTATCGGATAACGTACCACTACTTATTACCCAGGCTAGTTACTTATAAACTAATGATTCAATCGTCTGGTCTAGTCTGGTCTGTTTCTAGTAACTCCGGTTGAGTCGGTTGGAAACATTAGGAAGTTTGGCGTTCTGCTTTTGTAGTCTTTTTGTGAAAGAGACAGTGAGTTACAATGGAAGAATAAAGCGGCGAGAGTGCAAATACGGTGAGTAAATCTATTGTAGCTTATTGCTGTAGTGTAAGTATAGCCGGTAGCTTTTCTGGTTTTATTATT